>JBBPFD010000727.1:114402-134610 GCA_038363315.1 Mugilogobius chulae | reverse complement strand
ATATTTATCTAGCTACCAAACTGCAGTTGTATAACTACATTTTTTCCAAAAACAATAAAGAAAAGAAAAGAAAAACAAAACAAAAAATAACACTGTAGCACTGAACCTGGGTGTACAAGAAATCTCTATTTGGTCTCTCCATGAAATTACTATATCATCAAGATATATCTTATGTCAAAAGTACAATAGAACAACAGTATACAATTTAGATAAATAAATCTACCTGCTCAACCTTTTACAGCAATTCCTATACAAAGTCAGATCTATGCTGTCTGATATACTGTAACCACCTTTCCATACATCATTAAATTTATCAAGTTCCAGCCTGACCAAAGCTGTCAACTTCTCCATCTTGTATATTGTAAGCATAATATCCACCCACTCTTCCACTTTAGGAATCTGATTAGTTCGCCATCTTCTGGTGATTGCTTTTTTGCTAGCCAAAAGCATAATTCTCATCATTGTATAGTCATTTCTTCTTGTAAAATTCAATATGTCGATTTTACCAAGATATAAAACTTCAAAGTTTAGCGGAGTTTTAATATTTATTACTTCTTCTATAATATTTTTGACTTCACTCCAGTACAGTTTTATGTGTGGGCAATCCCAGAAGATGTGAAAATGGTCTGCTTTAACAGCACCACAGGACCTCCAACATATTGTTTCTGCATACTTTCTCTGAGCAGGGGTTAAAAAAAATTTAAAATGTTCTTCATCCGTACTCCCTCCAAAACAACGAATATGTAGTTTTCCATAGGTATACATTCATTTTGTTCCCAATCATCACCTGAAATTACCAATATTGGCTTCCTTTTCCCAGCGTACTTTCACATAACTTGTGGAGTCCGCTTTTAGTGCCTCCAAGGCTGTATATAATTTTGAAATTGCTTTACTAATTAACTCTGATTTATATGCGTCCAATACAATTTTCAAAATACCGGTCAAAGTTTGTTCCAAATATCCCTTTTGCATTGATTGTCCCAGATAATGTCTTAGCTGTAGGTATCTGTGAAAATCAGAGTTTCCAAGACCATACAAATCTTTCACCTGCTGAAAACTCATTATCTCACCTTTTTAACTAATTGCCAATGCATTTTTGGGCCATTTTTCCACATTTTAAATGTGCTATCCAATTTGTTTGGTGTAAAATCAGTGTCATATGAAATCCATCTTAATAATCTACAATATTCTGTTAAATTATACTTTTTCATTACTCCGGTCCAGATTGTCAAAGGACACCCACAGCCAAGGGTTCACATTTTGTTTCCACATAGTCTGTAATTTCGCATCACACATTAAAGCTTGTATAGGTGGATCAATTTTTACTTCAATATCCTTCCATTTTGCAAACATAACCTGGGTCACACAAGTTCAGCAAGACCTTCAATTGAGCAGCTTGATAGTAACTTTTCAGACACGGTAGAGCCAGTCCCCCCTTACTTTTTGGCAGCTGTAAAGTTCTATATTTAATGCGTGGCCTGGCTCCTTGCCATATGTATCTAGAAATTAGTTTATCCCATTCCTTAAAATCTACATCTGCCACCTCTACTGGAAGATTCTGAAATATATATAACAGTCGAGGTAAAATGTTCATCTTAATTACCTCCACTCTTGATACTAAACTTAAATAAGGAATTAAATTCCACCTCGACAAGTCTGTTTTTATATTAGATATTATATGGTCATAATTAGAAACCTTCAAATTACCCAAGTCTCTCGTCAAATTTATACCAAGATATTTCATTGGTTTGCTGGTCCCAATTTATCATATAGTTTTTGTTTTATAGACTGACTCGGCTCATAATTGAACGAGATGACCTGGGTCTTCTGAACATTAATTTATAGCCAGACATTTTACCCAAACTCTATCAAGGATGTCATCAGAATAGGTAATGCTGAATTGGGATCCTCCAGATAGATCAAAATATCGTCAGCGAACAAAGCTATTTTGTGTTCTACTCCCGACATTACTATACCCTTTATACAGCTGCGCTGTTTTATCCATTGGCTCAGCGGTTCTAGGAAAATGGCAAACAAAAGTGGGCTGACTGAACAGCCCTTGCCGACAACCCCTTTCTAGTTTGATAACTTTAGACAAGCTACCATTGACCTTGATCCTTGCCACAGGATCTGTATACAAGGCTTGTATGATTCTGATGCATCCCCTATGAAAATTAAACTTCTCCATTACCTTAAACAAAAATGTCCACCTAACGGAATCAAATGCTTTTTCTGCATCCATCCCCAGTATTGCAGCCTCCAGTTCCATTCTTTGATATGATGCATTATATAAGAGTCCTCCGGATATTATCATGGGTTTGCCTTTGTTTTATAAAGCCGGTTTGGTCTAAACTAATAATTTGGGGTAATATATGCTCCATTCTCTTGGCTAAAATTGAAGTAAAAAGTCTGTATCCACATTGAGCACACTTATTGGTCTGTAATTTGAGCAGTTAGTTCCATCTTTACCCTCTTTCACAATCACAGAGATTATCGCCTCTTTCCAAGAGTCCGGGGTTTTCTCTCCTTTTAGAATCCAATTAAATGTTTTATGCAATAATGGAATCAGTGTTTTCCTAAAAATTTTATAATATTCCGAGATATAGCCGTCAGCACCAGGACTTTTATTATTTTTCAACCTAGAAATTGCTGAGCCAATTTCTTCTACCGTTATTTCTGCCATTAATGTTTTGTTCTGTTCTTCTGTGATCTTTGGTAAATTTAATTTCTCCAAAAACTCATCTATTTGGGTTTCATTCTGATTTCTATCTGAGCATACAATTGCTTATAATAAGTTCAAAGCATCTATGGATTTCTTCTGTCTTGTACACTGTTTGATTCGTATGTGGGTTCTTCATCTTATAAACATTTCTTGTTAGCTGTTGTTTTTTAAGTTTATAAGCTAGAAGTTTAGAAAATTTACTTCCAGCCTCATAATATCTTTGTTTGGTGTAAATCATTTTTTTTGTAATTTCTTGAGATAGAATATATTAATCTCAGCCCTTATCCTTTTCATGTCTTCCATAATTTATTATCAGCACTGTTTTTATGTAATTTTTCTAATTTTTCTAAATCGTCTTGCAGAATTTTCAGTGCAGCTTGTTTTTCTTTTTTATATATACAGACTTAGCTATCAGTTTTCCTCTCATTACAGCTTTGGCACGCATCCCACAGCACAGATGGAGAAACTTCACCGTTGTCATTTTGTTTAATATATTCTTCAATATCTTTCTCAATTTCATCTTTCATTTGACCATTTAACAAATTTGAATTCAGTCTCCACACTGTAGTTTTCTTCTCATTTGTATACATATTTTAGGAATAATGGACAGTGATCAGATAGATTCCATCACTCCGATATCACAGCTTTTAACCCTATATCGATCTTTGGCTTGTAATAAGAAATAATCAATTCTTGTGTACAGTTTGTGAGGCGCAGAATAAAAGGTATAATCCTTTTTAACAGGGTTCAGTTCTCTCCATATATCCAAGATTCTAAGTTCTGACATTAATTTAGACATTTTTTACCAGTTGTATTCTTTTGCTGTGCTTGGCCAGAAGAATCTAACTGTGAATTAAGCCTTTGGTTTAGGTCACCTGCTCCAATAAACACCCCTTCACTCTCTGTTGTTATCAAATCAAAAATATGCTTATAAAAGCTCCACTCTGAACCCGGTGGGGCATAGATGCTTAACAATGTGACAAGTACACCCTCTAGACGCCCTATCACCATGATATATTTTCCTTCCTCATCCTTTATTGATTTGAGCATTTGAAAGGTAACTTTGTTTGAAATCAGAATACATGCTCCTCTCCTATGCCCTGATTTATAAGATGAGGAAAACTCCTGGTTATAGCCATTCCTTTTCAGTTTTTCGTGCTCTTTATCTGACATATGGGTTTCCTGTAAAAGCAAAATGTCTACTTCCTCTTTCTTCATTTTACTCCAATACTTTGCTCCTCTTAATTGGGTTGAGCAGCCCGTTACATTGAAAGATGCTACCTTGAGATAATTAAGTTGTGTTGTCATTATGTACACCAGATAAAACTCCAATTTTTTCCACCCCCTGTGCTACAAATAAAGAACCTTGAGAACAGTAATAACAAAATATAAGAACAAAGAAATCTACAGTCCTCACTTCCAAACATGAGGTCCTTGTATGAACCTTTTTAGAGCCATCACCTTGCTCCGAGGGAAAACCCCTTAACCCAACAGGCAGGGGGCCCTCTAGGCCACGTTCGGCCCCGTTCATTACGATCTTTTTTTCCAGTCAAAAAACGAAACAAAACAAAAGCATCCCCGACGAATGCGTCATGTCATTAGAGGAAACATTTCACTTAGACGTAGCTTTTATACTAGTTTGTAAGCATTACCTTAACTCTACGGTAACTCCCAGGTATGATGAATATTGTTAGTCCCTCTTTTATTGTTCATCCTCAGTGCTTCTTCTAAAGGCTTGCAGCTTTTGCTTAAATCCCACGGGTGAGTCTTGGTCCGGTCTGCTGCCTCCCGGGGCGGACTGCCACATCTGACGCGTTAGCTTCTCCAGTGGGTCGTCTGCAGGCCTCACAATGCGCACCTGGAAACCTCTCGTCACCATGTCTTTAGTTGCCTCTGCTGCCGTGCTGTAAGTACGCGTCTCTCCTTCGTAAAAGACGCGAAGCTTTGCCGGGAACGGTGTCTGAAATCGAACACTTTTCTCTTTCAGTACACGCTTTGCCTCGGTGTATTCCTTCCTTCTTTTCATGATTTCAGGTGCGTAATCGTGGTCCACGTGAATGCGCTGATCCTCGTAAAGGAAACCTTTCTTTTCCCACGCTCTCTTAATGATTTCCTCCTTGCATTTATAGCTTGATAACTTCACAATAATCGACCGTGGTGGGGCGTCATTTGGGGGCCGGGTTCCCAGCGATCTATGAGCCCTCTCAACATGTAGTGAAAAAGTTGGCGGCAGCTCCAGATTTTCTTTTAGCAATTTCTCCACAAAGGCTCCGATGGACCCCGCACTAGCCTCCGCTCCCTCTTTCACGCCATGAAGACGTAGGTTGTCCGCCTAGCTCGGCTTTCTTGGTCGATTGTCTCTCTTCCAGTCTTTTCTGCAGTTTGATTAACTCGCTTAATGTCCCTTCAATGCACTGGACGCGCTCCTCTGCTCCCCCTATGCGCCTTTCTGCTTCGTCGATGCGACCATTCGCCCTTTTGATTTCATCTCTTATGTCCTTAAGAGTTTCCGCGTTCTCATGGCGAAAATCTTTTATCTCCCGCAGAACAGTCTCCAGATCAGACATCTTGTGTGCCACTTCAACTCTCTTTTCGGTGGATTCCTGCACGAGCTCCGTAGCTTCTGTCTCCGTTAGCTCCGATGTTAGCTTAGCTTGTTTCTCGTTTTCTTTCGTGTTTAATCGAGTGGTTTTAATTGATTTCTTTGATTTACCTCTTTTCATTCTCAAGCCCCACGTTCTTAAAATGATTTTTCGTCTTCTCACCTCAAATAAGTACATTTGGGGCATTTATCTCAACTTTTGTCGGGGAGCTTCGTTTTTACGCTGCCGCCATGTTCAAGTTCCGGCCGGAAGTCAGTTTACCAACAACTTTCTGACTTTCTCCTAATAAACAACACATTTGATGTTTTCCAGTCAGGTTTCAGACCCCCACATAGCACAGAAACAGCTCTTATCAAGGTAACTAATGACATCCGCCTGAACACAGACGCTGGCAAAGTCTCTGTCCTAATCCTGCTGGATCTGAGTGCTGCTTTTGACACTGTCGACCATGACATCCTTTTACACAGACTAGAGGACTGGGTGGGCATCTCTGGTTGTGCCCTGAAGTGGCTCAAGTCATATCTAGAAGACAGGAAGTATTTGGTTGAAATTGGAAATTGCGTGTCTGAGCACATGGCCCTGACCTGTGGTGTGCCTCAGGGGTCAATCTTGGGACCCCTTCTGTTCAATCTTTACTTGTTGCCATTAGGTCAGTTAATACGCAATAATAGTGTGAGCTATCACAACTATGCAGACGACACTCAGATCTATGTGTCACTAACAGCAGGTGAATATGGGCCAGTGGATTCACTCTGTCACTGCATCCAACAGATCAGTGTGTGGATGCAAAACAACTTTCTCCAGCTTAACTCAGACAAGACTGAGGTTATTATCTTTGGCCCACAGAAACACAGAGAAAGTGTCAGCAGTCACCTTCTGTCTCTCTCTCTAAAACTTTCAAGTCAAGTTAAAAATCTGGGGGTAATAATGGACTCAGACTTGAACTTTAACAGCCACATTAAGTCAATAACATCAGCAGCTTTCTACCATCTAAAAAACATTGCCAAAATCAAAAGTATTGTGTCAAAGCCTGACTTGGAGAGACTTATCCATGCATTTGTCTCCAGTAGGTTAGACTATTGTAACGGCCTGCTCACCGGCCTATCCAAACAGGCTGTAAAACAGCTGCAGTACATCCAGAACGCTGCTGCACGAGTCCTGACCAGAACCAGGAAGTACGATCACATTAGTCCTGTGCTTAGGTCTTTGCACTGGCTTCCAGTGGCTCAGAGAATAGACTTTAAAACAGCTCTGCTTGTGTTTAAGTCTCTCCATGGACTAGCACCAAAGTACATCTCTGACATGTTAGTGCGTTATGAACCATCTCGCACTCTGAGGACCTCAGCGTTTCAGTTTTATGCAGCTAAGACCTGGAACAGTCTTCCAGAAGATGTAAGACAGGCCTCCACTGTGACAATGTTTAAATCTCGACTCAAAACATTTCTTTTTATCTGTGCATATGACTGAAATGCTTGTCTGCACTCTTTTCTTCTTTTAAAGTAAATTTATGCTGATTATTTATATATTTTAATCATGTTGTATTGTAATTATTGATGTATATTTTCCTGCCTTGTAAAGCACTTTGGGTTGCTTTGTGTATGAATTGTGCTATACAAATAAATTTGCCTTGCCTTGCCTTGCCTTTGTCACATTGCAACCACGCCACCGGATTGGCTGCCTATGTCAATCTGAGACCGGAAAGACGTTAGTGCATAACCCCAATTAAACAATGGATACTTGGGACAAAATACAATTGAGCCTCATTAGTGTGTGAAAGAGACGCACATGTACTAGGGTGAAGAATAGCTTAGGTTGAAGTTTTTTTTTGGTTATACTCTTTCATCCCAGTTATGCTTTTAAAGCTAAATAAGAAAATGGATTTGAACATTGACCATTGACATCGGCATCGGCAAGAAAAGCACATATCAGTTGATCTCTAGTTAGTTTATGTAACTTTGTACTGATCTCTATATTCAGGGTATTGATTGGCAGAATTTATTTCTAACAATTTACTAGTCAATGGATCGGAATACAAACTGAAAGCAAATGTTATTTGATTTTGCAAGCTCAATCCCATTATATTGTAAGTGACAAGTGAATTACCATGCCAAAAAAACTGTTAATTAATATAACCAGCATTGCAATAAACAATTTAAATAGTGCTTTGATTGTTGACACACATCTTATGTTGGTGAATACCTGCTGCTAGTTGTTCTTTTAGAAAGTCATTGTCCTTCTGCAACTCTTCAATTCTTTTATTTTGAAAGTCCACCTTCATTTCCAATTGTTTCAACTCTTGTGATTTCTTTCGTTGATTAATGATGCTGTTGGGGCCATTGACAAACCTAAAACACACACAAAACAACAAACAAGTGGGTTTCACGTGATGTCACAAGGCCAAAAGGCAGTTTTTCCAATTAATAACATTATATTTAGCTATGAAATATCTTCAAATATACAAAATTTGATTTGTGAGGTGAGTAAATTTACAACAATCCAACTTTAACATCCAAGACAGCATACCATATGTACCAACCATTTGATGGTAAATGGCTGAAAAATATATGTTATAAAACATTACTGTAAAGTTGTAGTTGTAAATTCATTTAGTCTGTATTAAGGCTTTAAATATATTTATAGAACTCGTGTGATAGAAAACTAAATCCCTGTCAACGTCAGTGCATCACAACAAGTGGCAAAACAGTAATGAAAATGTATGATTTTTATTCTTGGTGGAAAAAAAAGAAATTACTTTACGACGATGTGCAAGTCTGACATGTTTAAAGAGAAGCTAAACCCTAAAATACGTTTTTTTTGGGCTGTTAAACTATGTATATGGTGTTTAAATAGCATTGTCTACTGTTCTGAGTCATTTTTTGGCATTTTCAGTGCAAACTGATCAAATTAGCAGATTTCAGGTCAAAATAGTCACAAACTGGTTGTGTCTCTCATGTCAGCTCCAGGTTCTATGTGACCTCAGCGTGTATTTTCCACTCAAAATGAAGCACTAACTGCAGACACCTGCTGTCAATCCAATCACACTGCTGCTCTCCTCTCTGAGCCCTCCTTTGCCCTTCTCCCAATGCTTTTCAATGAGTTTGCTGTGTTGAAATGTGTTTGTGGGTGGAGTTTAGGGGGTGAGCTTCTCTTTAAAATCAGGCTTTGGACAACGCGCGTGAGAAATAGACTTACTGCTGGAAGCACGGTCCTCAAACTTGTCGTCGTTCTCGATTTCTTCGTGGTTGATCTCCGTCCTCGCCTACTGCCACGAGTCTGCATCGTGAAGTCTTTTTGGGGGCAGATTTTGACATCGTGTCGGATGATCCAGGAGTTCACGAAAATGCAGCAAGCTAAGCTGCCAACCAGGTGAGCTACAGACGAAAGGCGTGCACGCATGTGCGACTGACTTTTGATGACGTCACTTACGTGCGCAAAGCTTAGCACAAATAAAAATAAATAATATAAATAAAAAAATAAATATTAGCTTTACATTTATGCGCATATTTAATTGAGTAGCTTATACAAACTTAAACTTTTTAAATAAATCTTAAAATAAACACGAGACGTAGGAGAACGGAGAATGAGCGGGATTTTATCCTGACGCATGCGCAAGGCAAGAGAAAGCTGCGCGTTCTGTTTACATTTATTGCAGAAGGAAACTGTCCACCAACATGAGCCGATTCAAGCAACTTAGGATGTTTTTTAATTGTGAAATGACCAAAAGAAAGTATTTAAAACTCATCCAGTGGCTCCAAAAGAAGAAACTACTGAAAAGTAAAAGAAATGTCGAAGCTGCCATCGGAATATGCAACTGAAAGCAAGATCTAATTCTGGAGATCGCTATGCCTGGTATTTATTTATCGTATAATGTACATGTCCTTTATCCTTAGAGCCTTCTTAAAAATTCATACTAGCACTGTGTTGTCCTTAATATAGAAGCTACAACTCTGAATTAGTGCCATGCGGAAAGTACACAGTGGCCCTATTGCGTTCAGCTTTCTGACTAGCTAGTGCTAATGGTAATTGGCCTGTACTCCGAATAGAAAAGCAAGGCTGGCTTGAGGATAACCCAGGGGTGAATGTATGTTGGAACAGTGCGAAACTGCGTAATAAGAGATGATGACTGCGACTGCCTAACTTTACCCACAGAAATATCGTTGCAATAAAGTTATTGCAGTGTCAAACTATCTTCTGCACAAGCTGACTTGCGCTAAGCAGATAACGGTCTGAGCAACCACCACAGAACACAATTTTGCCTATTTTCCAAACGTTTTGGCGTGCATTGATATGCAAATCAATCGTAACGACTTGTTAAGTGCGCTCAAAAGTAATCAAAATGTTAAAAGTGGAAAAAAAATTCCATTAACATATATTTTTAGGTAGCATGGCAAAAAATTGAATTTACCGTCTTCTATTTAATATTTTATGTTTTGCAGGTCACAGCCTTTGTAATTTGACATTTGATACAACAACAATTGCAATGTAGCATTTTATAATAATTGTTCTTTTTAAGGATATGTCGAAAAGCAGTCCATTTGGGGAGACCAAAGCAACTGTCTGTCAGGCATGGATCCATATTCTCACAATCCAAAGTATCGCTGAGAAAGTGGATAAATTTCATGTACAGGTTGGTAAAATTGTTGATGTTTATTTACATTTATTTTCTTAATTGTATAACCTTATTTGTGAGCTTTTTATTTAACTATTTTTAAATGTATTTTGTGTAGTAATAATGATGATGATCTTTAGTGCTCTAGACATAGGTAGGTGTTACTATAACTTGCAACACCTACCCACATCTAATGAATTTGCAGATTTTGAGTCAGTGTGCGATCTTATACTTTTCTCCCAGATTTAAGTGCAAACAGCCTAGCCCTGAGTGATGTGCGTGTATTTACGCATTTTGTGAGCTTTTGGAAGCATAACAATGCTTTACTTGACATACTTAACAGTATAAATGATGACTCAAATATTATCTTGATGAACTTACAAACAATTATATTTGTTGCTCTTTTGTGTGTCTTTTTAGGTTTTGTCAAGGCTTAAGACTCAGGCAGATTGACTTGATGGATGACTTAGTAGCTGCCAGTTCAGCAACACTTTCAAGAATGGCCAAAAGAGTAAGAGACGTTTGTAGGACAGCAGTTAAAAGACTGAGAAGACAGACAGGCCAAATGATTGGAGGAAGAACAGAATTTGTGGCCATAGATGAAAGCCATTTTCGACACAAACGAAAGGTAAAAGCTATTAAACAATCAATTTAACAATTAAATAGTCTACATTTTTACAAGTTTTACTCGTGTTGTAGTATGGAAGAGGGAGAATGGCTGGAGGATGGAAGAGGAAGAAATGGGTCTTTGGAATGTTGGGTGTTCGAAATAACGGCGGAAGACAATTCTACGCCTCGTAGAGCGCAGATCACGAAGACATTTGGTCCCCATCATTGCTCGCCATGTGAGAGAAGGTTCCTCGGTTATTTGTGATGAGTGGCGAGCATATCGGATTCTTCCTGCATTGGGATATCGCCACTACACGGTTAACCACAGCAGGTCATATGTAGATCCAACTACAGGTGCCCATACTCAACACATAGAGCGGGCATGGCGCTCATACAAAGAGCAGGTCTGGAGGTTGAGGGGTAATAGAACAGATAATTTGTTATCTGAACATATTGCTGTAATCGAATGGACGGAATGGCTAGCCAAAAAGCATGCTGACGGGCCACTGGGACGGTTAATCTATGATATAGGAAAAAAGTTCAAGTGATTTATGGCTCTTTCACACAGGTGAACCCTAGAGCAATTGTTCTGTTAGTTTAGTATTGTGACAGTGACTCTTTACAGCATTGTATACTGCCTGGCTTTTATTTGAATGTGCTGCCCTATTCGTTTATCTGAAGCAGCAATAATTTTGTACTTTGTGATGTCATTAAGTAGTAGTTTGAAATGTACCAGGTTAACCCTTGGTTGAACTACGTTAACGTAACCTGTTTTTTTGTTTGTTTGTTTTTTCAATTTAAAAATGTTTATTTTGACTTTTTGTTCAGTTAATACAGTGAAAAAGACTGCAAAAATTCAAGTAATATATTGAAAAAGTGTTTGCAAAAAATCCCTTAATGTGTTTGCAAATGTTGGTAAACGTAAAAAAAAAAAGATTGAATACATTTTGAATACATTTTGTGGTTAAGTTTCTCTGTTGTTTATTATTTTAAATCTAGATTTCAGTTTAACCAGTGTTACAGGGACATTTCAGGAGAAAGTTGGTTCCCTAATGCTAAACAGTTTATTCAAATATTTCTTAATCATTTTCACGTCTAAATGTTGCAAAAGTACACTGTGGATTCTCACAATTTTTGCCAGTCTTAATAAATACTTAATAAAGCATTATTAGTCTTCACTTTAGAAAAGCTCACAAAACAACTTAACTAACACATAACAACTGTCTGAATAACTTATGTTTTAATGGTGTATTAACACTTTGTAAAGTATGAACTAAGGATTAATAACCACATTTTTGGCAGGTCTGTTGTTAAGTATGAATAAAGTATTACTTAAGAAGATACTTAATGATTAGTTAATTCGTATTTAAGCATTAAATAAGCATGATTAATCATTACTCTTAAATGTCAATTAAGTAGATACTAAATATTAACTAAGGTAGTAATTAACTAGTTATTAAGCATGAATCAGTCTTAACAAAGTATTTGTTAACTATTAAGTAAGCATTAACTCATCCTTTATTAAGGCTAAATAAGGTGTAGTTAAAATAAAGTGTTACCAACATCTTTGTATTTTGAACCTCAGTTTTTCCTGAATGTTGAGACTCTGGGAATTGACCTGACAGTGACATGTGTTGAACCAATTCACATTAAAAACCATCAGTGTTTGTTCTATGTTGAATACTGAAAGTCGATTTATAAAAAACGTAAAAAAAAAAAGAAAAAAAAAAACGTTTTTAAGTCGATCACCCCTGGACAAACGAGAGGTTACAAACAATTATCATTCAGGGTCTGACTAACCTGTGGTCTTTCTTGTTTTTAAAGGTATACAGTCGTCCCATAGAGTGTTCACTTCCCATGGAGGCCCTGCTGGTGGTGGGAGGGGCTGTGTCCTCTCTGTGCTCTCTCTGATCCATGCTCAGTCCAGATCCTGCACAATGACATCACACTGTTTAACCCCGCCACTCATCACACTGTTTAAAAGTATGAGCAGATACTTTGTATTTCAAACAAAACCACAATAAAAGGTCCATGAGCTTTTCTGGTCAGTCTGCAGTTTAGTCGAGTGTTTCATCTCTTGAAGCCTCAATAAAACACATTCATGTTAAACTGTAATATATGAGATTCAAACTGAACTAAACCAGAGACAAACTCAGTGTAAACCAAAAGAGACTAAACAGGGACATTTATTTGAGCCACTTTTCTTTGGTTTAAAGCAGGAGTCAGACCCACGGCTCTGGAGCCACATGTGGCCCTTTTCAAGCTTAAACTAAAAATGTGTTTTGCATCTGGAAATGTTGCCCTGGGTCAGCTGATGCGGTTTTAGCAGAAATATGGAGTAATTTCTTTTGAAAGAAGTGCATATGTGTGACACGTACTTGTTCTATCCCAAGCGGACATTGGATACACCATTACGAGTTGTTGCTGTGATTGGCTAAGCACAAATAAGGTCGGCCCCACACCCATTCAGCTAGAAGTATTTCACTAAACATCCCACCTTTTCCCAAACACTTTCAGTGAGTCAAGTTCCAGATGGATATAGGCCTGTCACGATAAATAATTTACCATACGATATATTGTCTCTGAAATTACCTCGATAATTTATATTGTTGACGGCGTTTTATACAGCTGATATAAATTATTCAAGGCAATATCCTCTTAGATCTAAAATAAAATTGGCATAAAAGCAATGTAACATTGGTGGAGTTTTGTTTTTTTCGGTCTTGTATCAATTAAACAACACAATGTTATTAGTGAACTAGACATGCTGTGAGGGTAGGCTACTTCTCACTTATACTGTGTGCACTTATATTAGTTTATTAATGTGTTTGAAGGCCACAGTCAGAAATTGAAAAAAAAAAAATAATAATAATAATAATAATTTCACATCTGCAGACCCAAGACTATGGGCTCCTTTGCAATTACATTTTTATAATGCTTTCACTATTTTTATTTTACTCATAGTTTTAAACTCGGCCAACTGGATGGTCAAATACCATTAGGTACTCATTATAGTCATGGCACCTGATCTAATGCACATTTATTGAAAAATATCAATCAATCAATCAATCAACCTTTAATTATATAGCCCTTTACAACACAAAGAATGACCAAAGTGCTTCGGTACGTGTACCTGCTGGCCATTTGATTTTCGTTTTGAAATCGGAAAACGAAAAAAAAACGAAACCGTTTCTCGTTTTTCGTTTTCCAAAATAAAATAGAAAATCAGAAAATGGTTCGTTTTTCGATTTTGGTTTTAAAATCAAAAACGGAAAACGAACCGTTTTTCGTTTTCTATTTTTATAATGTAAATGAAAAACAAAAAAGGAAAAACCATTTAAAAGTGTTTTTCTCATCTCCCGCCTCTCTTACTTCGGCTGCTGCCCCGGAAGTTGTTGAAAGACAGACTTTTTTTTTTTTTACACTTTTAAACTTTCAAGTTTTTATTGCGATCGTGAATGTAAGAAATGTATGTTTAGGTAGTTTCAAATCTGTTATTTAGAATAATTGTCATTAATAAATAATTGCCACGAAGACCCACGGAGCAGCGTGACGCATTTCCTGGTCCTGGGAGACTGTTTACAATCTGCACATCGTGCGCATCTTGACCGCTTGGTCTTCTTGTTTTTTGTCTGACATTGGGGACTATTATACCTTCATTTGATTTACTAACTTTGTTGTTCAAGTATGATGCTGTAGAAACACGGAATCCTACTGCTGCGTATCCCTTTGTCGTAACGTGGATACACGTGGATCATGGTTCTGTCTTTGCCTGACCAGCCAGTCCCTACACGCTTTGACAGACACTGTACAAAGACGTGAGGGTCTGGATCAGAGCGCCGGGGTTCAATTTCGAGGACGGGCTTTCCGACCGCGGAGTGAACCAATCACAGAAAACACGGAAATTCCCCCCATGCAGCGACGCGCTAAACCTATGTAGCGCGAGGATTTTTTCAATAGAGCAGTGACCTATGTGAAGGCTCTGAACACGTTCCTAATTGTTCAAAACCGAAGCTAGAGCCAAAACAATGATCTATCAGCTACGTCCGCCATCTTGAATATTTTGAGACGGTTAGAAAAAAAGTTTTTGAAATTGCGGAGCGAAGGAGGGAGGGGGGGGGGGGGGGCGTTTGTGATTGGATCGTCCTAACTTTGGACGACGAAATCATTGGCTATCTCTTCAGTTTCAGACCCTTCTGCATTCAAACAGAATGTAGAGGGCTGACTGGTCAGCAAGTTCTGTCTCGTACTGCGCCCCTCCAGCCAGGTAAGCTAAACGTACTCGTTTGCTGTGCCTTCTCTTGTTTTATGTGTAATGTTTTTTAACATGCAGCATACGTGGTTATTGTGTGGGTTTTAGAGCAAACGCAGACACGCGACGTAGCCAGTTTAATCCACATATGTCTGCGAGGTCGTGCAGGTGAGATTAGAGGGCTCCTTCGGACTGATTTGATCATGACATGCATCAGTGTTGTGTCTGAATTTTCAGACCAAGTTTGGTAGCAATGTTGGTGACATATAGGTGCGCACTTTCACCCAGACGCACTGGCACAAGAGTTGGTGATGGTAGAACCAGCTGTGTGCATAGACGCTTTGGCACAAGAGTCGTTGCGCATAGGCCACTGTAGACCCGCTACAGTGTCCAAACCATAGACTGTATCTAAACGCAATACAAGCTTGAACAGTTTCCACGCGCGCCTTACGCAGTTTGTGGCCTTTCTATCACTTCGAAAGCTGAGAACTCTAGTCTGTGCATTGGTCTGGTACTGCGCCGCTTCAGCCAAATGGCACTTTGGTGGATACATTTGAAGCAAAGCCTAAGCGTCATGTTTGCCCTGTTGCTAGTCGGTGGTGTATCAGGAAATTAAATTAATTAATTGAATTAATAAATGCAAATCAAAATTAGGCCAAATTGGGTGAATCAAGTGCCCCCTCTCCTGGTCACACAGCAAATACAGCACTTCTCGTACAATCTTGCATTTTAAACAAACTAGATTGGCTTTTATTGTTGTGGATAATCTATTGGACCAGCGGATATTGCAGCATGTTATGTGTGAGAGGATCCTGAAAAATAAGCATGATTTTGCCGTGACAAGGAGGACTGCCTCATGTACTGGCAATTGGACAGACTGAAAGTCATATTCTAACTTTAAGAACATGACTTTTGAAAATGAGATTTGAGTCTATGTGCAGTCCAAGATAAGGCTGTGCCATTAATCGAAAAATCGAGAGATCGAGATCGAATCAAAACGAATCGTCAATTATTTGGTGGTGGGTCTGGAATCGAGAGATCGAAAACCAAACTTTTGTCAATAAAAATGTGTAGTTTGGAGCAAAAGTCAATCTTAGAGACAGAATATATCTAAAGCTTAAAAAAATGAATAAATGGGACATAATAAAAGTTTTAGTTTTGTTTATGTTCATGAATGGCATTTTTCATTTGTTTTTGAAAAGGTTAAACTAAATCGAATCGAAAATCGAGATCGAGCAATATGAGAAAAAAAATCGTGATTATATTTTTTCCCAGATAGCCCAGCCCTAGTCCAAGATATTTGAATTTTGAGACAAACTGTAATTTTTTTCCTGCAACTGAGATGTGTATTTCTGTGTTTCAGAGCGGTTGTGTGGCATAAGGCTGATCCTGATGTTGGATCAACTCCACAAAGGCCTACATCTGTATGATATGCTGAGAATGTAAATGCAAACGCTGACTTTTGTCTGCCTCTTTTTGTTTGTGGAGAAGATCATAGGGTAGTCACAGTTTCAAAAATGTTACTTGAATTATTTTTTTGTGCTGCAGAAGTGAATGCTTTGGCTTTTTCCAGGTGTATGCAGCCTCTATAATTCAAAAGGGTTCCATCAGATGCACCAGAGAAGTAAACGTCATGAATTTCTTTCTTTCAAGACATACATGATTACGGTAAGCTAGTGGGTTAGAAAAAAAATAAATAAATCACACACACTCAAAGACAGACATTACTAACCGCTTTAAAGCCCACATATTATTCTAATCTATAATACATTTTGTGTAATCAAGTCATCAGTAGGCTTGACTTATCAAGTGTGTTTGTGAGCATAATGTATTTTGGGTTTGAAAAGCTCAGTTATTGCTGTTACACTGAAAAGTCCATTTTAGAGAGATCTGTCACCTGTTTCATTTGATCACTCTCCATTTCACGGGCATCAATGCTGTGCATGTATAATATTGCATTTCTAATTTAATGTAATATTTTTTCCATAATTGTACAATGAGACAGAGTTGAATGTGGGTACAAATTGAGCACTTTGTTATTTACATTTTCTTTTGTTTATTGTAGAGGATGAAGTTGAAGATGATCAGAAGTTGACTGTTGGAGAAGTCATGCAGTGGATCACCCGCCAGGGACACAAACCTCGTGGCAGATTTCCACATATCTATCAGACTCTACCACGATTGTGACTCTCTTCATACCATTTGCTTTCCCACTGTTAGTGCATGTATTTGTACCGTTACATTTACACTTGACTACACTGAACGAATTCAAACATGTCATGACTACAGCACTGATGTGTGGGCAGTCTTGCTCTGTAATATAAAGAACTTTTTAGGTGCAAAATCTATGCACCATTTATAGTTCTTGTTCTACAGTATTTTCACTAGTAATGTTTAGTCTTTGGCAATTTTTTATGGAGTTTCTATAATTACCCAGTTTTGTAAACTGTGAGTAAAGCTCAGATAATGATAAAATGCACTGAATGATTCTTGAACTTTTAAGTTAAATACAATCGGTATGTATTACTTTTGTCTGTATGCACATACCTTCCATTATATTGTCATTGCAAATAATTTTAATGTTTTAGAAAAAGATAACTTGAATCCATTGTTTGAGTAGACCATCCGTTCTACTTCTGTGCAAGCTTAGAAAAATGTGTTAAAAATAAAAACTATCTTTTCATAGACCATTGTTTTATTAGAGCAAAAACAGTAGTTAGTGCATGTTGAAACACCCAATGTTTTGAACCATGGACGTATACAAATCTTTTATACGTATCAGATGGAGCAAGTGGATTGAACACTGATGTTACAGCGTCCATAACTGCTGAAGGTAGTAGGCATTACTCCAAAAGGTTCATCTGTGACACCTTCAAAAGGCTCTCAATCTCTTCCAAACATCTCAATGTTCTTCTGGGTAAAAAAACAAAACACTGTTAGAAATTTAATAAAAAAAGAAAAGAATATATGATAGTGGCAAATCAAAATGAGTAAACTTGGATAAATGTCATACCTCATGCTCAAGGCTAACCAAGAAATACAAAAATGTCAACAAAATTACCAAGTTGGGGGAAAATGTTTTAAATCTAAAATCATAGAAACATTTTTGCTACATTTCAGAGAAATTGTAAGTTAAATTTGTCATTTGCACTTTATGCTATATTAAGAATAAATGAAGAGTTGTGCTTTGTGTATTTAAATGGAGATGTGCTGGTAAAGCAGGATAAGTAAATACAGAATTAGGTCCACAGAAGTACAGACAGAGAATGCAAAGAAGAATGCTTCAATTGTAACCTGACAAACCTGCAAATCATTTTCAGTTTCACCATCAGTGCTCTGCATTTGACGCAAGTCCATCTTCAGACTTCAAAGGATGATTGTCCCACTTTCCTGTGAAAGCATGAAGTGCATTGGCCAGTCTAGGCAGAAGCATCTAATGGGGACAAAACAAATGCAGAGCATCAGAGAGGTCTAGAAGACTGTCTCTTCAAGAGTGTGACACCTGTCCAGACATCCTGCCACAGTCTTTTGATTCTTGAAAGAAAATGCAGCACCAGTCAGAATGAACATGATAATGTAGAGTTCAGTAATTTGACTTTAGACATCATAATGTTAAAATCATGTGATTCATTTGTCTTATCCATATTATAAAGCGGAATTAACTTGATACATGACAACAGTCATTGTTACCCCCACAGTGTATCAGTACTTGTTTATCATTATGAACATAGAAACAACCTTTAACCTTTGAGTAGTGCTCCAGAAATTACTCTGATAATGAAAACTTCTTTCAACATTCAACATTCTTTATAAACAATAGTGACATCACAACATTTCTACAGGGCAATGATATGAAAATACGAAAATATTAAAAAGCAACTGAAATGCTGGACAAGTGTATCCAAATGTCTATTACCATTTTCTCTTCAGGTTTGGGGGTTGTGTTGGTGTGAAAGACCGTAGCAAAACAAGACAACTGAGGAACTCGGGGAATTTTTACTAAAATAATTAAGTCTTTATCACACATGGCAAAGGATTAAAAAACGCCAGCGTGTTTCGGCCTGCATGAGGTCAAAACACGCTGGTGTAATAAAGATTTTTATTTTTTTTTAATTCCCCGAGTGCCTCAGTTGTCTGTTTTGCTTTAAGAATTGTTTAGATTGTGTTTTGTGAATGGGTTCTAATTAATAGAAAGCACTAAAATTAAATGACTATAGATATTAAAGTACAATGTTATTAATACTTTATACAATTTAGCAAATATTGCCACAACAGCTTACAAAATACCTCTGATTGTGTACGCTTTTTTCCAGCAATGAAGCTCCCTTTTCCAGTCCTTTTCATATGGAACATAGTTTCTGCTGTCGCCACATTTTTCCACACCTTCATCACCTCTGACCCTATAAAAAGAAGTAGCAATAGTACTGTAAAAGGGAAGTCTTATTATACTGTATCTACTGATGAAAATAAAAATGCAACAATACATATTAGAAGCATAGAAAATTGTACCTGGAGAGCCAACCAAATTTATCCACCGCCTGCAGAAAAAAATGTAAGAGCAGTGCTGAGCGTCTGTTTTGTGGCTGGCTCCAAAATACATGATCTGCAGACAATAACAATAAGTAGTACTTATTGTGTAGTACATACACAAGATTTATACAAAACGAAAAGTGAAAAGTCTTACCTTTCTGGAGAAACCATTGATTACTCCAAATATGACAATGTTGTATCTGAAAAATAGTCACACTAAAATAATTTTCTTTATATACATATGAATGGATAGATGGACAGATAGCTAGACAGACAGAACATATACCAGAGACAAAGACAGAGAGAGACACACACACAGAAACAGACACACAGATAGAGATAGAAAATAATATTTATTAAAGAATTACCTGATAAGCTTGTGTTAGTGTCCACATGTACAAGGGACAATGGGCGTTGTACATAGATGTCTCTGACAATACAAGTCGCATTTGATCCAAAACTCCAGGGAGCATCAATTCTGCTGCATGGACTGTTTTAATGTGTCCCACTGTACTCTGTGTCCTTCTGCCTGCAGACAAGACAACCCTTTACCATTCTATACCCTGCAAAAGGCTAGTCTGTTTTATATTGATAGGACTGCATTGTCAAGTTCTGTGTCTGTCAAGCTGATGTAGGTTGCTCTTGTTGATACTGAAGTTCACACGTGCGTCTGAAAATGGTCGACTCAGCTGACACCAAGCAAGTAGTGCTATAACGATACTGGGGGGGCTCTGAATCGGGAAAACATCTGTGACAAAGAGGATAACAGTAGATGCAGATGAATTATAAGAAAACCTCCTGAAATTTTTGATGCCAGACATTCTCATTACTGCATCAACAGCTCCGCCTGAAAGCAAAAACAAAAACAAACTTACTACATAGA
>JBBPFD010000727.1:0-105971 GCA_038363315.1 Mugilogobius chulae | reverse complement strand
GAATGCGTCCGGCCGCCAGTAGAGGGTGCTGTTTCTCCTGGTATAGCTTGACCTGTTAACTGTACATTAGATTGCATGCCGTCCTGCGGCGCTGATGAAGGATTTTTTTTTTTTTTCTCGGCAAATGCCGCCCCTTGGCAATGCCGCCCTGGGTGGCTGCCCACCTCGCCCACCCCAAAAACCGCCACTGCTGGGACGTGTTTAGAGCTGCCACAGACAGCTTGGATGATTACACGAACACTGTGACGTCATACATACAATTCTGTGAGGACAGCAGCATTCCAACAAAAAACCATGGTGACCTTTAACAACGACAAGCCCTGGTTCACGCCCAGACTGAGACAGCTGAGGAGGGAGAAAGAAGCAGCCTACAGAGCCAACAACAGAGAGGGCTACAAGGGCGCTAAGTACCAGTTCTCAAGAGAGGTGGAGCAGGCAAGATCTCGGTGCAATAAACGTCTGCCAGTTTCTCTGCCAATGACACCGCCTCTGTCTGGAGAGGGCTCAGGCAAATCACCAACTACAAGCTTAGGGCCCCATGCGCTGCTGATGACTTATAACTGGCTAAAAAAATACAACACCTTCTATGCCAGGTTTGAAGTCCCACACCCCTCCTAATGGCTACAGGCCTGTGGCGCTGACGTCTGTAGTCATGAAGTCATTTGAAAGCCTGGTCCTCCCTCATCTCAAGTCCTTTACCTCTCCCCTCCTGGACCCTCTGCAGTTCGCCTACAGAGCCAACAGGTCTGTAGACGACGCCATCAACCTGGCCTCCACTTCATCCTGCAGCACCTGGACTCCCCGGGAACCTACGCTAGGATCCTGTTTGTGGACTTCAGCTCTGCATTCAACACCATCCTCCCTGCTCTGCTCCAGGACAAGCTCTCCCAGCTCAACGTGCCCGACTCCACCTGCAGGTGGATCACTGACTTCCTGACGGACCGGGGGCAGTGCGTACGGCTGGGGAAGAATGTCTCCACCACTCGGACTATCAACACAGGATCTCCACAGGGCTGTGTACTTTCTCCCCTGCTCTTCTCCCTGTACACCAACTGCTGCACCTCCAGCCATGACTCTGTTAAACTGATCAAGTGTGCGGACGACACCACCATCATTGGACTCATCTCTGATGAGTCTGACTACAGGGGGCTGGTGTCCTGGTGCAGCAGCAACAACCTGGAGCTCAACGCTCAAAAGACAGTGGAGATGATCGTGGACTTCAGGAAAGTCACAGCCCCATCACCCTCCCTCGTCCTTATAGACTCCCCCCATCACCACTGTGGACTCCATCTGCTTCTTCGGCACCACCATCACACAGGACCTTAAGAGGGAGCCTTCCATCAGCTCCCTGATCAAAAAGGCCCAGCAGAGGATGTACTTCCTACGGCAGCTAAAGAAAGCCAAGCTGCCGGCCCAGATGATGGTGCAGTTTTACACGGCTATCATTGAGTCCATTCTCACCTCCTCCATCACCGTGTGGTATGCTGGAGCCACAGTCAGGGAGGTGATTGGCTGCAGCCTTCCATCTCTCCATGACCTGTACGTCTCCAGGACTCGGGGGCGTGCAGGTCGGATAGCAGCTGACCCTTCTCACCCTAGACACAGACCTTTTGAGCCACTCCCCTCAGCAGGAGGCTACGGTCCATCCGGACCAGAACCTCATCACCTGCCAATTTCATTCATTCATTTAATCATTCAAGTTAGTATTATCCTATCTCTTGCACTGACAGATTGCACTATTGTTCTGATTACTGTGTATATTTTTTTTTAATCACCTAATTTTTATTGGCCTATTTTTTGCATGCCCTTATATTTGATATTTTTTACTCTTTAGATTTTTTATTTGTGTTTTTCTGTGTTATATGTTGCACATTAGCACCGCAGCAAGTTCCTAGTCTGTGAATTCTGTTTGTTCACTGACAATGGCAATACAATTCTTTCTGATTCTGATTCTGCAGCGCTGTCTAAGGGCCCGGATAATGTCTTTTATCCAGGAGTCGGGATTGGGTTTGGGGGATCTTCGTGTAAGTGGAGCAACATGATCAAGGATCCCTGTGCTGGTAGAATAAAAATAGGACAGAAGGCTATCAGGGCACTTTCAAAAAGCAAATTCATCAGTGAATCCTGAGTCCTCAAAAGCAGCTGCAAACTCCACAGCAGTTGATGATGTCACAATACAACGAAAAGAAGCAGGTGTGGGAGGCTTTTTTTCAATAATCTGAAATGGGTGTCGCTGTTATATCAATATGTGACACAGAGAGCCCATGAGATATTATCAGATCCAAAGTGTGTCCTGCATTGTGTGTTGGTGACTCCACAGACTGTATCAAATCAAAAGATGACAAAAGATGCTTAAAATCATTGGCCAGCTGATCAGCAAACGTGAATATTTAAGTCCCCACAAATCAACAATTGATCAAATTTGGGGGCCACTTCAGCTAAAAACTCAGAAAACTCCTGGATAAAGTTCTTGAGCACCGAGGGGAGAGGAGCTCAGTGAACACCCGGCTTAATCCATGTTTCCGTCAACAACATAAAATCCAGCACACGTGCAGAGAGGAGATCCTTCAAGATGAACGTTTTATTCTGTAGCGATCTTGTATTAATCAGCGCAATACGGATCACACGGCAGTCAGATTGCTCGGAGCCACGAGCCAGCGGGCGGAGATTCCCCTGTACTGAGCCCCATTTGCAGACACTAACTCGCCAAGCGCGGCTGGGACAGCCGGCGGTGTCCGACTCCGTGATAGTTGACTGGTAGCCAGGTGACCTCCGAGCAGTATCGCACAAGGAATCCATCAAACTCTTGCGGAAGCCGCTCTAGGTGACTATCGCTTGCCGAAGACTGCTTAAGGCCCCGCTTTCTCTGGCGGCCTTTGCAGGGCAATGGGGCCGGTACACGCCACAGGTAGTGGGGCACAGACGCCAAGAACAGAGGGAGAGGCTTTGATTGACCACTAAAGCCAGTGATTGCAGATTGATGAGTGCAAAATGACCCGCTTAAAAATACAAAAAAAAAACAAGTAGAAATTAAAATAAAAAATGTTGCTTTTTAAAATATTTTTGTTAAAGGAATCGTGCAATATGCTCTGTCCCCAACACCTTTGGTCATATTTCATTATGTCAAAAAAGTATTTTAAAGTGTGTAAAATATGTATTTTTTTTAAATAATGTCAGTGGTCCAAAGTAAACCTCTCTCATCATCATTTTTTTTTAAATTTGTTTTTAAACTAAATTTGTATTTTAATATAAATATATGATTTTCTATGTCCTCACGTTATTGTCCACCCTGTCGTGATGCAGTGTATGAGCCATTAAGACCAGATAAACTGGGCTGGAGGCATCATAGGTTCATTTGTTTCAGTGAAGGAAAACTGAACTGATGAAGTGACCATGTCTAATGTTCTCGAGTTTGATTGAGTTGAGCTGTTTAGATAAAAAATCTAATGTGGTCAAGCTTAACTTGTCCACCCTGTCATCATGATATCTCTGCAAGAGAACTACTTATGGGTTTGATTTGAAATGTGGCAGTAAATCATAATAATACTAAGCCAAAGCCATGGTAAAAAGTTAGCAAAATATTTGACTAGATATATAAAATACTATCTGTTAGGTGAAAATGTTCACCCTGTCATCGCTCTGAAATGTCCACCCTGTCGTGATTCCAGACATGACTGAATGGATATTCTCATGATATGGACAAAGGAAAAAAAAAATGAAGTGGGAGATTGGCAATTGATTTCACAAAGTAGAGAGTGTATGTGGTATATTGAAAATAATAATAAAATCAATAACAATTTTAACTTTTTATGGATTTTTATAAAACTCATATTTTTGATTAGCGCACAGAAAGATTTTTAAATGAGCTAAAAAAGTATGAACAAACATGAAACTGTTATGTCTTTATAGGTTTTTGTAAGTGGACATGTTTGTCCTCAGGGTCTTGAGTGTGAGTTTTGTAAAGAGAAGCCTGAGTGTTAAAGTCAAGTCCAAACACACTTAATGCAGCGAAGAGTCATTGGAGCACAATGTAAGCTCAGTCATGGTGCAACTGTAGAAAGTGTAAGAACCTTCACAACTACCAGGCAGGAAAACAACAAGAACAAACCAAAACAGACCAAACATTTTCAGATCAACAGAGCAGACGAGCCAAGAGCCCGGCATGTCATGTGACTAACTGCACTAAACAACCACAAATGTCCATTCAGTTTGTTCATGGAGTTCATAAACGCATCACGTCTTTGTTCGCTCAGATATTTGTCACAACAGTGTTTTTATTTGTGGACAAACAGGTCAAACGTGGCTGTTTCCGAGCTCTGGTTTAGAGGAACTGACAGCATTACTGCCCCCTACAGACACAAGTCAGGTTCTACACACACAAGACAAAAGGAAGTGTTACATGTGACTGGAGCATTCAGACTGAATCAAATATCCACCAGTCTGTGGATTATATAAACAGAACAAACATTACTAACATGAACTCAACTTGAATCAACTCTAGATTGACAACACAAGTATTTGATCTTTTTTATCTGAAGTTCTGACATAACAAGGTCTAGAACCAGGAAATAAAACAGAACTAACACAGACCTAACCTAAATCTGCATCAAAACAGGTCCACACCAGGACTAAACTAGGTCTAAAGCCAGAACTAAACCAGGTCTAAAGCCAGAACTAAACCAGGTCTAAAGCCAGGACTAAACCAGGTCTAAAGCCAGGACTAAACCAGGTCTAATGCCAGGACTAAACCAGGTCTAAAGCCAGGACTAAACCAGGTCTAAAGCCAGGACTAAACCAGGTCTAAAGCCAGAACTAAACCAGGTCTAAATCCAGAACTAAACCAGGTCTAAAGCCAGGACTAAACTAGGTCTAATGCCAGGACTAAACCAGGTCTAAAGCCAGGACTAAACCAGGTCTAAAGCCAGGACTAAACCAGGTCTAAAGCCAGAACTAAACCAGGTCTAAAGCCAGAACTAAACCAGGTCTAAAGCCAGTGTTGAATAGAATCAAACAAGTAAAACCTGAGCTGATCCAAAGAGTCCAAAGTGTTTCCAGAGAAAATTGTTGCGTCTGAATAAAGAGACTTGTTTGTGACTTTTACTTTATTTTCTAATCATATGACAAACTTCTCCTTTGGAGACTCACATCAGCAAAAACAGCCTCCACAGACTCGTGAGCAACAGGTTTCACTTCTGTAAAAAATGACAAAACACAACATCACAAAATCAGTTCACAAAAGTAAGTTTAAAGTCACAAATGTAGCTGAGTTTTTTGGAGTTTGTGTCAGAAAAAGCATCCATAGTCTTGTAAGTTGTACATGTTTGTTTGCTGTGTCTTTGTGATTTGTGATTGAGGGACTGGAATAAAAAATGACAGCAGGTGGAACGTATCTTTTGAACTCACAGTGGCAGGTTGGCACGACTGTTTGTCCTGAGGTGACGGCCCCTTCTGTCCAACAGTGAGAGGAGCTCCGGGACGAGGTCGAGCAGGGGAGAAGGATCGTGAGGGGCCAGGGTGGCTTTCAACGCCCCAACACAGATAAGTGAAGCTGCTCACCTGTAGCAGACTCATGGAGGTCGGTGAAGTGGAGGACGTGGTCTGGAGCTGCCAGGGCGAGAGAGAGGACGCACACCAACCTAGGACCTTCCCCACAGAAGCACGTTACCACCAGAGACTAACCTTACTAACCAGAGAACAGTGTAAGGTTGTCATTGGTCATTTATAGGGCTTTTCCATTAGTACCTGCTTGGCCCTACTCTACTCTACTCGGCGCGACTTAGCCCTGGTGCGGAGCTTTTCCATTTGGGGCTGATCGCGCCGACCAGGTACTTTTTTAGTACCTGCTTTACCCCAGGGCCAAGTCGAGCCGAGCAGATACTAAACCTGACGTCAGACGCACGTCGCCTGTTGCGTCACACAAGTGCCGCTGATTTGTTGTTGTTACTGTACGCTAACGTGAGTCGCCGCTAAGCTAGCTGCCGATAACACCGAAATGCTTCTACATTTCGTACTCTCTGTAGCAAAAAACAGCTCAGTGACATAAAAAACGAGTCCGTTGTCCCTATCCGCTAAATACATAAGACAGTTAGTTCGATGAGTGTGTGCGTAGACCACACGGGCTTGTACGTAGGCACATGCAGGTTACCTGTGCTGCTGCGGGGTCCTGCTTCTCACAGTAAACACTGATGGACATCCGATGCACACGTTTTGAAGCAAGAGATTATAATGCAGCTTCGTCAGGACAGAGAGACGGAGGAGGAAGATGGACAGCTGACTTTGTGATTGTACATCGGGACCAGAGCAGGACTTAAGACAGACGTATCAGGCGGACGTGAAGAAGAGGTGAGTCAGTGAACGTGTTGACATGAAAAGCTTCACTCTACTGGCCAATGCGGCGGTGGATATTTGTTTTATATTACGCTTATGAAACGCTGGAGAACGAACGGTCTGATTATCCTTAAATTAAAGCCGATGCGCATCGAAACGCTCCGTTGTTTTCTATGAGCTTGCATCATGTCCCCATTTGGGGAGTGACAGTGTTGGCAATGTACCGCCCAGCTTCACAACAGCCCCACTCGGCCTCTCTTGTAATGGAAATGCTCTCCCTCTGAGCGGGGCTAAGCCGGGTAGAGGCGCGTAGAGTCGAGTCGAGTCGAGTAGGGCCAAGCAGGTACTAATGGAAAAGCCCTATTAGACTTAAGGAGCACTCTTGGAAATGTGTGTTCTTGTTCTTTTAGACTAGACTGTGATTGGTTGCTTCATTGGAACAATTGTAAATACTAGGGATAGAAAATCGATCGAAGTATGCAGCAATCGAATCGAAAGGCCAGAATCGATCAGTTTTGTTCATGTAGCCACTGACTTACACACACGCTCTGTATTTGTATAATAGACACAATAATACAATAATAGCCACAATGTCTGAAGAAACAAAGCCTGAACTTATGTCAGACTTGACTGAATGTGATTTATTATGTTGCGTTAACAACTGATGGTGGACGGCAATGTCCCTCTAATTTTTCTTGAGCCTGAGCAAAGAAGCAAACTCCTTGAGCAGCCCTATCAGACGCTGTGAGCAACTTTAAGCGCACTATTTTCCCATATTGTGCAGAATTAAATAAAACTGCATAGTATATGTATTTTAAAATACATATACTTTGCCTTTTGTTTGAAAGAAATAGTGTAGGTTTTAAAATGTGAAAACAATTCCTGCACATATGAGCCCTTATGGGAAAACATATCCTATTTCTTGTGAAGAAGGACCTAAAAGTGCTTCTGTTCATTGAGCAGAAACCTCTTATCAAATTAGAATATTTGATAAACGATTCCAAACCTACAATTATAAACTCATAGCTGTACATCAGTGCCCCCTTGTGATACATAGCTGCATTCACAAATATTTTATTGTTCATATTACTATTAATTTCAATTACAACTCGGACCTCTAAATATGCACACTAAATATGACTGTTTACTGTTTGAATGTTGACAAAAACACTTGTTCTAAGCTGTAACAACAGTGGCTTTGTTTTAAATGTCATGTATTATGGTTTATTTTGTGTCTTAAGATGAAAAAAAAGTTTTATATAGATAAACTACTAAAACTGAACAAAATCGAAAATCATGGCTGCAAAATCGAAAACTGAATCGAATTGTGACTTAAGTGAATCGTCCCATCCCTAGTAAATACATTTTGTTATTTCCAGAGATGGCAAAAGTACTGAAGTTCACAACTAAAGTGAAAGTACATTTACTTGTGTAAAAAACAACTCTGATAAAAGTCAAAGTCCTGCTGAAACTCCTTTACATGAGTAAAACGTAAACATGTGTACATTTACTTGTAAAAAGTACAATCTCACTGGCCAAAAATTATGATCTAGTCTCAGTTAAAACTACAAGAACACTAGATACAGTATTTGTCAGCTTATTTCACTTGTTTCAGGACATTTCTGACAATTTTCACAAGATTTCAGTTTGAATCAAACTTTCCAAAGAGGTGAGTAAAAATGTTTGACTTCATTAACAAATAAATTGGCTTGAAACAAGAATAAATGTATTGAAACAAGACCGAAAACACATCAAAACAAGTCATATAATCTAGGTACATCAAATAAAACCAGAAAAAATACCAACAATCCAGGTTTTAAGACACTTTAACCCATCTCGAAATGCATTTTTGCAGAGCATAAAGTTGGTTTGTGATGTCGTGGTGTGTGAAATGGGCCGTAAATGAATCATAATTTATCTGACTTTTATCTCGTGATAAACATGTCATTTTTGTTAGGAATAAACTTTTGGGTGATTTTCACTTGCTAACTTATTCACAAAGCTCTGGTATTTAAAGGGAATAACAAATGTTTATGGGCATAAAAAGTAACTCACTCTTTGAAAAATGTAAGAAGTAAAAGTAAAAAGTCAACAGATTTTATAATTCTCAAGTAAAGTACAGAAACTCAAAAAAACTACTTAAGTACAGAACTTGAGTAAAAATACTTCTGGTTCTTTCTGTCCTGAGCTTGCCTGGTTTATTCCACAGTGGTCCT
Source organism: Mugilogobius chulae (assembly GCA_038363315.1). Lineage (NCBI taxonomy): Eukaryota > Metazoa > Chordata > Actinopteri > Gobiiformes > Gobiidae > Mugilogobius > Mugilogobius chulae. Next base: position 97,428 of record JBBPFD010000727.1, on the reverse strand, counting down.
TGTTTACGCTGCTTGTAAGAACTCTACATCTGTGACACTGGTTCATTGGTCAGTTCAGCTCAGAAGCTTTAGTCCTGCTGCTCTCTGTGACCAAAGTGACTGCTTTAGTTGAATCTGTGTTTGTGTCACACTTTCTATATGAATCTGAGACTGAAGAGCTGTGGATCTTTGTGTAAAACTAGTCGATATGTTTGAACTGTACTGTTTCTTTCACTGTGACTCTAGAGCTCTTATTAGGACACACTAGAGCTGGAATGATCTGGTTTGACAAACTCAAGACTCGACACATAAAAGAATAAATACAGGATCTGATGGCAACAGATACACAATGATTCAAAGAAAGTTTCAATGGGAATGTGTAAATGTTTGGGTCATGGTTGGTCACGTTTGTTGTGGACAAAGGTCTCCAAGTGTTTGTAAGAGCGACTGCAGCGCTGTGAACTTAGTTGTTTGAGGTGGAAATGATGAGTTGCTGAAGTCAAACACCATGTCCTTTGTGTTTTGTACATTTGAGTGACAATAGGGCTGTGACAGTTTGTCCATCCTGTAGTAAACTGACCAACACTGTGGCATCAGCAAACTTCACTCACTTTATTTACATGTTTGCAGGATGTTTTCCATAGAATCTGCCTCAAATAACTCAGCTGACCAATCACAAAAGAGAGCTTCAATGTGATTTTGGACACTGTGTAACTTTGTCTGTATTTTAAAACTGATTGTAATGAAGTGACTTTGTGTTGTTTTGTAGAGAAACTCCACACAGGCCTGTACACATATCTACTGTTCAGTTGGTCAGTTCTTTACCTGCCTTCTAACTGAGGCTGGGAAAGTCAAGCTGTCACTCATATGTGCGTCCTCAACAGTGTTTTGTTCATCACATGTTCTAAAAAGAAAGATCCAAACAGGATTGTTCATTCATTCATTCATTTTCTACCGCTTAATCCCGTTAGGGGTCGCGGGTGACTGGAGCCTATCCCAGTGACTTTGGGCCTTAGGCGGGGAACACCCTGGACAGTGGCCAACTTGCCGCAGGGTTACACAGACAACCATACACTCTCTCATTCACTCACAGGGAAATTTACAGTGATGCCCAATTAACCTAAACATGCAGGTTTTTGGAGGTGGGAGGAAACCGGAGTACCCGGAGAAAACCCACGGTGACACGGGGAGAACATGCAAACTCCACCCAGAGAGATCGTGAGATGTTGATATGGTCCGACCCGGGAGTCGAACCCACGACCTCCTTATTGGGAAGCCAGAGCTCTAACCACTCTGCTACCGTGCACCCCTGGATTGTTCAATGAAGTGGAAATGATGGATTTTTATAGAGCCACGCTGATGTGAGTGAGGTTTTACTTCCACTTTATAAATGAAAGAACTAGATACATAGAGAGAAGTTTTTATTCAATATTTACATACTTTTACAAAAACATACATTTATACAACATTTGACACTAAACATAAACAATGTATTTCTAAGTCCATTTTAACCGAAAATCAAAACCCTGCAGACAGACTATTTCATGACAGTTTATTGTGTAAAGTTCTTCCTTGTTCTGTTTTGTGCACATTATAGTGAGTCTGTCGAAGTACAGTGGTCCCTCGCTCTATCGCGGTTCACTTTTCACGGCTTCGCTGTTTGGCGGAATTTTTTTTAGTGCAATTTTGCTTTTTTTTTACAGTTCGCGGTCCTATAGACGTGCGCTGTAAGTGTGCTCTGCTCCCAAACACGCTGTTTGGACCGTATCACATGGCAGCATTCACAGCCAACAGCACAGAAGCTCTTTTAGAAAACTTGAGACAGTTTGGATCATGCAGGGGAAGCTGACCTGACGCTCGGACGTTTCTCCAGGTGAGGATTTGACTCTTTGAGCTCGTAGTTACCATGATAAGTTTGTTCATTGTTCACGCTGGAACGTCATTTGTGTAGTTCAGAGATGTGTTTGAGGAGCGTGTTGTGACTTGGCTAGAGTCCGTATGTGTTTCTGTCGGCTCTGGAGCCCGTGGCTCTGCGGTTGGATGTGGAGTGCAGCGGGACGGGCAACGTGCCAAAGGCAGAGCAGGCGAACGCGCACAGCACCGTCCCTCTTACCCCAGGGACACATTGCAAGCGATTTTCGCGCGTTAAAAATAGCCACGCGATGCACGCGTATCGTTTAGAAAACATGCAAAGTCAATGAAACCGACCACACCGCCAGCGCTTGCGTGACGTCGTGCGAGAATCGGGAGTGAAAGACTCCAACCTATTTTTTTGGTCGCTTGACGCTGGCGTAGGTGCGTAGAAGCGTAGAATACAGAGAATACAGAGAAATCAGGCTTCTTATGTTGTATGTGTGCACTTGCCATCAGCACCACACGTCCTGGGACAGATCTGGACTGTGTGACGAAGCCCTGCTTCACTAGAACTGCCTGCTTGAGTTTTCATATTTACTATTGAAAACCTCGCGTTTGCCGTGATCAGCCGGTCCAGAGTGGGAATATAAACCTGTTCATGTGGTTATTTTCACTATAGACCGGATACAAGACACAGAGAGACAAACTTGAACAGCTTTCCCATTGAGAAACACAGGGTGAGTGGCTCACGATGACGCACCACAGGCGCGCACGGGGGCACGCTCACATATTCTGCTGCATTTGGCGGTGTGGCCACCCATGCGTGGACGCACGGCTGTAGTTTCGCTTGTTCACGCACCTCCTTTTTTTCGCTTGCTGTGTGTCTGGGCCCTTAAAGCGGTCACAAAACGACACGCGCTTTTGTATATATTCGCCTGCTGTTTCTCCTCGTAACTGACCCAATATGTGTCCTATTGACGCAAAATAAAGATTGTCTAAGAGCTTACGAGTCGTAGAACACGTTTCTGTTTTCGATACGGTTTCTAGAGTCTTTCATTTTGCGCTGTGTGTTAAGAATCATCAGACACATGCGTCTAGACCAGACTGGACGGCACAGCTCGGCTTGGTGCCCCCAGAGCAGGTGATGCCCTACGCGCTCTGCGTGATGTGCGTATTGGGGCGGCGGCCCTGGTTGTATCTGGCTGTAATTCCTGTGTTTAGCGCATTATTACATGTACAAAAGACACTAAACATCAGAACCAGGCAGGTTATGAACTGAAATTAATGGTAAAAAAAAATGAAGCTCACTACTTCGTGGGTTTCGCCTTATTTTTGGAACCTAACTCCCGCGATAAACGAGGGACCACTGTACACAGGGACACTGAGGAGTCAAAAGTCCAAAGCACAAACCCAGGGAGCAGAGTGTGAGTGAATGTGGTGTTGAAGGTGTGGAGGTGGATCAGTTGGTCAGAGGAGACTGTGTAGAAGGACAGAGAGCCAGCAGGACAGTCCACAAACACTGCTACTGTCCCAGAAGAGGAGGACCAGGGCTGAGGGAGACGGGTTTGTTTGTTTTTATGCCAAACAGAGAAACCATCTTTAGAACACTCCAGACTCCAGGACTGAGCATTGCCTCCAAATCCACTGTCACTGCCTCCTTTCCTTCTGATTTCTCTGTAAGACACTGATATAAAAACCTCTCCACTCCACTGCACCTCCCAGTAACAGCGACCAGTCAGCCCAGAGACACACAGAAGCTGTTCAAAGTACTCAAATCTGTCCTGATGATCTGGATATGGCTGCTTCTCTCTCACATGTGTCACCTTCTTGTTGTTGTCAGACAGTTTGAGTTTTGTGTGAGCTGTGTTGGGATCCAGAGTGAGATCACAGAAATCTGATGGAGAGAAGACACAACACAGCAGCAGTTAGTCCTCTGTCCACTCTCAACACGTGACACACACTGAAACAGGGAAAGTTGGAAAGTGGCACCTGGACCATTTTGAATCCTACATGTTTTACTCAGAATCTGATTTTTTCAGCAATCACAAGAAAAAACAGACAAGAGGATAGGTGGTAGGTGAAAACAGGGATTTTCTGATCACTGGTGCATCAGCTGCAGGACAATACAAGATTACTCAAACATGAATGAATCAATAGAACTAGAACTGTGACAAAACACTGTTATAACATGGTACAAAGTCAGAAAAGTGGATTTGACAGAATAGGTCCTTTAAAGAACATTTGGCTGCTTTTATTCTGAAAGACACATTTCAAAGGTTTCCATGATTTATGAATCATTCAGATAGAACACAACTCTGATTCTAAAAAATGTCAAAGTAAATGTTTTTTTTTTTTTTTTCATTTTTATATTTTAAATTTTAATTAAACACATAGTGTTGAAAACAAAATAATAATAATAATAATAATAATAATAATAATAATAATAATAATAATAATAATAATAACAATAATAACAATAATCATCATCATCATTATGTTTGAAGCTATTATAATGTTCCTGAAAGTCTTGACTGACCATTTGAAATGCTAAATGTTTGTAAATGAACCATTCATTCAGACGACATGTGTTTGTCTATTGTGCACACAAAAGTCCATCCACATTAGAATTCTTGTGCAGGGCTCTCAGGGATTCAAGTCAAAGATTATAAAAGTACAAATGAAAACACATTCAATCAAGAAACACATGAAACACTTGAAATAGTGTGGTAGAAACAGCAGCCAGACATGTTCAGTAAATACAGTTGGACACATCCTAATAAAGATTCCGCTGCTGGGCTCTCTTCACAGTAGCTGCTGTGTTCTGTGTCCAGCTCAAGTCACATGGACCTGCAGGACCAGGAACTTGGAACTGTCTGCTTACTCCAACTCTTTCACTTTAAAGATAAGAGGCTTGAGAGGGCCTGGGTTCCTCTGGAAATCCATGAGCACTTCTTTAGTCTGGTCTATAGTGAGGATGAGATGGGTTCTTGGTGGTTCCTCTTTTGCTCACAGCAGCAGTAGTTCTGATGGTTCTTGGTGGTTCCTCCTTTGCTCACAGCAGCAGTAGTTCTGATGGTTCTTGGTGGTTCCTCCTTTGCTCACAGCAGCAGTAGTTCTGATGGTTCTTGGTGGTTCTTGTTTGTGTGATATCTGCTGTTGTTCTGGTGATGAGGAGGACTGACAGCAGAGGCACAGCTCAGAGGAGAACAGGGGATTGGTTTAAATCCACTGTCTCCAGAAGAAGAATGAAGATCAGTGTTGTACATGTTTGAGCTGAAACATGATGCAGTTCCACAGCTCCAGACTGGACTCTTCCAAAGAACTTCTGTTCTAACAAACTCTGTATTCACTCTGTGTTTACACAGGAGTGAGGAGACGAGGAGGAACTCATCTGATTTATGTGTTTGTGCCATTTAGATTAAAAAAGAATCAAATATTTCAATGATTTAAATCACCAACATTTCCAGCCCAAAAGTGTCAATGTAAAGTCTAAGTAAACCATTGATTTAATAAATTAAGTCAGACTTACATTTACATGGTGGATTGATCCATCGTTGTCCAGCAGGCCTCAGTCTGAAGGAAACACACCACATCAGGGTTATTTTCACTTCATGTGAGATTAAAGGTTTGTTTCTAAATGTACTGGTGAAGTGGGAAAGACTGATCTCAAATGTTTCCATTATTATTCCTTTACCAAAGCAGATACAATGGAAGAAAATGGATGATCCTTGTTCTAGTTTTATTTGTCTCCCTCTTGTGTTTGTTTCAGGTCCAGACTTGTGGGAGCAGACTCAGAGAATGGACTTCAGGAGTTCACAAGCTCGGACTCGGCTTTTGGAGTTTTGGAGCAGGTGAAGTTAATTACATCACAGTAAATACAGCTCATGTGAGCTTGGCTTTATGAAAATCAAATGTGAATCTGACATTATTAAACAAAAAAAGTAGAGGTATTGTCTTTAATTCAGTAGAGTAGAACTATGAAATAATAAATATCTACAAAAGCCTTATTTTCAGTAGCTAATCTGTTTTCAGAATCACAGTCTTGACATAATAAACATGTTCATTTTTAGATCATGACACGTGTCCTGACTGATCATGAAAACAACAGTTACATACAAATACATTATTATTAGACTTGTGTTAATAAAGTATATCTAGAACTTAAAATTTGGCAAAATGTGGAGATATAAAACCTATGGAGATATAAATCTCCATAGGGTTTTTTTAAACCCCTATGGAGATTTAACAAGCTTGAGATTGTTGAATCAGTAACTGTTGAGCTCCATAAACAAACAGTAAGTAAGGCTCTAAACACGCTCACACAAAGCCTCAGAAATGAGTGAGCGTTTGTCTGACTTGCTCCCTGAGCTTGAGTTTGTTGGTTTGGAGCATGTGCCAGCTGTTAGTGTGTGCATTGTGGGAAATCTCCTGAGTACAGACAAGTCTCCTCTGATGTATCCCAAGTGAAACATGAGAAAGAAGTTCTCATCGTGGGATTTCAAGAGGAAACTTGAGAATCAAACTTTGAATTGGGACAGGACTTGTTACATCGAATCCATGAGAATAAAAGTCTGCACAAGTACACAGACTGAGAAACGGCCATGGTTCATCTCTGCTCATCCTCAGATGGTTCGTGTATTTACCTGGTCAAAGGTCAAGCCCTGTATTTACTATTATCTTCAAATCAAGAATTATTTTTTAACTTTTGATTGTTTTGTTTATGTTAGACCTGCTCGGAGCTCACCCACAGGACCAAGTCAAACCTCCACAGTGGAGATTTAATTATTTATTTTTAAACTGCTTAAACTTTGCTCAACATGTCTGCTTTGGGGTCTTTTCGTTATAAACTTTAAGAGATGCAACATACTTCATATGTTGCAAGTGTCCAAACCCATTCAAGATGGTCTTTGTCTTTATTTTTACAACTTCCTCAAAGAAGCTAGGGCTTAAAACATGAACCAAGCTTTCTTTCTTTTTTTCACTTTTCTTCCTAAAACAGGCCCAGACCTGAGAGTGTGCAGTGAGCAGTGAGGGTCCTTCTGTAGAGCAGACAGGAGCTTTACTCCTGTGTCTCCTGGATGGTTGTAGCTCAGGTCCAGTTCTGTCAGATGGGAGGGGTTGGACCTCAGAGCTGAGGCCAGAGAAGCACAGCCTTCCTCTGAGACCAGACAACCTGACAGTCTGAGGACATGTGGGATGAAAACAGTTTAATTTAATAACATTCAACACTTGAAACAATATTAAACCCTCTGACCTGAGCTGTTCCAGTTTACAGTGAGGACTCCTCAGTCCAACAGACAACATCTTCAGCCCTGAGTCCTTCAGGTCATTGTGACTGAGGTCCAGGACTCTCAGACTAGAGGACTGGGAGCTGAGGACTGAGGACAGAGCTTCACAGCTTCTCTCTGACAGGTTACATCTGCTCAGGCTGGAGAGAGAAAACATTGTTTATGTAAAGTTGAATCAAACCATCCTCTGTTATACAAAGGTTACTCACAGAGCTTTGTTGGAGGCCTTGACCACTGGCAGCAGCCTCAGGAGAGCCTCCTCTGAAGCAGAGTATTTCTTCAGCTCAAACTGCTCCAGATCTTCTTCTGATGACAGTAAGATGAAGGCCAGAGCTGACCACTGAGCAGGAGACAGTCCACCTTCAGACAGACGTCCTGAACTCAGGTACTGTTGGATCTGCTCCACCAGAGAACGATCATTCAGTTCATTCAGACAGTGGAGCAGGCTGATGCTCCTCTCTGCAGACACATCCTCACTCAGCTTCTGCTTGATGTACTCAGCTGTTTTCTGATTGGTCTGGGAGATACTTCCTGTCTGTTTCAGCAGACCTTGTAGAAGGTTCTCGTTGGTCGACAGTGAAAGACCCAGGAGGAAGCGAAGGAACAAGTCCAGGTGTCCATTTGGACTCTGTAAGGCCTGGTCCACAGCTGTCTGGTAGAACTGCACTTTCTTACTGCTAAAAATGTTAGTCCACGAAGAAGTTTGTTTCTCTGAGAGCAGGTTGATCCAGTGTTGATGAAAGTCTGATGGACGTGAAGAGCAGCCAGAAACTCCTGCACACTCAGATGGATGAAGCAGTAGACCTTGTCCTGGTACAGGCCTGGCTCCTCTCTAAAGACCTGTGTGAACACTCCGGAGTACACTGAGGCCGCTGCAGCGTCCAGCCCACACTCTCTCAGGTCACACTCGTAGAAGATCAGGTTTCCTTTCTGCAGCTGCTCAAAGGCCAGTTTTCCCAGAGACTTCACCATCTTCCTGGTCTCTGGACTCCAGTGTGGGTCTGTCTCAGATCCTTCTTCATACTTGATGTTCTTGACTTTGGCCTGAACCACCAGGAAGTGGATGTACATTTGAGTCAGGGTCTTGGGCAGCTCTCCTCTCTCTCTGCTTTTCAACACATGCTCCAGGACTGTGGCAGCGATCCAGCAGAAGATTGGCATGTGGCACATGATGTGGAGGCTTCTGGACGTCTTGATGTGGGAGATGATTGTGTCGGCCTCGTCTCTGATCCTCTTCCTGAAGTACTCCTCCTTCTGTGGGTCGGTGAACCCTCTGACCTCTGTCACCATGGAGACGCACTCAGCAGGGATCTGATTGGCCGCTGCAGGTCGTGTGGTTATCCAGAGGCGAGCGGAGGGAAGCAGGCTCCCCCTGATGAGGTTTACCAGCAGCACGTCCACTGAGACGGACTCTGTGGGGTCAGACAGGGCCTTGGTTTTGGTGAAGTCCAGAGGAAGTCTGCACTCGTCCAGACCGTCAAAGATGAAGAGCACCTGGAGGTCTTCAAAGCTGCAGAGTTCTGCTTGTGTTTGACTAAAGAAGTGATGAACAAGTGTGACCAAGCTGAAGCTTCTCTCCTTCAGCACATTGAGAGCTCTGAAAGTGAACGGGAACAGCAGCTGTATGTCCTGGTTGGCTTTGCCTTCAGCCCAGTCCAGACTGAACTTCTGAGTGAGCACTGTTTTCCCGATGCCAGCCACTCCCTTTGTCAGCACTGTTCTGATTGGTCCATGTGTGTCAGCTGGGCCTTTAAAGATGTCTTCACATGTGATGGCTGTCTCTGCTGGCTCTGGTTTCCTGGAGGCTGTTTCCATGTGTCTGACCTCATGTTCCTGGTTGACCTCTGAAGAGCCTCCCTCTGTGATGTAGAGCTCTGTGTAGATCTGCTTCAGAAGGGTGGGGTTTCCTGCTTTAGCGATGCCCTCAAACACACACTCACACTTCTGCTGCAGCTCACACTTCAGTTTACACTGACAAACTCCAGAATAACTCCTGAATGAAGACAACAGACACAGCCCTGAGTCTCAGAGAATATAAAATGACTGTGAGCACCTTGTTAAATGTGTTCAATGGTCCTACTGCTCCTCAGACGCTCAGCCAGCTCCTTCTGCTTCATCCTCCTCAGGAAGTTCAGTGTGATCTTCAGAACAGCCTCACTGCTGCTCCTCTGCTCTTCATCCTCATCCTTCCGAGGCTCTAAGCATTCTGGGTAATCTGTACTCAGAAGCTTGTGGAGCTTCTTCAGCTCCTTCTGGACAAAAGTGAAGATGTCCTCCTCCAGAAGCTGAACAGACACATTATAAACAACACAAATGCAGTCAGTGTCAGATCTGTGGGAAACAAGTTCTCATTCATCTGAACATTTCCAAACTTTAGTGAATGACAGACCTTAAATATGGAGTCCAGCTGTGTCTGATGGAGCTGACCACTGGAGACCTCTGGACCAGGCTCATCCACTCTGTCAAAGACACTTATTTAACACTTTTTTTTTTCTATTTTTACAAAGTTCTCATAGAAAGTCCACATTATTTTAAAACATGTGTTTTATAAATCCCACATTCTTTCTAATCCGAGAAAGAAAGTAGCTCTTGGGCCTCATTTATAAAGCTTGCTTACGCCTTACGCATTGCGTAAACCTCCCTCTGCGCCAAAGGCGGTATTTATAAAAGCTCCACTAGGCGCAGGGTTTTGCTCAGCTCTGCGCAAACTGTTCTCCATGTGTGCGCTGTACGCAAAGACTGAGAGACACGGGGAAAAGACGACACGCGTGGAGAGAAGCAGAAGTGATGAGAGTTTGAGGAAGTGTTTGATGGAGGAAATCATCATTTTATACAACTATTACATATATTTGTGCCTTAAAGAAGATGTTGACCAACACAGACAAGGGCTGTTTATTCCTCTCATTTTTATTACAACACATGTATGTAAGCCCGTGGCTCTCGTGCACAAGCTCGTGGCTGCCATGCGCACGCGTGTGTTGATTATGGCTCTAATACCAGAGAGAGAATGCCGCTGAATCTGTGAACGTATTTATGAAACAACGCTCGGACCTGAGAGAAAACTCCTCCCTTAGCACATGAGCAAGGTTTGTTACGCAGCAATGATCAAACCCGCACCACACAGCCTGCCCGAACCGGGGTTGACCTAGAAAAGGTGATTCATTTTATTATTTGGTAACAGGGAGCTTTAGAGTGCTTGTTCACTCTGTCTAAGTAAAGGAAATGTCTAAAGTGTCTGTGGCCGGGCTGTGCACGTGCAGTCAAAGAAGTGACGGGAGTTTCACGTCCCGTCCTCGGCCTGTAACATTGCCTGTTCCCTGGCCTCTGTGTATTTCCCTCTCACTCTTTTGCTCTTTCAGGGAGGGCATCCGTGTCACCCTCGCGCGCTCATGAGCCTCGTGCTTTGACCATTCATTCAGACTTCCGCGTGCACGTATATAGGCCTATGTGAGTGAATGAGGCCAAATCTCACACACATTCTGTTAAACACACCTGATTCATTCAAAAGGTGAGCCTCATTTACGTGAGTCTTTTTTATTCACATTTTATTAGTAGTAAATCCCCACATGTGACACACTGCTGCTTGGTGCGTCTCCGTCTGACTCCTCCCTCTTTGCCTTTCCTCGTGTGTCAAACCCACTGATTATCGCCTCATGTCTATTAAAATATTATTCATGAGTCACCTTTCATGGTGAATTGGAGGTGTGGAGAGGGCGTGGCCTGACGTGGCTTCACGTGAGCAGATCCGAGAAGCAGGTGGGATTTATAAAGCACAGATTGCGTGGAGGAGAGCGCACGGAGGCTTTTATAAATATGGAGTTTCCGTGGCGCACGCCACCTGTGGCCACTGGTGTACGCACTTGCTCAGCAAAAATCCTACAAAAACCTTTATAAATGAGGCCCCTGATCTTTAGTCCGAACTAAAACATTAAGCAAAAATGAATACTTGTCCACATTTGTTCATTACAGTATGTCTAAAACTCATGTGCTCCTCATATTCAACAAATCTAGTCAAATTTCATTTAACTCACATTTATTACTGATGGTTTGTTTCTTGAGCTCAGATGTGGTAAACTTTCATATTCTTTCATTCTCATGCAGTGGTACAACACATATAAAGTTCTAACTCTGTCCATAACACACAGTGGTCACTCACAGCTCTGTCCTGAAGGTCAGTGGATGTTCCATAGACCTGTCACTCCTGAGGGACTCACATCTGGGACCAGGTTCAGACGGAGGAAGTTTGTGGAGGATCCTGACACACAGAAAACACACTCACTCTAATAGACACAGTTTTCAACATGTTGTTCTTTCATGTTAACTCTATGTTTAACATTTTTGGATTATGAACCTCAAAGTTTTTCCTGAATGTTGAGACTCTGGGAAGAGGCCTGACAGTGACATGTGTTGAACCAATTCTTGCTAAAACCTTCAGTGTTTGTTTTATTTAAAATTGAGATGTTTTAGGCTGTTCTCTGAAAGTTGATTTATGTCAGTTAAAATAACCGTCCATGCATCACTTTACAAGTTGACCACATGAGAAATTACATTCAACTATTATTCAGAGTCTGACTAACCTTTGGTCATCTGTGTTTTTAAATCCAATCGGTTGTCCCATAGAGTGTTCACTTCCCATGGAGGCCCTGCTGGTGGTGGGAGGGGCTGTGTCCTCTCTGTGCTCTCTCTGATCCATGCTCAGTCCAGAGTCCTGCACAATGACATCACACTGTTTAACCCCGCCCACTCATCACACTGTTTAACCCCGCCCACTCATCACACTGTTTAACCCCGCCCACTCATCACACTGAGTATAAAGCCACAGTCAGAGACTTGCTCCGCAGAGACTTAAATCTCAGAAAATAAGGCTTAATAACGCTTCTGTGTTGTTGTACAACACATTTATTATTAATGTGACACTGATGAGCTGAAAGCCATTTTTTATAGACACGGCAGAGTGTAGAAATGTCATTATTCAGCTCTTTTTTCATTGCTCTGGTGAACTGTGTGTTACATCAAGATGTGTGAGGGAAACAGGAGCATTTACAAAGATCTATGTGGTTTTATTCAGTACAACACCTGATCTGAGGCTCTGGCAGTTCTCATGCTTGAGAAGTGTTAACCCCGCCCACAAAGGAGCAGATACTTTTCATAAATTTCCAACAAAACCACAATAAAAGGTCCATGAGCTTGTTCTGGTCAGTCTGCAGTTTAGTCGAGTGTTTCATCTCATGAAGCCTCAATAAAACACATTCATGTTAAACTGTAATATATGAGATTCAAACTGAACTAAACCAGAGACAAACTCAGTGGAAACCAAAAGAGACTAAACAGGAACATTTACATAGAGACAAGAAAAACATAAAAAGTAGTAAATATGTTACTGGTTAAAAAAAAATTTAAAGAATGACTAGTAAATATATAAAACATTGTAGCTCTTATTTAATAAATTGAAGCAAATAAAATACTAGAGTCAGAGCTTGAAAATCTGAAGTTATGATCAAAGTAATGACATACAAGACCTAGAACCAGGAAATAAACCAGGACTAAACCAGGTCTAAACCAGGTCTAAACCAGGACTAAACCAGGACTAAACCAGGTCTAAACCAGGACTAAACCAGGACTAAACCAGGAAATAAACCAGGACTAAACCAGGACTAAACCAGGACTAAACCAGGTCTAAACCAGGACTAAACCAGGACTAAACCAGGACTAAACCAGGACTAACTCAGGCCTAAACCAGGACTAAACCAGGACTAAACCAGGTCTAAACCAGGACTAAACCAGGACTAAACCAGGAAATAACCAGGACTAAACCAGGACTAAACCAGGACTAAACCAGGTCTAAACCAGGACTAAACCAGGACTAAACCAGGACTAAACCAGGTCTAAACCAGGACTAAACAGGACTAAACCAGGTCTAAACCAGGTAAAACAGGACTAAACCAGGTCTAAACCAGGTCTAAACCAGGACTAAACCAGGAAATAAACCAGGACTAAACCAGGTCTAAACCAGGTCTAAACCAGGACTAAACCAGGTCTAAACCAGGACTAAACCAGGACTAAACCAGGAAATAAACCAGGACTAAAACCAGGACTAAACCAGGACTAAACCAGGTCTAAACCAGGACTAAACCAGGACTAAACCAGGACTAAACCAGGTCTAAACCAGGACTAAACCAGGTCTAAACCAGGACTAAACCAGGTCTAAACCAGGTCTAAACCAGGACTAAACCAGGTCTAAACCAGGTCTAAACCAGGACTAAACCAGCTCTAAACCAGGACTAAACCAGGTCTAAACCAGGTCTAAACCAGGTCTAAACCAGGACTAAACCAGGTCTAAACCAGGTCTAACAAGGACTAAACCAGGTCTAAACCAGGTCTAAACCAGGTCTAAACCAGGTCTAAACCGGGACTAAACCAGGACTCTAAACCAGGTCTAAACCAGGTCTAAACCAGGTCTAAACCAGGTCTAAACCAGGACTAAACCAGGTCTAAACCAGGACTAAACCAGGACTAAACCAGGACAATAAACCAGGACTAAACCAGGACTAAACCAGGACTAAACCAGGTCTAAACCAGGACTAAACCAGGACTAAACCAGGACTAAACCAGGTCTAAATCAGGTCTAAACCAGGACTAAACCAGGACTAAACCAGGTCTAAACCAGGACTAAACCAGGACTAAACCAGGTCTAAACCAGGTCTAAACCAGGACTAAACCAGGTCTAAACCAGGTCTAAACCAGGACTAAACCAGCTCTAAACCAGGTCTAAACCAGGTCTAAACCAGGACTAAACCAGGTCTAAACCAGGTCTAAACCAGGACTAAACCAGGTCTAAACCAGGACTAAACCAGGACTAAACCAGGAAATAAACCAGGACTAAACCAGGAACTAAACCAGGACTAAACCAGGACTAAACCAGGTCTAAACCAGGACTAAACCAGGACTAAACCAGGACTAAACCAGGTCTAAATCAGGTCTAAACCAGGACTAAACCAGGACTAAACCAGGTCTAAACCAGGACTAAACCAGGTCTAAACCAGGTCTAAACCAGGTCTAAACCAGGACTAAACCAGGTCTAACCAGGTCTAAACCAGGTCTAAACCAGGTCTAAACAGGACTAAACCAGGTCTAACCAGGTCTAAACCAGGTCTAAACAGGTCTAAACCAGGTCTAAACCAGGTCTAAACCAGGTCTTAAACCAGGACTAAAACCAGGTCTAAAACCAGGTCTAAACCAGGCTAAACCAGGTCTAAAACCAGGTCTAACCAGGTCTAAACCAGGTCTAAACCAGGTCTAAACCAGGACTAAACCAGGTCTAAAACCAGGTCTAAACCAGGACTAAACCAGGTCTAAACCAGGTCTAAACCAGACTAAACCAGGTCTAAACCAGGTCTAAACCAGGTCTAAACCAGGTCTAAACCAGGTCTAAACCAGGACTAAACCAGGTCTAAACCAGGTCTAAACCAGTCTAAACCAGGTCTAAACCACTAAACCAGGTCTCTAAACCAGGTCAAACCAGGCTAAACCAGGAGGTCTAAACCAGGACTAAACCAGGTCTCTAACCAGGTCTAAACCAGGAGGTCTAAACCAGGTCTAAACCAGGACTAAACCAGACTAAACAGGTCTAAACCAGGTCTAAACCAGGACTAACCAAACCAGGACTAAACCAGACTACAGTCAGTGTTAAACAGAATCAAACCTGAGCGGATCCAAAGAGTCCAAAGTGTGTTTCAGAGAAAGTTTGCGTCTGAAGGAAGAGACTTGTTTGTGACTTCTTCCTGGAGTGAGTCAGAGCCGCTCCTCTATTGGCTGCAGTCCAGGTGGGTGGGACTTCACACAGGTGAGTGACAGGAGGCTGTGTAGGCCTCATTTAGTTCTGACACAGCTGAAATAAGACACAAATATGGATGTTCTGATCAGGACTAAACAGAGACGTCAAAAGTACTGAAGTTCACCACTCAAGTCAAAGTACAGTTACTGTCTGAAGAATCACAAGTCCTGCCTCAACTGGTTTACTTGGGCAGAAGTAAAAAACACACATTGTAGCATTTTACTTAGGAGGAGTAGAAAGTCCAGGTGTTGACTTTGCAGCCTCTCACAGTGAATCTGCAGCGATGAATCAGTGTGTGTTTCTATTTAAACCATCAAAACAGAAGGTCTATTGAAGTGTAGAAAGAGAACTTCTCTGATAGTTTGTGCTTCACTAATAAAGTAAAGGTGCAGCCTCAACCAAAGCAATGCATTTGGGTGAATCTTTCTCACTATTAGTCACGTGACTCTCCAAAACCTGATCAAACATGTGGATGGAAGAAGGACAATTGGACTTGGAACATGGTCTTAATGAGTTCAGTTCTTTTGAAAGCAGCAGCTGAGATTGTATTCAAATAATTGTACAAGATCAATCATCACTTGTAGCTACAGCCGACTGAAAATGTAAAGTGTATGAGCTACGCTAGAGGAAACAAAAAGTCAAGTTTGTACAAATGTAATAAACCTATTCATAGATGTTAGTGTAAAACTTTGCCTAAAGTTACATTTGATCTGTATATTGCAAGACAGCTGTAAAGAAGAAAAAAAAAAAAAAAGCCCTGCCCTAAACCCAAAGAAAATGTCTCCTTGTGGCTTCAAACAAATATTGTTTTTTTTTTTTTTTTTGCTTTTTGTAACATGGGAAAGTCATATATAAGCCATATAAAATATGAATACTTCTACCACTACTACTACTACTACTACTACTACTACTACTACTACTACTACTACTACTACTACTACTACTACTACTACTACTACTACTACAACACTATAGACCTGGACTAAACCAGGACTAGACCAGGAATAAACCTGGAATAAACATGGACTAAACATGGACTAAACCTGGACTAGATCAGGAATAAAATTGGACTATACCTGGACTAAACCAGGACTAGACCTGGACTAAACCAGGACTAGACCTGGACTAGACTTGGACTAAAACTGGACTAAACCTGGACTAGACCTGGACTAAACCTGGACTAGATCAGGAATAAAATTGGACTACACCTGGACTAAACCAGGACTAGACTTGGGCTAAACCTGGACTAGACCTGGACTAAACCAGGACTAGACCTGGACTAGACTTGGATTAAAACTGGACTAAACCTGGACTAAACCTGGACTAAAACTAAACCAGGACTAGACCTGAATTAAACCAGGACTAAACCTGGACTAGACCAGGACTAAACCTGTACTAGACTAGGTCTAAACAAGGACTAGACCTGGACTAGACTTGGACTAAAACTGGACTAAACCTGGACTAAACCAGGACTAGTGGAAAAAGTGGAAAAAGTCTCTTCAAAAGACCAAATGTGACAAACTTATTGTGAAGAATACAAAAAGTTTGAGAACCACTGAGATAAAGATTCACATTTTTCACAAACTGTTTAGAAAAAGCCACATTTTCTCTTGTTTGTGATTTTTTTGAAGTCTTGATACTCGCTTTGACAAACCAAGTAAGAAATGTTCAAAGTTGTGAATGTAAAACTCTTAAATGTGGCTCAGTTTCCTCCTCAAACCAATTCAAAGTGTCAAATGTGTAACATGTAAGTGTGACACAACAGAAGTAAAGCCAGTCCTTCTTACCTCAGACTGTGTGGCACAAAAGCTTCCATTTCCTTCCAGATCAATCCAGTTTGTCTGTGTCTCTGACTGGAGTGTCTTGTGTGTGTTGTGTGAGTGTCTCTGGGTCACATGACTTTACACCACACAACTATGATTGGTTTGTCTTAAAGCTGTAAAAGGACTTGAGACACTTACAGTAGTTCAACATGACTCCGACACAAGTAACAGTGGCTCAGTCTAACTGCACAATCTCATGTGTTTGGACCGTAAACGTGAACATTCTCCAAAAATAAACACAAGTTAAGAAGAATTCATAAAGTGTGAGCTTGAATAAACCACCGACCACATTTGTGAAAACTCTTTTAGTCATTTATTACAGATAGAATTGTGTAATCTGACACTTTGGTCAAAACACATTTCAAGTAGAGATTTGTGAACCTGCGACTCTAATGAGCAGCTGACGTTTTCTTTTACATGTGACTGACAATAACACCAGACACATGACAGAAATATCACCAATACAAGTTTAATACACTGGAGAATTTCCTTCATTATTCTTAAAGGGGAGTTTGACGAGTAGACATAGAGCATTTCTCTGATGTCTTTGTTTCAGTGAGAGACAAATACATTTTTATTTTAGTCTTTATTAATATTTTAAAAAGCAAATCTTGTTTTTGTGTTTTTCTGACCAAGACAAAACCAAGTCCAAGGAACCTCGAGACCAAGACAAGACCAAGACAAGATCAAGACGAAGACAAGACCGGGTTGAAGACAAGATCGAGACCAAGGAACCTCAAGACCAAGACAAGACCGAGTCCATGGAACCATGACACCAAGACAAGATCGAGACCAAAACAAGATTGAGTCAAAGGAACCTTGAGACTAAGACAAGATCAAGACCAAGTTCACTCGAGTCTGAGACAAGAATAAAAAAAAAACTGAGAGAGAAAGAGAGAAACATGAATGAAGACTTGTATAAAATATTACACATTAGTATATGTAAACTCTTGTAGTTATCTGACAACAGCTCTGGCTAGTGTTGCTGCTACAGTTTGTGTCAATCAGTTGCAGCTCTATCTGCTAAACTGTTATCTGTGTTTCCCCTGTGTTAACATTGGATGAAAAATTCTTCACATCAGAGGAAAGTTTGAGACTCTGCGAGAGTTTGTTCCATTCTTTAATGGCTTTGAAAGAAAAGGTTTGTGCAAAGGCCGAGCTACGTTTAGATAATCTGCAGTCATTGTGACTTGTGGCCCTGGAGCTCCTAGTTGTCTGCTCAGAGCAGAGCTGGACAATTTTGTTTTCATAGGAGGAGGCGCAGTGTTGTTTACATTTTTAAAGATTAGTCGCACAATTGAATAGATAATTAAATTGTCAAAGTTTAGCAATTTATTTTGTGTAAGTATTGGACAATGATGGGATCTCAGTAGCTTTTTATCCAAGACTTTAACAGCCTGATTATATAGAGATCTTAAAGGTTTTATCATTGTCTCACAGGCTTGTGACCAACAAGATATACAATAATCAAGATGGTACACTTTTGCAGCGTTGTGGGTCAATTTGTTTCTAATCTGTTGTTTACAGTAAGTCTATGAGAATCTATCATCTAGCTGTAATGTTGTGTAGACCGAGTTCAAAGCAGAGGTGGGACCAAGTCACTGTTTTGCAAGTCTCAAGTAAGTCTCAAGTCAATGGCCTCAAGTTCCAAGTCAAAGAGAGACAAGTCCAAGTCGTGTCCAAGTACTCTGCTTCTAGTTTCAAAACTAGTTTTTAACATAAACTACCAAATACAACTTGTATTTCCACAATGTCATTGATTTTTATAAATGATCCAATTT
Organism: Mugilogobius chulae; assembly: GCA_038363315.1. Lineage (NCBI taxonomy): Eukaryota > Metazoa > Chordata > Actinopteri > Gobiiformes > Gobiidae > Mugilogobius > Mugilogobius chulae. The sequence goes on along the minus strand of JBBPFD010000727.1, from coordinate 78,869 downwards.
ACAACACATTTCTGGACACAAAAAGAAATGAGAAAGAACATGTTTCCGTTTGTAAATGTAAAATTACACAACTTATTTTTGAGAAGCATCAAGTCGTCACAAGTCACTGGTGTTCAAGTCCAAGTTTAATCACAAGTCATAGTCAATTTTATCAAGTCAAGACTCGAGTCATCAAAACATTGAGTCAAGTCCAAGTCATGACTTAAAGTCACACCTCTGGTTCAAAGCTTGTGAGAAAAGTGACTTTAATTCAAGAAACATATTTTGATAGAATATGCAATAAAACAATGAATCAAGAATTCAAATGTGCTTTTGATATGTTATGTTTTTTCCTCCAAAATAAAAAGACAAAAGACAAACCAAACTCAAATCTTGTAAAAAAAAAAAAAAAAAAAAAAAAAAGAAAAGCAGAATCCTTAACAATCTAAAAAAATAAATAAATAATAATATTTCCCCCTAATTAAACTAAATGAATTAGTGACAGGGCACTCACAGCCTGTCCAGAGTCTGTTACAGCACTTCTGCACAAAATGGTTTGTTTTTCTGCCAAACAGAGAAACCATCGTTAGAACACTCCAGACTCCAGGACTGAGCATTGTGTCTAAACAAACTCTCACCAGATTCTTTCCTTCTGATTTCTCTGTAAGACACTGATATAAAAACCTATCCACTCCACTGCACCTCCCAGTAACAGCGACCAATCAGACCAGAGACACACAGAAGCTGTTCCCAGTATTCAAATCTGTCCTGATGATGTGGACATGGCTGCTTCTCTCTTCTGTTGTTTTGTAGAGAAACTCCACACAGGCCTGTACACATATCTACTGTTCAGTTGGTCAGTTCTTTACCTGCCTTCTAACTGAGGCTGGAAAGTCAAGCTGTCACTCATATGTGCGTCCTCAACAGTGTTTTGTTCATCACATGTTCTAAAAAGAAAGATCCAAACAGGATTGTTCAATGGAGTGGAAACGATGGGTTTTTATAGAGCCACACTGATGTGACTGAGGTTTTTACTTCTACTTTATACATGAAAGGATGAAGAACTAGATACAAAGAGGTTTTTATTCAATATTTACACTTGTTACAAACCTGAAGTCGTCTAGGGGAAAAGGGAAGTAACAATAACGCAAACCAAAACAAAATAACACAAATCTACAATTAGGCCTAAAACACAAAAGTGACTAATTGAGAAATAAAGTCTTTGGGGGAAGCAAGCAGCACGTCTGCTTGCTTGGGAGGCGCACAGGACACTGAGTCAAGCCGCCCGGAGCAGCAGGTAGGCGGCACTTTTATCCAGAGTGCAGAACGAGGTCTCCTCCAATTAGAGATAGCAGGCGGGTCTGGGTCCAACCTCCGACATCAGCACCACCACTCACAAGCCACCGATCACATTAACAAGGGACATGATTAGAAACACAGGGGCGGGGAGAGTGAGGCAAGGCACGCCACGTCAGGGGCCGTAACACTCCCCCTTAAGATGCAGACCACTGTCATATTTTACTTTCCACAAAACTTTCATTATACAACAGGTCACCACATATCCAACTTACACTCTGGACAACGCATCAGCTATGACGTTATCTGTCCCCTTCTTATGGCGAACATTCAAATGGAACTCCTGCACAATCAAGGCCCATCGCATCAAACGCTGGTTGTGGTTGTACATGCGTGACAAAAAGGTTAGCGGATTATGATCAGTAAAAACTGTGATGGGGAGAGAGCTGGAACCAAGGTACACCTCAAAATGCTGGAGAGCAAACAACAATGACAATGTTTCTTTCTCGATAATGGAATAGTTCATTTGATGTTTATTGAATTTTCGAGAAAATAAGCAATAGGATGGGCAACCCCAGAGTCATCTTCCTGCATCAGCACCGCACCCGCCCCATCGGCGCTTGCATCCACTTCAAGTTGGTAGGACTTGGACGGATTAGGAGCTGCAAGTATTGGGGCATGGCATAGGAGAGATTTAACGCTGTCGAAAGAACTTTGGCATTTCGAGGTCCAATGGAAATCTACTTTGGGACTAAGTAAGTTGGTTAGGGGCAAAACGACGGTGGAAAAGTTACGACAAAAACTCCTGTAATAACCTGCCATACCAAGGAAACGACGCAACTCCTTTCGGGTGGTGGGTGGGGGGTAGGTGGCTACAGCTGCAATCTTTGCCTCAATGGGACGGACCTGACCCTGCCCCACTTCACGTCCTAAATAAGTGACAGTGGATTTCCCAAATTCGCACTTAGCGAGATTAAGTGTGAGAGACGCCTCGGCCAACCGCAAAAACACCTGTCGCAGCGTATGGAGATGCTCCTCCCACGTTGTAGAGTACACAATCAAATCATCTAAGTAAGCATTACAGTTGGCAAGACCCTGTAGAACAATATTGACTAAACGTTGGAAAGTGGCTGGAGCTTTACACATTCCAAAAGCCATAACAGTGTATTGTAGGAAATAATCAGGGGTTACAAATGCAGAAATCTCAGACGCACGCTCGGTTAGAGGCACTTGCCAATAACCTTTCAACAAATCCAATTTAGTAACATATTTCGCAGAACCCAAGTTGTCAATACAATCCTCCATGCGTGGCATGGGATAGGAATCGATAACAGTAACGGCGTTCACTTTCCGGTAATCAGTAATAAAACGGGGCGAACCATCAGGTTTACTTTCAACTAAACACGGGGAGCTCCAAGCGCTACTACTGTGCTTGGCTAACCCATGCTGAAGTAAATAATCAGCCTCCTGCTTCATCAGGGCTCGCTTAACGGGATTTACCCGGTACGGATGCTGACGGATTGGCCTAGCATTTTCAACTTTAATGTCATGCATCAGGATGGAGGTGCGGCTTGGTACGTCACCAAAGAGGGTGGGGAAAGCGCGCAGCAGCTCTTGGATATCCGCTTGCTGACTTGGGGACAAGTAACCTAAATGAGAAGACATGGACCGCAACATTTCTGAGTTCGGTAGACGGACACTTCGTGGGCGGCTGGCGCTTAGATCATCGGCATCTAACAATTGACTATCTGGCACTATCAGAGCGGACGCGCATGGGACCGAGGCATTCAGGTTGGGTTCGCGTGAATGGTACAGTTTTAACATGTTTATATGGCAGACCCGCATTTTACGTTGTCGGTCCGGGGTGCTAATAACATAATCTGTGTCAGAGAGCTTGCGTTTTATCTCATATGGGCCAGAAAATTTTGCGGAGAGCGCGTTGCCTTGAATAGGAAGCAAAACGAGGACTTTATCACCTACGGCAAAAACACGCGGAACTGCCTTCTCATCATATTGACACTTCATTTTTGTTTGGACCTTTGACAAATGTTCCTTAGCTAGCTCATTTGCTCTGTAGACTTGTTACGGCCCCTGACGTGGCGTGCCTTGCCTCACTCTCCCCGCCCCTGTGTTTCTAATCATGTCCCTTGTTAATGTGATCGGTGGCTTGTGAGTGGTGGTGCTGATGTCGGAGGTTGGACCCAGACCCGCCTGCTATCTCTAATTGGAGGAGACCTCGTTCTGCACTCTGGATAAAAGTGCCGCCCGGAGCAGCAGGTAGGCGGCACTTTTATCCAGAGTGCAGAACGAGGTCTCCTCCAATTAGAGATAGCAGGCGGGTCTGGGTCCAACCTCCGACATCAGCACCACCACTCACAAGCACCGATCACATTAACAAGGGACATGATTAGAAACACAGGGGCGGGGAGAGTGAGGCAAGGCACGCCACGTCAGGGGCCGTAACAACACTATTACAAAAACAAAACAATATATACTTTATATTCATATCAGATTTTTATGTTCATAGTTGTGAGAGGCTGATGTTGTTTTCTGTCAAATACAATAACACATATATTTTGCTTCATTGTTGATGATTTTTCTGTAAATATGACTGTTCTGTTTTATCCACATTATAGTGAGTCTGTCGGAGCACACAGAGACACTGAGGAGTCAGGCCAAATCCAAATCCAGGGAGCAGAGTGTGAGTGAATGTGGTGTTGAAGGTGTGGAGGTGGATCAGTTGGTCAGAGGAGACTGTGTAGAAGGACAGAGAGCCAGCAGGACAGTCCACAAACACTGCTACTGTCCCAGAAGAGGAGGACCAGGGCTGAGGGAGGGGGGTTTGTTTGTTTTTATGCCAAACAGAGAAACCATCTTTAGAGCAGTCCAGACTCCAGGACTGAGCATTGCCTCCAAATCCACTGTCATAACTGACTCCTTTCCTTCTGATTTCTCTGTGAGACACTGATATAGAAACCCCCCCACTCCACTGCACCTCCCAGTAACAGCGACCAGTCAGACCAGAGACACACAAAAGCTGTTCCCAGTGATCAAATCTGTCCTGATGATCTGGATATGGCTGCTTCTCTCTCACTCGTGTCACCTTCTTGTTGTTGTCAGACAGTTTGAGTTTTCTGTGAGCTGTGTTTGGATCCAGAGTGAGATCACAGAAATCTGATGGAGAGAAGACACAACACAGCAGCAGTTAGTCCTCTGTCCACTCTCAACATGTGACACACACTTTTGACTCACGTTTCATTAAAGGAGAACTATTGTGGTTTTACCAAGTATTTAGGAAGAAACTAGAACATGTGTAGATTGGTCATTTAGATTTAGTTCTTTGTAAATCACAAAATTGGTCTAAAACAGCTTAAAATAGAAACAGGTCCATTGACTTCCTGTTTGAAACTTTAGAAATGATAAGCCCCGCCTACTCACTGTAACATTTAACTTTATGAAGCAGCACATTTGCACTCATTGTTTTATTGTTGGAAAGTGGAATCTGGACCATTTTGAATCCTACATGTTTTACTCAGAATCTGATTTTTTTCAGCAATCACAAGAAAAAACAGACAAGAGGATAGGTGGTAGGTGAAAACAGGATTTTCTGATCACTGGTGCATCAGCTGCAGGACAATACAAGATTACTCAAACATGAATGAATCAATAGAACTAGAACTGTGACAAAACACTGTTATAACATGGTACAAAGTCAGAAAAGTGGATTTGACAGAATAGGTCCCTTTAAAGAACATTTGGCTGCTTTTATTCTGAAAGACACATTTCAAAGGTTTCCATGATTTCTGATTCATTCAGATAGAACACAACTCTGACTCCAAAAGAATGTGGGGATTTCAGAAGAAAGTCTATGTTTTTACATTTTTATCTTTTGAAACTTTCAGTAAACACATTGTGTTGGAAACAAAAGAATAATAAATAATATTAATAATGTTTGAACCTATTGTAATGTTTGTGAAAGTCTTGTCTGACCATTTGAAATGCTAAATGTTTGTAAATGAACCATTCATTTAGACGACATGTGTTTGTCTATTGTGCACACAAAAGTCCATCCACATTAGAATTCTTGTGCAGGGCTCTCAGGGATTCAAGTCAAAGGTTATAAAAGTACAAATGAAAACACATTCAATCAAGAAACACATGAAACACTTGAAATAGTGTGATAGAAACAGCAGCCAGACATGTTCAGTAAATACAGTTGGACACATCCTAATAAAGATTCCACAGAGTCATTGGCCCTCATTTATCAAAGTTGCGTACGGCGAAATTTGGGTGTATATGAGGTGTACGACCAAAACGAGGGACTCATCGGGATTTATCAACATTGACGTGAGCATACAGTGCGCAAAAACCCTGCGCAAACTCGAGAGGTTGTGTAAATGGTACGCCAATTCCAAACAATCACTAAAATGCACTGGAAAACTACTTTTAGCTGCACAAACTGTTTTGCCCTTAATCTATTCGACATTAGGGAAATATTGCAGAGGAATCAGCTTAATTTAGCATAAACTAACCAGTAGAAAATTAAATGAACTTTTTTGAGGCTGCGCCTTTTCACATTGTAAAAGTCATTCCAAATTAAACATAAACCAGCAAAAACTATGCTTTACATAAACACATATGGGCCACAGGTCACAGCAGAACCAACAGCGGAATCAAAAGTAGACTCACCAAAGCGTGATCACAAAAAGTCCTGACACGGTCCGGTCCAGTCCGGTTCTGATCCTGCAGCCGAGCTCAGTGCACTAATTCAGGGGAAAGTGAAGTGTCTGTAGAGCAGCAGACTTTGGTCCGGGTCATTCAGACGGGTTTGGTTGATGTGAGCGGTGCCGTGCGGTGTGCGCTGGTACCAGGCGTGTGCAGACAATAGCCTACATGATCTCAAAGCCCCGCAACAGTCTGGGTCCAGACGGGTTTGGTTCCGTACGTGGTTCACACGCGCGCGCCTGGTTCCAAAGCGGTCAGTCATTGCACTCATCTATTCCGAGAAATGATGAGCGCGAGCGGGCAGTGGACCGGTCCGGACGGGTTTAAGCAGCTGTCCTGTGTAGTCTTCATATCCCAGCGCAGTCCTGTCCTCGTGCTCGCGGGCCATGGCTCGTCTAAAAAAAGAGCAACGCGCACAGACAGATGTGCGCACGGAGAAAAGTTCACGGCCCGGTTCGGCAGATCCTGTTTGATCCGTCCTCCGCGCGCCTCTTCCTGGTTCGACTCCGAACCACCTAAGCCACTCCCCGTGGTCCCCTCGACTGAGTCCGGTTTGATCCAGGCCACTCCCCGTGTTCCCCTCATGTGAGCCCGGCGGCCTGATCCAGAGCTGCTCCGCTGGCAGCTCCGTGCACTATAGACATCTTTGGCTTCGCTGTAATTATCTATTTAGCCTGTTATTCCCTAATTTCAAACATCAAATGCAGATCTTTTTTAGTTTTAAAACATGTATTTTGATTTTTATCAGCCCCAATATATTTTTGTGTTTTCAAGTGAGTGAAAACAGTGTTATTTCTTCTTTTCTTATTTATTACATTTTATCTCTGTGCCGTATTCCGTTCATCTCTGCTGAAAACCCTGTGGGTGAGGCCTCCACAAACATGAATATTTGGGGGCGTTTCATGCAAATGACGCTGATTTTTGTCCGCCGCATTTATCAAGATACGCCTTGCGTACACCTAAACTGGGCTTGTACACCCCACTTCATAAATCACACGCACCCTCTGGTGTATTTTCAGTGTACACCCAAAATTTACACCATTTTATACGCAACTTTGATAAATGAGGGCCATTGAGTGGAGTTTTGTCCATCAGTCTGACTGTGTCAGGAAAGAAAGTGTTCTGAAATGGTGTGGTGTTAGTCCTAATCCTGTGCTCCTTTGTGTCTCAGACTGTAGGTGCAGTGAAGCTTGTGTTGGAGCAGACAGTGAGCTGGATCATTTGACTCCTTCATTCTCCTTCCTGCTCTTTTCTGACAGCGTTGTGTGGAGACTGTTTCCATGGATGGAAGATGTGTCCCTAGAATCCTCTGTGCAGTCTTAATGACTCTTTGGAGAGCCTTCCTCTCTGTCAGTGTGCTGTTCCTGTAGCACACAGTGAGACCAGTGCAGAGGATGTTCTCTACAAGTCCTCTGGAAGCCTGAGTGACAGAATGCTGCTTCAGCCCTGATTTCCTGAGGAACCTGATGAAGTAGAGCCGCTGCTGGGCTCTCTTCACAGTAGCTGCTGTGTTCTGTGTCCAGCTCAAGTCAGATGGACCTGCAGGACCAGGAACTTGGAACTGTCGGCTCGCTCCAACTCTTTCTCTTTAAAAACAAGAGCCTGGGTTCCTCTGGAAATCCATGAGCACTTCTTTAGTCTGGTCTATAGTGAGGATGAGGTGGGTTCTTGGTGGTTCCTCTTTTGCTCACAGCAGCAGTAGTTCAGAGACTGTTAAACTATGAACTGATCTGTTTATAAAATGTGCTCTATAAATAAAGTGGACGTTGCTCTCTGAATGCCCTGCTGTAGCAGGATATTCTGCTGGGATGCAACAGACTGTTATTGAGAAGATTCTTTACATTCTCTTCTCAAAACATCTACAAAGGCTCAGTAAGTTTGAACATTTGAAAGAGTAAAAGGTTTTCTGCAAAGAGAGAATAGTTTTATCGGATAAAAACATCAAATAAAAACTAGTTTCACAAAGACATTTTCACATTAAGAGTTGGCATGTGACGTGTTGATAACGTACGTATGTTTTGACCATATTGATTTCAATCTCTTGTAAATGTCTTGTGAATATCTTTAATCTGAACCAGTGCTGACAGGTTCTGATTGGTCGAGGCTTTGCCCACTATAGAGTTTCATGTAGACCTCAGAGGTCGACACTAAAGATGGTCGGCTTTACTTCGAATGAAGTGGACAAACTGCAGAAGTCAGTTTCTACAGACAAACAACATGGACAAGATGTGGAGAGGAAAAGGACAGGAGGAACCTGGGCCCAGGCCTTGTTTAGGACAGAGTGAGCAGCTGTGTGAGTCTGGGATCAACTGATTTCTTTTAAAGCTGCAGCTCAGACAAACTTCAGTCTTCACCTTTAATCTGTGACAAGCTGTGAGCTTCAACACTTGGAACAGCAACATTAGACAAACACAAACAAGTGTCATGTCAGTCTTTCAGCTTTTAGACAATGGTCTCTTTTTCTCTGCAACAACTCGTTTGTATATTTCTGAAAGATCTTTCCTTAAATAAATGAAAACAAATACAGACATAAACATGTCACTGTTTAGCTTCAGTGTGAAGGCAGGAAACACCACATTACTAATTCAAATAAGTTTTATATATTGTTGCTATTATGTTAGTTGGTTTATGTAAATCAAAAGTACAGAAGTCTATATTTTCTACTCACTTTTCCAGGGACAAACTGTTAACCAGTGAACACCTGCAGGCTCCAGTCTGAAGAACAACACACACTTCATTACTGTGGCTCATTCAAACTTTGGATTAAATATGGAACGATTCACTACTGCTACAGTTTGTGCTTCACAGGATCAACAGTGTGAGAACAAGTCCAGACCTGAGAGTGTGCAGTGAGCAGTGAGGGTCCTTCTGTAGAGCAGACAGGAGCTTTACTCCTGTGTCTCCTGGATGGTTGTAGCTCAGGTCCAGTTCTGTCAGATGGGAGGGGTTGGACCTCAGAGCTGAGGCCAGAGAAGCACAGCCTTCCTCTGAGACCAGACAAAGGACAGTCTGAGGACATGTGGGATGAAAACAGTTTAATTAGTGACATTCAACATTTGAACAATATTAAACCCTCTGACCTGAGTTGTTCCAGTTTACAGTGAGGACTCTTCAGTCCAACAGACAACATCTTCAGCCCTGAGTCCTTCAGGTCATTGTGACTGAGGTCCAGGACTCTCAGACTAGAGGACTGGGAGCTGAGGACTGAGGACAGAGCTTCACAGCTTCTCTCTGACAGGTTACATCTGCTCAGGCTGGAGAGAGAAAACATTGTTTATGTAGAAGTTGAATCAAACCATCCTCTGTTAAACAAAGGTTACTCACAGAGCTTTGTTGGAGGCCTTGACCACTGGCAGCAGCCTCAGGAGAGCCTCCTCTGAAGCAGAGTATTTCTTCAGCTCAAACTGCTCCAGATCTTCTTCTGATGACAGTAAGACAAAGGCCAGAGCTGACCACTGAGCAGGAGACAGTCCACCTTCAGACAGACGTCCTGAACTCAGGTACTGTTGGATCTGCTCCACCAGAGAACGATCATTCAGTTCATTCAGACAGTGGAGCAGGCTGAGCTCCTCTCTGCAGACACATCCTCACTCAGCTTCTGCTTGATGTACTCAGCTGTTTTCTGATTGGTCTGGGAAATACTTCCTGTCTGTGTCAGTCGACCGTGTAGAAGGCTCTGATTGGTCGACAGTGAAAGACCCAGGAGGAAGCGAAGGAGCAAGTCCAGGTGTCCGTTTGGACTCTGTAAGGCCTGGTCCACAGCTGTCTGGTAGAACTGCACTGATTTACTTGAAAAAAGATTTGTCCATGATGAAGTTTGTTTCTCTTTCAGCAGGTTGATCCCAGTGTTGATGAAGGTCTGATGGACGTGAAGAGCAGCCAGAAACTCCTGCACACTCAGATGGATGAAGCAGTAGACCTTGTCCTGGTACAGGCCTGGCTCCTCTCTAAAGACCTGTGTGAACACTCCGGAGTACACTGAGGCCGCTGCAGCGTCCAGCCCACACTCTCTCAGGTCACACTCGTAGAAGATCAGGTTTCCTTTCTGCAGCTGCTCAAAGGCCAGTTTTCCCAGAGACTCCACCATCTTCCTGGTCTCTGGACTCCAGTGTGGGTCTGTCTCAGATCCTTCTTCATACTTGATGTTCTTGACTTTGGCCTGAACCACCAGGAAGTGGATGTACATCTGAGTCAGGGTCTTGGGCAGCTCTCCTCTCTCTCTGCTTTTCAACACATGCTCCAGGACTGTGGCAGCGATCCAGCAGAAGATTGGCATGTGGCACATGATGTGGAGGCTTCTGGACGTCTTGATGTGGGAGATGATTGTGTCGGCCTCGTCTCTGATCCTCTTCCTGAAGTACTCCTCCTTCTGTGGGTCGGTGAACCCTCTGACCTCTGTCACCATGGAGACACACTCAGCAGGGATCTGATTGGCCGCTGCAGGTCGTGTGGTTATCCAGAGGCGAGCGGAGGGAAGCAGGCTCCCCCTGATGAGGTTTACCAGCAGCACGTCCACTGAGACGGACTCTGTGGGGTCAGACAGGGCCTTGGTTTTGGTGAAGTCCAGAGGAAGTCTGCACTCGTCCAGACCGTCAAAGATGAAGAGCACCTGGAGGTCTTCAAAGCTGCAGAGTTCTGCTTGTGTTTGACTAAAGAAGTGATGAACAAGTGTGACCAAGCTGAAGCTTCTCTCCTTCAGCACATTGAGAGCTCTGAAAGTGAACGGGAACAGCAGCTGTATGTCCTGGTTGGCTTTGCCTTCAGCCCAGTCCAGACTGAACTTCTGAGTGAGCACTGTTTTCCCGATGCCAGCCACTCCCTTTGTCAGCACTGTTCTGATTGGTCCATGTGTGTCAGCTGGGCCTTTAAAGATGTCTTCACATGTGATGGCTGTCTCTGCTGGCTCTGGTTTCCTGGAGGCTGTTTCCATGTGTCTGACCTCATGTTCCTGGTTGACCTCTGAAGAGCCTCCCTCTGTGATGTAGAGCTCTGTGTAGATCTGCTTCAGAAGGGTGGGGTTTCCTGCTTTAGCGATGCCCTCAAACACACACTCACACTTCTGCTGCAGCTCACACTTCAGTTTACGCTGACAAACTCCAGAATAACTCCCTGAATGAAGACAACAGACACAGCCCTGAGTCTCAGAGAATATAAAATGACCGTGAGCACCTTGTTAAATGTGTTCAATGGTCCTACTGCTCCTCAGACGCTCAGCCAGCTCCTTCTGCTTCATCCTCCTCAGGAAGTTCAGTGTGATCTTCAGAACAGCCTCACTGCTGCTCCTCTGCTCTTCATCCTCATCCTTCAGAGGCTCTAAGCATTCTGGGTAATCTGTAATCAGAAGCTTGTGGAGCTTCTTCAGCTCCTTCTGGACAAAAGTGAAGATGTCCTCCTCCAGAAGCTGAACAGACACATTATAAACAACACAAATGCAGTCAGTGTCAGATCTGTGGGAAACAAGTTCTCATTCATCTGAACATTTCCAAACTTTAGTGAATGACAGACCTTAAATATGGAGTCCAGCTGTGTCTGATGGAGCTGACCACTGGAGACCTCTGGACCAGGCTCATCCACTCTGTCAGAGAGAAAACATATTTTATATCAACAGTATTGTTTAGTAGCTTCTCATCACAACTCAACGATTCTTTTAAAATATTTTTTTCAGGTAAATCAAAGGATCACACTTAAAAAAAAAACACACATTTGTAAAACTAATGTACTCCTCATATTTAACAGAATTAGTCAAACTTCATTTAACTCACATTTATTACTGATGGTTTGTTTCTTGAGCTCAGATGTGGTAAACTTTCATATTCTTTCATTCTCATGCAGTGGTACAACACCTATAAAGTTCTAACTCTGTCTATAACACACAGTGGTCACTCACAGCTCTGTCCTGAAGGTCAGTGGATCTATCATAGACCTGTCACTCCTGAGGGACTCACATCTGGGACCAGGTTCAGACGGAGGAAGATTGTGGAGGATCCTGACACACAGAAAACACTTTGTGAACCTCAAAGTTTTTCCTGAATGTTGAGACCCTGACATTTCATGATGTGTGTTGAACCAAGTCACATTTCAAATCTTCACTGTTTGTTCAATGTTGAATGATGACATTTGAAATTGAAATGTTTTAGTTGTTCTCTGAAAGTTTATTTACATCAGTTTTACAAAACTGTCCTTTCCTTGCTTTTTAGTCGATTACTCCTAGGCAAATGAGAGGTTACATTCAATTATTTTCAGGTTCTGACTAACCTGTGGTCATCTGTGTTTTTAAAGTCAATTGGTCGTCCCCAGTGTTCACTTCCCATGGAGGCCCTGCTGGTGGTGGGAGGGCTGTGTCCTCTCTGTGCTCTCTCTGATCCATGCTCAGTCCAGAGTCCTGCACAATGACATCACACTGTTTAACCCCGCCCACTCATCACACTGTTTAACCCCGCCCACTCATCACACTGTTTAACCCCGCCCACTCATCACACTGTTTAACCCCGCCCACTCATCACACTGTTTAACCCCGCCCACAAATGAGCAGATACTTTTCTTTTTGTTTCAAACAAAACCACAATAAAAGGTCCATGAGCTTGTTCTGGTCAGTCTGCAGTTTAGTCGAGTGTTTCATCTCATGAAGCCTCAATAAAACACATTCATGTTAAACTGTAATATATGAGATTCAAACTGAACTAAACCAGAGACAAACAGGAACATTTATGCAGCTTTTTCAAGGCTTAAACTAAAAATGTGTTTGTTGCCTGAGATCCAGAGCTCAGGCTTCAGCAAAGAGTGGGTCTGGTCACCACCCCCCCGCCTGCGTTTCAGATCAACTCCACAACATACAGGGCAGTCGCTTCATTGATTCTGCAGAAATCTGCTGTGTTTTTCTGTTCCACGGGATATTTTTCCCCCCATATTTTGTAATAATTTATCTCTTAGGGTGTATTCAGACCTGAAAAGTACAAAAGTCCGCTTGTTTGATCCGAATCCGATCCGGACTTAATTTTTTTCAGTTGGTTCGCTTCGTATTCTCACTGCGCTCCTGTCAAGTGGACTTTACAACGTAAACAGACGCACATATGTGGGAACCAGCGCTCTCATTGGACAGATCTGACGTGGGGGCGGGGCCAAGCAGAAGAAGCGTATGGATGAAAGTTAGGCTTTATAGTAAAGTAGCAACCCGTTTTTCGTTCATTATCATAACGGCCTTATAATAACTGCCATAGATTTGGTCTGTGTGGAAAAGCGAAAATGAAGCAGGACGAGACACGAGTCCAAACCCAGACTCCAGCCCAGCGGACTTCAGTGGATTTTAACCCTGTGCGGAGCCCGAGGTGAGCGGCAGGCGGCAGGTATTTCGTGAGGATTTGGCGCAAACGAAACGGATTGCTCGTTGCACCAGCGGGGCCGGGCGCAGCAGTGCTCACGATGGAAGAGTAGCCTGTCTGTGCTTTCTTATTTGTCTGGACATATGGATTTAAACGGACTAAGCGAGTCAGGACCCGGAGGTGCTTTGGTAGTCTGGTTTGGAAGGATCCTCATCTCTACTCCGTCACGGTAAGAAGCGTTACTGTTTTGCTGTATTGTGCAAACACGCAGGGTTATGAATGAAAGAATGAAAGTGCTTTATTAGATACAAACACGAGAAAATATCTTTATGTTTTCAGACAAATGTAGACAACAGAATAAACAGCGTAGGTGGTAAATATGCTTAGAATACACACCTTCAGTAGTGTGATAATCTGGCAGATGCAACATTCACAAAGACAAAACCACACGAGCGGCTCTGTCACTGGCTGTAGGACAGCTCTTCTCTCGTCTGTGCGTTGTGACGGTGGCTCGTCAAGTCCAAAAAAGCGCATGATTTTCGTGTTTGTTTCGGATCGAGGCCGTTTGTATTCAAACCAGAAGTGATCCGCACCAGAATCCGTTTGCAATCGGCCCGAGACCGACCTGAAGAGGTGGTCTCGGTCCGTTTGTTTGATTCGGATCAGAGTTCGCTTGTCTTTATTCAGACCTGAAAGAAAGTCCGGACTTTAGGGGGAAACGAATTCTGGACCGTTTAAATCGGACCAAATGATGTAGGTCTGAATATGCCCTTAATCACACTCACTGAAATTCAAAAGAGGAACACTGTGTTCAGACAATATTGTGACGATTACAGAAATAAGTCACAGGAGAGATGCTTTGGTTGGTTTTTGTAAATGCAGTTTTATTAACCCTTTTGCTTCCCCATTTTGTCATTTTCACCTATTTTTCAAACTTTGTCGGTCGACTATTTAATGTTTGTTCATGATAGAGCGATGAAACAAAGACTAAATCTTGTGATTGTTTATAGTCCACATACAAAAACCTTTATAAAGACATCATAGTTTTACATTTTTTAAGTATTTTCCTGCCCTAATCAGAAATATGTGCTTTATAAAAATCATTAAAATTGTAACCCCTAAACGCCAGTTTGAAAACTTGGCTTTAGACCTGGTTTAGTTCTGGCTTTAGACCTGGTTTAGTTCTGGCTTTAGACCTGGTTTAGTCCTGGCTTTAGTCCTGGTTTAGTTCTGGCTTTAGACCTGGTTTAGTTCTGGCTTTAGACCTGGTTTAGTTCTGGCTTTAGACCTGGTTTAGTCCTGGCTTTAGTCCTGGTTAGTTCTGGCTTTAGACCTGGTTAGTCCTGGCTTTAGTCCTGGTTTAGTTCTGGCTTTAGACCTGGTTAGTTCTGGCTTTAGACCTGGTTTAGTTCTGGCTTTAGACCTGGTTTAGTCCTGGCTTTAGTCCTGGTTTAGTTCTGGCTTTAGACCTGGTTTAGTTCTGGCTTTAGACCTGGTTTAGTTCTGGCTTTAGACCTGGTTTAGTTCTGGCTTTAGACCTGGTTTAGTCCTGGCTTTAGTCTGTTTAGTTCTGGCTTTAGACCTGGTTTAGTTCTGGCTTTAGACCTGGTTTAGTTCTGGCTTTAGACCTGGTTTAGTTCTGGTTCATCATAGTTTACATTTTAAGTATTTTTCCTGCCCTAATCAGAAATATGTGCTTTATAAAAATCATTAAAATTGTAACCCCTAAACGCCAGTTTGAAAACTTGAATTTCACATTTAGTGAAAAAATTACCTCTAAAATGCAATAGTTTTTAGAAATCTGCAGACAAACTGTAATGGGCTGCATTGATAAGTTCTATGAAGGTACAACTTTGTGTAAAATCTTTTTCAGTTTTGAGTGGCACTCAAGACCCTAAGGACATAAACTGGCATTTAAGAGGTTAATTTTGTATGGATTTTTATATAACACATATTTTTGATTGGCACAGGGATAGATTTTTAAATAGAGCTGAAATAAGTATGAACAAACATGAAACTGTGATGTTTTAATAGGTGTGTGTAAGTGGACATGTTTGTGCTCAGGGTCTTGAGTGTGAGTTTTGTAAAGAGAAGCCTGAATGTTAAAGTCAAGTCCAAACACACTTAATGCAGTGAAGAGTCATTGGAGCACAATGTAAACTCAGTCATGGTGCAACTGTAGAAAGTGTAAGAACCTTCACAACTACCAGGCAGGAAAACAACAAGAACAAACCAAAACAGACCAAACATTTTCAGATCAACAGAGCAGACGACCCAAGCGCCCAGCATGTCATGTGACTAACTGCACTAAACAACCACAAATGTCCATTCAGTTTGTTCATGGAGTTCATAAACGCATCACGTCTTTGTTCGCTCAGATATTTGTCACAACAGTGTTTTTATTTGTGGACAAACAGGTCAAACGTGGCTGTTTGACTTTGAAAGGTTTCCGAACTAAACCAAGTCTAAAGCCAGGACTAAACCAGGTCTAAAGCCAGGACTAAACCAGGTCTAAAGCCAGAACTAAACCAGGTCTAAAGCCAGAACTAAACCAGGTCTAAAGCCAGAACTAAACCAGGTCTAAAGCCAGAACTAAACCAGGTCTAAAGCCAGAACTAAACCAGGTCTAAAGCCAGAACTAAACTAGGTCTAAAGCCAGAACTAAACCAGGTCTAAAGCCAGAACTAAACCAGGTCTAAAGTCAGAACTAAACCAGGTCTAAAGTCAGAACTAAACCAGGACTAAAGCCAGAACTAAACCAGGTCTAAAGCCAGGACTAAACCAGGTCTAAAGCCAGAACTAAACCAGGTCTAAAGCCAGAACTAAACAGCTAAAGCCAAACTAAACCAGGTCTAAAGCCAGAACTAAACCAGGTCTAAAGCCAGAACTAAACCAGGTCTAAAGCCAGACTAAACCAGATCTAAAGCCAGAACTAAACCAGGTCTAAAGCCAGAACTAAACCAGAACTAAACCAGGTCTAAAGCCAGAACTAAACCAGGTCTAAAACCAGAACTAAACCAGGTCTAAAGCCAGAACTAAACCAGGTCTAAAGCCAGAACTAAACTAGGTCTAAAGCCAGAACTAAACCAGGTCTAAAGCCAGGACTAAACCAGTGTTGAATAGAATCAAACGAGTGAAACCTGAGCGGATCCAAAGAGTCCAAAGTGTTTCCAGAGAAAATTGTTGCGTCTAAATAAACAATAAACTTGTTTGTAACTTCTTCTTTTTGATTTTTTTCTAATCATATGACAAACTTCTCCTTTGGAAACTCACATCAGCAAAAACAGCCTCCACAGACTCGTGAACAACAGGTTTCACTTCTGTAAAAAATGACAAAAACACAACATCACAAAATCATTTCACAAAAGTAAGTTTAAATTCACAAATGTAGCTGAGTTTTTTGGAGTTTGTGTCAGAAAAAGCATCCATAGTCTTGTAAGTTGTACATGTTTGTTTGCTGTGTCTTTTTGCTTTGTGATTGAGGGACTGGAATAAAAAATGACAGCAGGTGGAACGTATCTTTTGAACTCACAGTGGCAGGTTGGCACGACTGTTTGTCCTGAGGTGACGGCCCCTTCTGTCCAACAGTGAGAGGAGCTCCGGGACGAGGTCGAGCAGGGAGAAGGATCGTGAGGGGCCAGGGCGGCTTTCAACGCCCCAACACAGATAAGTGAAGCTGCTCACCTGTAGCAGACTCATGGAGGTCGGTGACGTGGAGGACGTGGTCTGGAGCTGCCAGGGCGAGAGAGAGGACGCACACCAACCTAGGACCTTCCCCACAGAAGCACGTTACCACCAGAGACTAACCTTACTAACCAGAGAACAGTGTAAGGTTGTCATTGGTCATTTAGACTTAAGGAGCCATTTGGGTTCTGTGATTGGTTGCTTCATTTGAACAACTGTAAATATATTTTGTTGTGTCTAGAGATGGCAAAAGTACTGAAGTTCACTACTCAAGTGAAAGTACAGTTACTTAAAACTACTAGAATACTAGATATTTGTCATGTTATTTCACTTGTTTCAAGACATTTCTGACATTTATTGAAACACGACAGGAAACACATCAAAACAAGTATAATCTAGGTACATCAAATAAAACCAGAAAAAAAAAATCCAGGTTTTAAGACATTTTAACCCATCTTGAAATGCATTTTTGCAGAGCATAAAGTTGGTTTGTGATGTTGTGTGAGATGGGCTTTACTGTAAATGAATTATAATTTATCTGACTTTTATCATGTGATAAACATGTCATTTTTGTTACGAATAAACTTTTGGGTGATTTTCACTTGTTAATATGTTCACAAAGTTCTGCTACACAAAAGCACAACAGGTCTGACCTGGTATTTAGAGGGAAAAACAATGTTTATGGGCTTATAAAGTAACTCACCTGATTCTAAAATGTAGGAGTAGTAAGTACAGATACTCTTTGAAAATTTGTAGGAAGTAAAAGTAAAAAGTCACCTGATTTTATAATACTCAAGTAAAGTACAGAAACTCAAAATTTTATTTTTCTTTTATTTAAACTTTATTTAACCGGGCGGCACCCATTGAGATCAAGATCTCTTTTTCAAGAAGGACCTGGCCAAGAGGTCAAGCAGCACACGACAAGAGCATTATATACACAATAACTAGAATACAATGCATGACAATTCATTTCAATTTAAAACAGACCTAAAATACAGTATTTATATTTCATATAGTGTAAAGCACAATGGTAAAATAAAAGAGTGAAATGCATGATTTAACAATAGGCCATATACACAAGTTCACATTAATAAATCTGATAGAATCTCGTTGCCGTTGTAGTAAAAAAGATCGAAACATGTTAAAAGGAACCAGAGCAGGCCATTTAGTGTCTGAAGCAAGTTCCATGAAGAGGGAGCAGAGAAACTAAAAGCTTGTTTCCTCAACTCGGTTCGAACACGAGGAACATGCAACTGATAAATGCCACTAGAGCGCAAACTGTAATGGTTGGTAGCTCTTTGGAGAAGCAAAGACAAATAAGATGGAACCATATCTAAGAAAGCTTTATAGACCAGAAGCATCCAATATAGGCCTACTTAAGTACAGTACTTGAGTAAAAATACTTCTGGTTCTTTCCGTCCTGAGCTTGCCTGGTTTATCCAACAGTGGTCCTTGTTGAAGCTGCTTGTAAGAACTCTACATCTGTGACACTGGTTCATTGGTCAGTTCAGCTCAGAAGCTTTAGTCCTGCTGCTCTCTGTGACCAAAGTGACTGCTTTAGTTGAATCTGTGTTTGTGTCACACTTTCTATATGAATCTGAGACTGAAGAGCTGTGGATCTTTGTGTAAAACTAGTCGATATGTTTGAACTGTACTGTTTCTTTCAGTGGGACTCAAGAGCTCTTATTAGGACACACTAGAGCTGGAATGATCTGGTTTGACAAACTCATGACTCGACACATAAAAGAATAAATACAGGATCTGATGGCAACAGATGCACAATGATTCAAAGAAAGTTTCAATGGGAATGTGTAAATGTTTGGGTCATGGTTGGTCACGTTTGTTGTGGACAAAGTTGTTGTTGTTTGAGGTGGAAATGATGAGTTCCTGAAGTCAAACACATGTCCTTTGTGTTTTGTACATTGAGTGACAACAGCGCTGTGACAGTTTGTCCATCCTGTAGTAAACTGACCAACACTGTGTCATCAGCAAACTTCACTCACTTTATTTACACTCAAGGAAAAAAGAAACGCAACACTCAGTTTTCAGAGTTTTAGGGGGGCTACATCAAATGCTAATCTTCGGGCCAACTCTTGCGGTGTTTACACATTTTCGAGTCCAATAACACAACCAAACAATAGAGCAACCCCCAAACCAAAAGTGACAGGGATTTCATCATACTGTCAATAGTTCATGTGACCCCTGTTGGCAGGGTGCAATTTGTCTAAAAAAAAAACAGAAAGGAGGATGGAAAATTATAAGTCATTCTACACGCGCACCACGTGCATGTGCATATTGTGCACACGCGCCACCACAGTCAGGTCTCTTCTTTACCGTGTTCATTCCGTTTCTTCTCCACTCGCAACTAACAGGCTTCTATATTTATTTTTCTTGTAATAAGACAGTCGTAATAAGCTAGGTGCTCATTTACATAACAGGCTTCTGGCGCACACTGGCGTGTTTCATCCCAAAATGTACAGATTCAATTCAGTACATAAAGCTCCGCAGAGCCCCGGGTTTTTCCTGCCTCTCAACACAGCTCTAGCGGCACTGGGTTCTACAAACAGGAGCAGTGCAGTTACGTGTCTTGTCCAATCCAACATTCTTGTCTCACATGTTCCTGACTTGATCTTCCCGCTCTGCTTTGCACACAGTCGTGGATTAAACCATGATTTCTCAGGGCAGAGGAAAGAGCAGCAGCACAGCGGCTCCGAGTGACCAAACCTGAGTCAAAATGGCAGCGCTGAGAGAGAGAGAAGAGAGTGAAAGACCGATCGGCGCAGCGGCGCCTATGTTCAATATTGAGATCTGTCCATTCAAACTATGCACGCAGAAAAAGTTAGAGGAATAGCCAATTAGAAAAAGATTGTATGTGAAAGTGTGACGTTATTGGCTGCTATGAGAGCTGCCTGTTGAGCGGAGGAGCAGCACCGGGAGAAGGGAAAGACATCAATGAGACTACGCTGGGATTGATTGAACACTCTGAGAATTAGGATGTGAAACACAGTCTTTGTTATTTTTTACCCCCCTAAAAATAATACAAGATAAAAGCAGAAGGAGGGATGGGGAAAGTATAAGCAGAGAGAGGGACGGACAAACCAGAGGTAGGGAAAATTGACACTAAACATGAGATAAGCAATGTATTTCTAAGTAAATTTAAATCAAAAATCAGAACCCTGAAGACAGACTGTTTCCTGACTGTTTATAGTGTAAAGTTCTTGCCTGTTCTGTTTTATCCACATTATAGTGAGTCTGTCGGAGTACACAGAGACACTGTGGAGTCTTCAGTCCAGAGCCCAAACCCAGGGACCAGAGTGTGAGTGAATGTGGTGTTGAAGGTGTGGAGGTGGATCAGTTGGTCAGAGGAGACTGTGTAGAAGGACAGAGAGCCAGCAGGACAGTCCACAAACACTGCTACTGTCCCAGAAGAGGAGGACCAGGGCTGTGGAAGGCATATTTGTTTCTTTTTATGCCAAACATAGAAACCAGCTTTAGAACACTGCAGACTCCAGGACTGAGCATTGAATCCAAATCCACTGTCATTACTGCATTCTTTTCTTCTGATTTCTCTGTTAGACACTGATATATCAACCCATCCACTCAACTGCACCTCCCAGTAACAGCGACCAGTCAGACCAGAGTCACACAGAAGCTGAGGCTTATAGTCAAATCTGTCCTGATGATCAGGATATGGCTGCTTCTCTGTCACTCGTGTCACCTTCTTGTTGTTGTCAGACAGTTTGAGTTCTCTGTGAGCTGTGTTTGGATCCAGAGTGAGATCACAGAAATCTGATGGAGAGAAGACACAACACAGCAGCAGTTAGTCCTCTGTCCACTCTCAACATGTGATAAGCCCCGCCTACTCACTGTCACATTTAACTTTATGAAGCAGCACATTTGAACTAATTGTTTTATTGTTGGAGTGGCATCTGAACCATTTTGAATCCTACATGTTTTACTCAGAATCAGATTTTTTTTTTTTTTCAGCAATCATAGGAAAAAACAGACAAGAGGATAGGTGGTAGGTGAAAACAGGGATTTTCTGATCACTGGTGCATCAGCTGCAGGACAATACAAGATGACTCAAACATGAATGAATCAATAGAACTAGAACTGTGACAAAACACTGTTATAACATGGTACAAAGTCAGAAAAGTGGATTTGACAGAATAGGTCCCTTTAAAGAACATTTGGCTGCTTTTATTCTGAAAGACACATTTCAAAGGTTTCCATGATTTCTGATTCATTCAGATAGAACACAACTCTGACTCCAAAAGAATGTGGGGATTTCAGAAGAAAGTCAATGTTTAATGTTTGAAGCTATTGTAATGTTTGTGAAAGTCTTGTCTGACCATTTGAAATGCTAAATGTTTGTAAATGAACCATTCATTTAGACGACATGTGTTTGTCTATTGTGCACACAAAAGTCCATCCACATTAGAATTCTTGTGCAGGGCTCTCAGGGATTCAAGTCAAAGGTTATAAAAGTACAAATGAAAACACATTCAATCAAGAAACCCATGAAACACTTGAAATAGTGTGGTAGAAACAGCAGCCAGACATGTTCAGTAAATACAGTTGGACACATCCTAATAAAGATTCCACAGAGTCATTGAGTGGAGTTTTGTCCATCAGTCTGACTGTGTCAGGAAAGAAAGTGTTCTGAAATGGTGTGGTGTTAGTCCTAATCCTGTGCTCCTTTGTGTCTGAGACAAGATGTTTCCACTTGTAGACACAGTCATACTTGTAAACTGAGAAAACAACAATGAAGTGTTCAAAATGAAACAGTCACTTGTGTTGTTTCCACATGAAAACATGTATTCTGAGAGCGCAAACAATAGAACATGTGAAAAACTTTTTTCCTGTAGTGTCTCGTGTCTTAATAAAAAAAATACCAGTGGCCAAAACTGAAATAGAAGAAAAATAAATAACTGCTATTTTTTGCCTCAAAATGAGTGTGTATTTTGTTGCCACGGACATATTTGCAGTTTGAGTTGTCTGTAGTTTGTTGCTGCAGTGGTCAAAGTAAAGCTCCACTCTGTGAACAGGGGATTGGTTTAAATCCACTGTCTCCAGAAGAAGAATGAAGATCAGTGTTGTACATGTTTGAGCTGAAACATGATGCAGTTCCACAGCTCCAGACTGGATCTGCTTTAATAAGAACTCTATATTCAGTGATAGACACAGATGTGAACCTCACAGTCTGAGGTCTTTGATCAGGAAACACAGTTTCCCATAATGCTTCGTGTGTTTACTCAATCTTGTGTCTGTTTCAAATGAAGGGAACTCAAGACTTACACTTTCTGACTCCTGGTGCCAACCTCACAGCTCCAGCATGATCCAGTCTGAAACACAAGAAGAGATTTTTATTTTATTTGTGAAAAATTACCTTGAAAAAATTACCTTGAACCTTGAAAACGTAAAAGGCAGTTTATATTTGGACAAGATTACTTCTAAATGAAAAATGTTCCATAGCCTACTCATAGTTTACAATAGCTTATTAAATTTTATGATTTTATTTTGTTCAAAATCTCTTTCACCTCGGGAGGCAAGATGGCGGCGAAGAAGTAAGACGCAGTGGCGAGGGCTCCCGACTACTTACTGATTTGAGCGTTACATTTTCAATAATTCCAGCGAATTTTACTTTCTGACTTGCGCTAGTGTTTAATTAATCTTGACAACAAGAAAAAAAAAACAGAAATGGCAGTGACTCTCCGTAAATATAAGTACAGCGGGCCCGCGGGAAGCAGGCCCAACACAGCCTCGGACTCAAGTGCTTCCAAGAAGGGGAATACGGCTCCTCCTCCTACGCCAGCGGCAACGGTGGAGATATCACTCCTGTTGCTCCTCCTGAGTCAGTCTCTCCTCCTCCGCATTTTGTGTCAGATCCAGAAGACAGTATCGCAGATTTCAAAACTGAAGTTCTTCTTGCACTCAAGGCTGACATCTCCGCGGTGATTAAAGCTGAGATTAAAGCTGCCATCGTGACGTGTTCTCATGAATTGCGTAAAATAGCACGCCATGACAAATTGCGTGTCACGACGACGCCCTCTGCCTGTTTTGGCGTGCAATTACACGCTCGTTTTTTCTGGCGTAGTCTGGACATGCCTAGTGGTTGACGACAAACACGAGGTTTTTCAAGGGATTAACGGCTAAATTCAAGTCTGAAGTTACAAAAATGGGTAAGTTTAGCTCTTTGGCTTGGAGTTGGTTAAGGTTAGGATTAGGATTGTGTTACCCCGGGCTCACACTGCATCCAGTCCAACTCCGGTGCAGCCACCGGAGTCTTTACTTAACTTGAAAAGTCCCAGAGTGGCTCACACGGCGTACAGTCCAGTCCGGTGTCTCCGGTACGGCCAATCCGGCGCTGCAAAAATGTTTCGTTTGTTTCAAATTTCCGGAGCGCACCGGAGCCCTTTTTGATGAAGTTATGAAAACAAGACACAACAAACAGGAAACCAAGCGAGCGCGGGTGAAGTGAATCCAGTAGTTTTAATAATAAAATCATTACGTTACCTCTAATAATAAAAATACATCAAAATACGACATTTACACGATTATGTAACACGTAGAATGTAAATAAACCTCCCGTGCTTACCCATTGTGCGGCGAAAAATCAAACAGAAAATCAACTGATGTAAATCAGCCCCAAACTCAGCGCATGTGTTCTTTGTTTACATACACATGTGTCCCGTAATCTCCCAAATTGAGCGTGAACCTCCGTGAGTTCGGGTCTCGCGAGGTCGGCAGCAGAGCCTGTGTCTGCAGCAGGACTGCAGACCTCCGGAGCTAATGTGAGTCACCCACCGTAGTAAGACCGGTCCGGTGGCTGCACCGGAGTTGGACTGGAGGCAGTGTGAGCCCGGGGTTACTCTTCATTAATAACAACACGTCTTAACATTCACCATTGAAATGAACTAGGACAGAAACCCGTCAAATACACACACACAAAATAGAAGTTGCGTTCATATGACACGCTGTTTACAATAGCGTGGTATTGACACGCTTATCCATGAGAACAGGCTGGCCATCGCAAAGGATTTTAGCTTTCTCAAGCGTGAGCTAGATGCGGTGAAGGTAAACACTGCCTCACTTCGCACAGATTTGGACCAAGTGCAAGCAGACGTTAAAGATATTGAGGGGGGCTTGTCTACATGGTCAGACAAGGTTGTTACGCTACAGGCCACTGTGAATAAGTTGAAAAGTGAGTTGGGGGAGCTGTGAGGGAAATGTGAAGACATGGAGGGCCGCCATGAGGGTGTTCAACCCCTATTCCGACAGTCTGTTTTTGGGTTCGCTATTCCGACATTCATGTTTTTTCTAATTCCGCGCTGTTTTCCCTGGCCTTGCGCTTCCTCTTTGGCCGCCACAGTCTGTGGAGTTGCACGCAGCTATACAAGCACCAAAACTTTCACAAGTTGCTTAACAGAATTATCAGTGTGTCATCATCGTAATTATTGTGCATAATTTTGAAACTGGATTATTCTATCTACATTTTTCAGCTTTGGGTTGCACCGAACAGATGAAAAACTGCATGTATCTGGTTTGATTGTGGGGAATGTGTGGCTCGAGGAGCGGTCCAGTGGTCCCCGGGTCAGGGTTTTTTGAATATGAACGGTGTGAGGGGCTGCAGTTTCCAGCTATAACGCTCCCCCTTTCCTCTAACTCTGTTTGACCATTGTAAGTCAAAAACATGCTTAAATCATCCATATGGCTCACTGTGCGTACAGGACACGAGTGCGCGCTCGCTTTGGCACAGCTTTACAATGTACCCATGTAGCAATTCGAGGGTTTAGCTTCTATTTGGTACATAGATTTTGTTAACATTAAAACTA
The DNA here is from genome assembly GCA_038363315.1 of Mugilogobius chulae. NCBI lineage: Eukaryota > Metazoa > Chordata > Actinopteri > Gobiiformes > Gobiidae > Mugilogobius > Mugilogobius chulae. Next base: position 54,031 of record JBBPFD010000727.1, on the reverse strand, counting down.
AAAGTTTGATTTGTCTCCAACAACGCCACCAAGCAACGCCCGGAAAAGAACCAAATTAATTAATTAAGGCGCACAGGTAAGCTTATGATGATAGAATGACAGGCAGTGTTCCATGTTTACATATTGCTTTATTCACAATGTTAGGTAAATCAGTTCTTTTTATTATTCTAATAGCTCAGTCCACAGTCCACTATTTTGAGTTGTGTCCATTCATTGTCCATTAAGTTATCCTTGTTGTCACAACGTTTCCCATAACCAACCAGTTCCAGTTCAGAAGGGTGGATTCCAAGACCGGCTGGTGACACAAGCTCGACAATTAGGGACGTGACCTCAGTCCCAATAAGGCAGGGCAGCAGCTGGATATCTCCCCACCCTGTTAATGAAGCTTAAACATCCTGATCTACGCGATTGGTGCTGCAGACACCGTGGGCAACGTTCTCAAAGCCAAACATCGGAGGCACAGAGGAGGACAACATTCAGCGCATCGAGAGGTGCGGGGCTGCCGCAGCTGTAGGCCTAGCAGCTGCAGAGCCATGACACAAGCACACTCGACCCGGAAGGAGCCAGACACCGGGGAGGCGGAGTGAGCGAAGTCAGAGGGCGCATGACAGGTGACGTGCCCCTTTTATACGCAACGCGCTACGCATCTATTTAATAAAAACATTACCAAAAATAGCATTTACGTGCTGCCCGCAGCTCGTCATGCTACACCCACATGGATCTCCTCACCACACTATGACGCCTAAGATTACTTAAAGACACAATTCTTTATGTAGGCCTACTAGTCTAAATTATAATGTATATAGGCACACGCAGGAGTAAAAGTATATCAATGAATTTACTGCCCCCCCAGGCTCATGACGCGCGGCTGAACTCGGCCTTCTTCAAAATTTTTTGTATTCCGTTGAGAGACATTTTTTACGTAATTATTGTTAAGTGTGGGTTTAGATTTGTCCCCTTTATTTCGTTATTATTATTATTATTTTTTTTTTCGAAGAATGTTGACTTTGTGCGCCGGAGTGAGAGCGTGTTTTTGCCATCATATGGTTAATAGCAGAAATGACCATAGATGTGAGATTGACTTATCATAATTGAAAAGCAGGATGTTTGTAAAAAAAAAAGAGAGAGAGAGAGAAAGAGAGAGCGCGATAGAGAGAGACGGCTACTACGACTAAGGGCCCAGACACACAGCAAGCGACAAAAATGACGTGCGTGAACAAGCGAAACGACAGTCGTGCGTCCACGCATGAGTGGCCACACCGCCAGATGCAGCAGATTCCCCGTGAGCGCCTGTGGTGCGTCATCGCGAGCCACTCACCCTGTGTTTCTCAATGGGAAAGCTGTTCAAGTTTGTCTGTCTGTGTTTATACTCTTGTATCCGGTCTATAGTGAAAATAATCACATGAACAGGTTTATATTTCCCCTTTGGACCGGCTGATCACGACAAACGCGAGGTTTTCAATAGAAAATATAAAAAACTCAAGCAGGCAGTTCTATTGAAGCTGGGCTCCGTCACACAGTCCAGGTCTGTCCCAGGACGTGTGGTGCTGATGGCAAGTACACACAAACAACTGTAGAAGCCTGATTTCTCTGTATTCTCTGTATTCTACGCTTCTACGCAGCCACGCCAGCGTCAAGCGACAAAAAAAATAGGTTGGATTCTTTCGCTCCCGATTCTCACGCGCCCAACGCTCGCACGACGTCACGCTCGCTACGCGCGTCAAGCGCCAGGTGTGTGGCCGGTCTCATTGACTTTACATGTTTTCTAAACGATACGCGTGCATCGTTGGGCTATTTTTAACGCGCGTAGGGCGTAGCGCAAAATACGCTTGCAGTGTGTCCCTGGGGTAAGAAAAGAAAACAGTGTCGTAATACAGGGGTGCTTTGAAATTTCTGTTAATGCCGCTATTCCGACCATAGGATGCAATGTCTAAGTAGCGAGCTGTCGGAAAACCAAGGTGTCTGAATACCAGACTGTCGGAATAGCAACGTGTAACCCACATGAGGAGATGCAACGTGCGGATTCTCGGCGTCCCCGAGGGTCCGGATTCCAGCTCTACTGGGGTCGTCTCAAAGATGCTGCAATTGGTGCTACAGCTTGATAAAGAGCCGATGGTGGATCGGTCACATCGCTCACCAGGTCAGAGAATACCAGGAGGTAGGCCACGGGTGATTGTGGCTAAACTTCACTACTATCAAGAGTGTGCGGAGGTTTTGCGCAGAGCCCGCTCTCGTGGCCAGCTCCACTTTAAAGATGTGCCTATCATGATTCTTCCCGACGACACTCCAGGCGTAGCCAAAGTACGGACAACGTTTACGGATGTGAGGAGGCTTCTTCGCGACTGACAGGGAGTGCGCTATGGTCTACTGTTCCCGGCTCGACTTCGCATTACCCAAGAGAGGAAGACAAAGTTTTTGTTGATTGTGAAGCAGCAATGTCTTACGTGAAGGAAAAAATAATCGCTGTTACGACAGATGGACAGTAAGGCAGCTTTCCTGACATTCTTCAATTATGGTTGTATGGAAATACCTTGTTTTATGTATGTCAGAGCTCATTTGAATAATGTATCTGGTGTAGTTATTGCAACTATTGTTTTTTAATGTCTTATCATTATTATTATTTTGCCATAGGTAAAAGTTAATTCTTTCAATAACATTACTAGTTCTGTTTGTTATTGTTATTACTATTCATTATAAATACATATTATTCTTTACAACTGTGGGCATGTTGGGAGCCCAAGTAGTTGGTGGTTAATCCTCAGACAAGCACCTTGGTGTGTGGATTTTTTTTTTTTTTGTGGGGTTTGTTGTTTGGGAGGGGCTGGGGGCAGGTTTTGGGGGACAAAGGAGGGGGGTTTTGGACTATGCCGGATCTTTGTTTTGGAAATGTTTGATGTATACTCTGGTAGAAACATTTTTGTGCACCTAATTTTTCATATTAAGTTGCAATGACTAACATGAATAACTCTCCTAGACACACTAATTCTAACCCAGTGAATTGTGTGAGCTGAAATGTGAAATATCTTAACCATACTTTAAAATTTAAGAAAGTTCAATCACATCTTAAACAGCTTAATACATATATTGCCTTTTTACAAGAAACACGTGTGTGCTGCAGACAGTGAGCGTTTCAATAAGAAGTGGTCTGGTCAGGTGTACTTTTCAAGGTAGATCCAGAGGAGTAGCTATTGTAATTGGCAAAAATATACAATTCACCACATCCACTGTACATGTGGACTCCTCTGTGCGCTATGTGATTGTGGTGGGCCAGTTGTATTCTCTTCCAGTTGTTCTAGCTTCAAATTATGCACCCAATTGGGATGACAGTGAATTATTTTGTAATGAAGATTCCAAATATCTCATCTCACAATGTTATAATTGGAGGAGATATTAATTGTGTACTTTCTTTTTTGGACCGAAGCGCAACTGGAAAAGTCAATATAACAAAGTCTAAGACTAATAAAGCATTTTGTGAAACTTATGGCGCTACTGATGTGTGGCATGCTCGTAATCCCACCACAAGATCATACTCGTTTTTTTCCCCTATTCATTCGACATACTCTCGAATTGACCGTTTTTTTATTAACAACAACATTTTGCAGCTTGTGTCAGAATGCAATTACGATGCCATAGTTATTTCAGATCATGCTCCTTTGTGCATGAAAATGCTTATTACTATTTCACAAACAATATTTAGGCCCTGGCAGTTCAATACTTTGCTTCTCTCAGATGAAAATTTTGTTAAATTCATTAATGCTGAGATAAAAATTTTTCTTGACATTAATCAAACCCCAGGAATGTCTTTTTCAATTATATGGGAATCTTTGAAGGCTTACCTTAGGGGGCAAATAATCTCTTTTTGTGCAAATGAAAAAAAGAAAAGCTTAGAACAATTAAATCGTGTAAAAATTATATCCTTCTCTTAGACAGACAACTAGTCATTCGCCATCATCAGATTTGGCAAAAAAAACGTGTGTTGCTTCAAATCGAATATAATACTCTCTCCACCAAGCAGTCGGAAAGCTTAGTTTTAAAATCAAAATCTAGTCACTATGAGCAAGGAGAAAAGGCAGGGTGTTTGCTTGTATTCTTCTGACTCTAAAGTGGACCTTCCAGATATTGAAGAATTTTTCAAAAACATTAACATACCATCTGTTGATTCAGATCTAGTCACTGATTTGGAAAGAGACATCTCAGCTGCTGAGTTAGCTCTGGCAATAAAAGAAATGCAGGGTGGAAAATCTCCCGGCCAGACAGCTTTCCGACTGACTTTTTAAGAAAAATTGCTAACGTGCTTTCTCCAATACTTCTATCTGTTTTTAAAGAGTCCCAAAACACAGGTTTGCTCCCTCAATCTACACGTCAAGCCATTATAACCTTATTGCTCCAAAAGATAAAAATCCTGTCCACTGTAGTTCATACAGGCCAATATCATTATTAAACACAGATGCTAAGATTTTGGCAAAGGTACTGGCAAAGCGTCTTGAAAGAGTGGTCCCTTCTATTGTTTCACCTGACCAGACTGGATTTGTACAGAAATGACAGTCCTTCTTTAATATTCGAAGACTGTTAAGCATTCTATATTCTCCCACTCCGCCGGTCAAAAACAAGCTGAAGTGATAATTTCCCTAGATGCTGAAAAGCGTTTGACCGGGTGGAGTGGGATTATCTTTTTAAAACGTTGAAAATGTTTAAATTTGGTCCAAAAATGTTTAGCTTGGGTAAACTTGCTTTATTCTTCTCCATTGGCTGCAGTGCACACTAACCATAATCTTTCACCTTATTTTGAATTACACCGTGGCACAAGACAGGGGTGCCCTCTTTAACCACTGTTATTAGCAATAGCTGTAGAGCCGTTAGCCATAGTCCTTCGACAAAATGTGCTTATCAAAGGAATAATTCTTATGGGGCTGGAGCACAAGATCTCTCTATATGCCGATGACACGCTGTTATTTATTTCCAACCCTGTATCTGGTGTCCCTGTTCTATTGACCCTGCTTGAAGGCTTTGGGAAGATATCTGGCTATAAGGTGAATTTTGAGAAGAGTGAGATGATGCCTTGTCAACTATGAGTGAAGATATGACTACAGTCCCATTTAAGATCAACAACAAAAAACACAATTATAAAGATTTGTACAATGCTAACTACTTGCCATTATTGATTAATCTTAAGCAAGACATTGCCCGCTGGGAGTCTTTATATCTTTCTTTGGGAGGCAGGATTAATTCTGTCAAAATGATTATTTTACCTAAATTTCTCTACCTTTTTCAGAGTCTGCCTCTTTTTCTCTCCAAATCTTTCTTTTCGAACTTGGATAGCCAGACATCTTCATTTATATGGAATTAAAAGCACCCAAGGATTGGAAAGAAAATTTTACAACTTCCTTGTGAATGGGGTGGTATGTCTCTTCCTAATTTCATGTATTACTACTGGGCGGCTAATTGTAGAGTGGTATTATACTGGTTGAGACCAGATACATCTCTCCCAAGTTGGGTTTCTCTAGAGATAGAGTCAATTTCAGATAGCTCTCCCTCAGCATTGCTTTGCTCCCGATTGCCCTTTAAGCAACCAATTTGGTCATACTCATCCAATCCAGTTGTTGTCCACACAATTAAGACTTGGAATCAATGTAGGAGGTCTTTTGGATTTACTAACTTATTGTTTTCAGCACCGGAATCACATGTTCTTACCATCTGTCGATGATGAGGCCTTTAACATTTGGGCGAGGAAAGGAATGCATTCATTGTATGATCTATATGTGGAAAATAATTTGCTTCCTTTGATCAGCTTATTGAAAAATTTAGTCTTCCAAAGTCACTTTTTTTTTAGATAGCTACAGCTGAGAAATTTTGTTACATCAAACTCTGACTGTTTTCCTTCATTTCCTCCTCGACTGTTAATGGATGAGGTTTTGGATTGTAAAACGGACACTAAGAGGATCATGAGTAGATTATATGCACTGCTCAGCTCATACCACGAGACAACCCTGGATGCTCTCAAATGCAAATGGGAAACTGATCTGGATCAGCCCATATCAGACATGTCTTGGCAAAAAGTCATACAGAATATCCACTCTTCATCATTCTGTTTGAGACATGCAGTTATTCAGTTTAAGGTGGTGCATTGTCTGCATTGGACTGAAGAAAAACTTTCCAAGTTTAAGCCAGACCTGGTGTGACCGTTGCAAACACACACCTGCTACACTCCTACATATGTTTTGGACTTGCCCAAGGCTCCATAGTTACTGGAAATCTATTTTTGAAGCATTCTCAAACATTTGCAAGACAATTTTACACCCGTGTCCACTGTTGCATTTTTTGGTGTGACTTCAGGAACCAGTCCTTTAAGTGGTGCTCAAAGAAACATGATTGCATTTTGTTCACTCTTGGCACGTAGGCTTATTTTACGTAAATGGAAAGACCCGAATCCACCAACAAGTGGCCACTGGTTTAATGAGGTTCTGAGTCATATTCACTTGGAAAAGATAAGATACGCTGTTAAGGGCTCTATTGCAAGGTATTATGACATGTGGTTGCCATTTATAGTTTATTTTGAAAATATGTCTGCTGATCAACTGTTTTAAGCAATGTACACTTTATGGATCGTGAATTTAATATTTTGACTTGGTGTGCATAATGTTTTTACTGTACAGATTCGGCATAGGGTGGGTGGGTGGTTGTACTTGCATGGTCTTTTTCTTTTTTGCTATGCTTGTACTAAATTGAAAATTCAATAAAAGTACTTTGATAAAAAAAAAATCTCTTTCACCTAATAATTCCACAAATTACCTGTATTGACATAAAAAAAAAAAAAAAAAAAAACTTGGCAGGTTTCATTATCTTTCAGAAACAAGTGTTGACAAAACAAAACTAAATCTGTTGCTCTGTGAGTGAGTTGGTCTTTTATTTGCAGCTGTGTAACTGATACATCCATCACTGAGACAACAATGTATTTACTGCACAAATTTATTTCTTCCTCTTTGTAAAATATTGAATTTGAAATCTGTTCCCATGTTTTGTCTCTTCGTGTTTTTTTTTTTTTGTTTTTTTTTTGTTTTTTAAAGTCCAGACCTGAGAGTGTGCAGTGAGCAGTGAGGGTCCTTCTGTAGAGCAGACAGGAGCTTTACTCCTGTGTCTCCTGGATGGTTGTAGCTCAGGTCCAGTTCTGTCAGATGGGAGGGGTTGGACCTCAGAGCTGAGACCAGAGAAGCACAGCCTTCCTCTGAGACCAGACAACCTGACAGTCTGAGGACAAAGAGTGTATTTGTATTTAATGATGTTCAAGAAGTTCTAATGAATTATGAAACAATTGAAATATTAATATCAACCTGAGTTGTTGCAGTTTACAGTGAGGACTCTTCAGTCCAACAGACAACATCTTCAGCCCTGAGTCCTTCAGGTCATTGTGACTGAGGTCCAGGACTCTCAGACTAGAGGACTGGGAGCTGAGGACTGAGGACAGAGCTTCACAGCTTCTCTCTGACAGGTTACAGCTGCTCAGGCTGGAGAGAGAAAACATTGTTTATGTAGAAGTTGAATCAAACCATCCTCTGTTAAACAAAGGTTACTCACAGAGCTTTGTTAGAGGCCTTGACCACTGGCAGCAACCTCAGGAGAGCCTCCTCTGACGCAGAGTATTTCTTCAGCTCAAACTGCTCCAGATCTTCTTCTGATGACAGTAAGATGAAGGCCAGAGCTGACCACTGAGCAGGAGACAGTCCACCTTCAGACAGACGTCCTGAACTCAGGTACTGTTGGATCTGCTCCACCAGAGAACGATCATTCAGTTCATTCAGACAGTGGAGCAGGCTGATGCTCCTCTCTGCAGACACATCCTCACTCAGCTTCTGCTTGATGTACTCAGCTGTTTTCTGATTGGTCTGGGAGATACTTCCTGTCTGTTTCATGAGACCTTGTAGAAGACTCTGATTGGTCGACAGAGAAAGACCCAGGAGGAAGCGAAGGAACAAGTCCAGGTGTCCATTTGGACTCTGTAAGGCCTGGTCCACAGCTGTCTGGTGAAGATGCTTTAGTTTTCTTTTCAAACTAAGTGTACTAAATCTCTGTGTTTTCTCTGAGAGCAGGTTGATCCCAGTGTTGATGAAGGTCTGATGGACGTGAAGAGCAGCCAGAAACTCCTGCACACTCAGATGGATGAAGCAGTAGACCTTGTCCTGGTACAGGCCTGGCTCCTCTCTAAAGACCTGTGTGAACACTCCGGAGTACACTGAGGCCGCTGCAGCGTCCAGCCCACACTCTCTCAGGTCACACTCGTAGAAGATCAGGTTTCCTTTCTGCAGCTGCTCAAAGGCCAGTTTTCCCAGAGACTTCACCATCTTCCTGGTCTCTGGACTCCAGTGTGGGTCTGTCTCAGATCCTTCTTCATACTTGATGTTCTTGACTTTGGCCTGAACCACCAGGAAGTGGATGTACATCTGAGTCAGGGTCTTGGGCAGCTCTCCTCTCTCTCTGCTTTTCAACACATGCTCCAGGACTGTGGCAGCGATCCAGCAGAAGATTGGCATGTGGCACATGATGTGGAGGCTTCTGGACGTCTTGATGTGGGAGATGATTGTGTCGGCCTCGTCTCTGATCCTCTTCCTGAAGTACTCCTCCTTCTGTGGGTCGGTGAACCCTCTGACCTCTGTCACCATGGAGACACACTCAGCAGGGATCTGATTGGCCGCTGCAGGTCGTGTGGTTATCCAGAGGCGAGCGGAGGGAAGCAGGCTCCCCCTGATGAGGTTTACCAGCAGCATGTCCACTGAGACGGACTCTGTGGGGTCAGACAGGGCCTTGGTTTTGGTGAAGTCCAGAGGAAGTCTGCACTCGTCCAGACCGTCAAAGATGAAGAGCACCTGGAGGTCTTCAAAGCTGCAGAGTTCTGCTTGTGTTTGACTAAAGAAGTGATGAACAAGTGTGACCAAGCTGAAGCTTCTCTCCTTCAGCACATTGAGAGCTCTGAAAGTGAACGGGAACAGCAGCTGTATGTCCTGGTTGGCTTTGCCTTCAGCCCAGTCCAGACTGAACTTCTGAGTGAGCACTGTTTTCCCGATGCCAGCCACTCCCTTTGTCAGCACTGTTCTGATTGGTCCATGTGTGTCAGCTGGGCCTTTAAAGATGTCTTCACATGTGATGGCTGTCTCTGCTGGCTCTGGTTTCCTGGAGGCTGTTTCCATGTGTCTGACCTCATGTTCCTGGTTGACCTCTGAAGAGCCTCCCTCTGTGATGTAGAGCTCTGTGTAGATCTGCTTCAGAAGGGTGGGGTTTCCTGCTTTAGCGATGCCCTCAAACACACACTCACACTTCTGCTGCAGCTCACACTTCAGTTTACGCTGACAAACTCCAGAATAACTCCCTGAATGAAGACAACAGACACAGCCCTGAGTCTCAGAGAATATAAAATGACTGTGAGCACCTTGTTAAATGTGTTCAATGGTCCTACTGCTCCTCAGACGCTCAGCCAGCTCCTTCTGCTTCATCCTCCTCAGGATGTTCAGTGTGATCTTCAGAACAGCCTCACTGCTGCTCCTCTGCTCTTCATCCTCATCCTTCAGAGGCTCTAAGCATTCTGGGTAATCTGTACTCAGAAGCTTGTGAAGCTTCTTCAGCTCCTTCTGGACAAAAGTGAAGATGTCCTCCTCCAGAAGCTGAACAGACACATTATAAACAACACAAATGCAGTCAGTGTCAGATCTGTGGGAAACAAGTTCTCATTCATCTGAACATTTCCAAACCTTTGTGAATGACAGACCTTAAATATGGAGTCCAGCTGTGTCTGATGGAGCTGACCACTGGAGACTTCGGGACCAGGCTCATCCACTCTGTTAAAGAGACTTATTTAAGTCTTTTTTTCTCTGTCAAAGAGACTTATTTAACTCTTTTTTTCTTTTCTATCCTATTGATCAAAATAATTTTCATAAAAATTCCAGAGTCTGTAGAGAAATCTCTGTACTTGGACCTGTCAGCCTTTTAATAATGAACATTTAAGTTATTGATATTTGAATAGTTAAATGGACAGAAGAATAGATTTGTTATTGTTTTTTTAATAACGTTTAATTGGAGTCAGTTATATAGATATAAAGATTTACTTAACCCTTAGATGCATGGCCGACCAATACCTACACTCTTCCATGAGTGGGGTCAAAAATGACCTTTGCGGGATTTGTTTCTTGGACAAATCTGACATCTCTTTCTCTTCTGTTGGCCCTGTGTGCTTCTCGCATTGTGTGGATTGTGGATTTTGTCACTAAACACCTTCCCATTCCTAAAGGGATGTAGGTTGGTAGGTTTGGGTTACTTCCAGTCAACTTTTCATGTGAGGAGTCACAAACTCCTTTGACAGCTCTGTAAGAAGCATTGCTGTGCGTCGGTGAACCTTACATGTGTTAGGCTGAGGAGAAATGACCTCCTGACTGCTGCATCAGATGTGGAAGTGCCACAGTAAATGTAAACCAACAAGTACAATTGATAAGAATCAAAAGTTCCTAGGGCTTACTCTTAAGATTCCATAGGAGATGACTGGGGTCATTTTTGACATCACTTGTGGAAGAGTGAGGTAGTGATACAAAAGATGAAATTTCTTAAAAAGTATATATACAAATGTTTTAAATGCTATGGCCTCATGTCACAAACAAGTTTGTTGAGGAATACCTGAAACATGAAACTGAAACTACAATTAATTTCAAAGATTTCTCAAAATAACAACACCTGGGGTAATTTTTGACCCTACTTATGCATCTAAGGGTTAAGTTTAAAACTCTCAACAGAATCAAAGTTTTTCCTTTAACTCCTTATCCGTTTCCGAGCTCCTGAACATGTTCAAGAGAAAAGAAATGTGGAACTCTCTAATTTACAGTTAAATCAGACATTCTGGGATGATTCCGAATTAATTTACAACTTACAATAAAAAATATCCCCAAAATGTAAAAGGGATTGCTAAAACTTTGCAGTTATTACAAGTCCCTCGAGTTAATTTTGAATGAAAATCACTTGAGCTCGTGACACCAGCTTCACTGCTCTGCATATTTACCAAAGAAAACTCAGACAGACTTTTGTCCAGAGATTCTCCTCACTTAGAACTAGAGTCTTTATTTGTGCTTCAGAGGTTCATAAAATATTTCAGTTTCAAATGTGGATGATGTTAGCCAAGAGTTGGTGCCATGGTAACAAGTTAAATTTAAGTTTGATTATGATTTTTTTTTATTGGATTTTCACCCTAAAACTGATTCATTTCTCATATTCAACAGATTTAGTAAACTTGGACTGTGAGTGCCCACATACATTTTTTTTATTTTTTTTTATCATTGAGTGGTCAGATTCTCGTGATATAATGATTCTATCCCATAAAACACTGGTCACTCACAGCTCTGTCCTGAAGGTCATTGGTTGTCCCATAGACCAGTCACTCCTGAGGGACTCACATCTGGGACCAGGTTCAGACGGAGGACGTTTCTGGAGGATCCTAGAACAGACAAAGAAATAATAGAGATGAAATGTAAAATATTTTAAACATTTCACTGTGACTTGGATCCAATGTTAGTCTACGTAAAGAAATCACCAAAAGAACTGACACCTGTACATCTGACATCTTTTGTTTAAACATTTCTTTATATATGTAAACAAACTCCAGCAATTAGACTGAATAACTGAGTCTGACTTACTTTGGATCATGTTTCTTTTTAAACTCAATATATCGTCCCATAGAGTGTTCACTTCCCATAGAGGCCCTGCTGGTGGTGGGAGGGGCTGTGTCCTCTCTGTGCTCTCTCTGATCCATGCTCAGTCCAGAGTCCTGCACAATGACATCACACTGTTTAACCCCGCCCACTCATCACACTGTTTAACTCCGCCCACTCATCACACTGTTTAACTCCGCCCACAAATGAGTAGGTTGATACTTTTCTTACTTGATACACGATACAAAATCTCAGCTCTTTGATACAAAAACATGAAGAAAGGCTTTGACCGGTTCAACTCGGGGCCAAATCACTTCCAAACAATGTTCTAAACACGCAGCCTCACTTTAGCTTCAAATACTCCTCCATGTTTGTTGTCCTTTGTGATACTGCTGGGAAAATGAATATGATTGAAAAAGAGAAACATTCATCAAAACAACCAGAAAACCATGTTGTTGCAAACGAAATATTGGAGGAAGTTTGATGATGACAAGCCACGCCCACATGTTATGGATGCACTGCCCCAGTTAACACGCTCCAGAAGAACCGTAACACTGTCATAAAATCACTCGTGCTTTTTTGAAAATAATATTGACTAATAGCTTGAAAACATAATAACACATGAAAACAAATTAGAATCAGCCGTATAAGTACTGTGGAAACACTTATATAGTTTCAAAAATTAACCCTTTATTGAATGTCCCAAATCTAACCCAAGTATCATGCACACCTTTTGGTTTATAAAATTAACCCTTTCACAATTTTTCAAGAGTTTGTTTCTTCAAAAATAAGTTTGTTTTTTATGATCAGGTGACTCAGAGGGCCAAATCCAACTTAATACAACAATACTGGTTGAAGATATCATTTATTTATTAAACAATAGTTTTCTTAAAAGCTTCTAGGGTAGGGTTAGGGTTAGGGTGACTCAGATAGATCAATCCAGCTTATTATAATAGTCTTGGGTCCCATGCACACTTTTTGGTTTACAAAAATAACCCTTTCACATTTGTTCAGGGATTTCTTTCTTCAGGGCTCTGAGGTGTTTGTGGTTGCTTCTAGTTATCATGGCTCCCAAGTATCAAGCATAGTTTTTCCTGGTTACTCTTGTCTGAAAATTCTCTCTGTTGTTAAGATACAGGCTCCTGCTTCTGGACTTTCCATGCATCATCCTCTGAGCTCACTGCTATAATGGTAAGTTTGTGATTTCATTTATGATTGGGTGTTAGATTACTTTTTCTTTTTTTTTTTCTTTTTTTGCATCAGTGCATTTTCGGGGTTTTTAGTACAACCTACAAAAACCTGTGAGGAGATAAAAAGAGAGCAGGCCGCCCTCTTCGCTAAAGCTGCTGCTCACTGGTTTGAAGTCAAAGGTCAACTTGTGATCAACAGCAGAACCAGCACCATAAATATCTGCTCTTACTTTGTGTATGGACAGGTTTATTAAGAGCATCCATTAGTTTCTAATGATCAAATGTGTTGTTCTTGTTGACGAGATGTTCTCTGTCCAGTGCATTAGGAGGAAGTCTCGCTCTACCACTGTGGACACTGAGCTGAGCTGTGACCCACTGCACTGGCTTTAGTTTGAGATCTTTGCACAAGATAAACATGAAGATGAAGATGGAGAAGCCTCATCATAAATACCCAAAACAATCCTCATATCTATTCATGTGGACTGTTCTCTTCTCTGGACTTTAGACCTCATTTATGGGCAACTGTGAGTCCTTTTTATGTAGTTCTGTGAATATGGACGGAATAAAAAACAAAAGGTGACCCAGGACTATTGTAATAGGTTGGATTGGGACCTATTACACCTGACCTAGAAGCTATATTTTATATTTCATAAGCTGATATTTTTGACGAAATTTTTTCCTGAAAATTTGTGAAAGGGTTAACTTTGTAAACCCAAAGGTGAACATGATACCTGGCTCTGTCTGTAATAAAAGTGAATGATTAATGTTTGTGAGTGTGTGGAGGATCACAGTCCAACATCTTTACTGTTCACAACCATAAAATGTCTTGATCAGATTCTATTACAGACTTTAGACTCAAACCTTTGACAAAACAAAGCAATAATAGAGTGAGGTTAAAAACAGAGTGTTTAGTGTCTAAACGTGGTTTAAAAATGATTTGGTGAGAGAAGAAATGAAGTGAGCTGGTCCCAGGCTGAAGCTCCTCTGGCCTTGTCCCTCCACATTTGACCAAAACTGGCCTTAGTCCACTTCAGTTCTCTGTTTCTACTTCCACTTGTTTTAAACCAGTTCAGCTCAGGTCAGTTCAGTCAAAGAAAAAGACTAAACACTTTGAACCAAAATAAGAATCAAATGAGATTTTCTTCACATTTATCAACATTTTATATCAAGAAACTAAACCTGGACTAAACCTGGACTAGACCTGGACTAAACCAGGACTAGACCTGGACTAGACCTGGACTAAACCTGGACTAAACCTGGACTAGACTTGGACTAAACCAGGACTAAACCTGGACTAAACCTGGACTAGACCTGGACTAAATCTGGACTAAACCTGGACTAGACCTGGACTAAACCTGGACTAAACCTGGATTAAACCTGGACTAAACCTGGACTAGACCTGGACTAAACCAGGACTAAACCAGGACTAAACCTGGACTAAACCATGACTAAACCAGGACTAAACCGGACTAAACCTGGACTAAACCTGGACTAGACCTGGACTAAATCTGGACTAAACCTGGACTAAACCAGGACTAAACCTTGACTAGACCTGAACTAAACCTGGACTAGACCTGGACTAAACCTTGACTAAAGCTGGACTAAACCAGGACTAAACCTGGACTAAACCTGGACTAGACCTGGACTAAACCTGGACTAAAACTGGACTAGAATTGGACTAGACCTGGACTAAACCTGGATTAAACCTGGACTAGTGGAAAAAGTCTCTTCAAAAGGACCAAATGTGACAAACACATTGTTGTGATAAAGATTCACATTTTTCACAAACTGTTTAGAAAAAGTCACATTGTCTCTTGTTTGTGATTGTTTTGAAGTCTTGATACTCGCTTTGACAAACCAAGTAAGAAATGTTCAAAGTTGTGAATGTAAAACTCTTAAATGTGGCTCAGTTTCCTCCTCAAACCAATTCAAAGTGTCAAATGTGTAACATGTAAGTGTGACACAACAGAAGTAAAGCCCAGTCCTTCTTACCTCAGACTGTGTGGCACAAAAGCTTCCGTTTCCTTCCAGATCAATCCAGTTTGTCTGTGTCTCTGACTGGAGTGTCTTGTGTGTGTTGTGTGAGTGTCTCTGGGTCACATGACTTTACACACACAACTATGATTGGTTTGTCTTAAAGCTGTAAAAGTCCTTTGAGTTCAGGACTTGAGACACTTACAGTAGTTCAACATGACTCCGACACAAGTAACAGTGGCTCAGTCTAAACCGCACAATCTCATGTGTTTGGACCGTAAACGTGAACATTCTGCCAAAATAAACACGAGTTAAGAAGAATTCATAAAGTGTGAGCTTGAATAAACCACCGACCACATTTCTGAAAACTCTTTTAGTCATTTATTACAGATAGAATTGTGTAATCTGACACTTTGGTCAAAACACATTTCAAGTAGAGATTTGTGAACCTGCGACTCTAATGAGCAGCTGACGTTTTCTTTTACATGTGACTGACAATAACACCAGACACATGACAGAAATATCACCAAATACAAGTTTAATACACTTGGAGAGTTTCCTTCATTATTCTTAAAGGGGAGTTTGACGAGTAGACATAGAGCATTTCTCTGACGTCTTTGTTTCAGTGAGAGACAAATACATTTTTATTTTAGTCTTTATCAATATTTTTAAAAACAAATCATGTTTTTGTGTTTTTCTGACCAAGACAAAACCGAGTCCATGGAACCTCGAGATCAAGACAAGATCAAGACAAGATCAAGACAAGAAATCTCAAGACCAAGACAAGACCGAGTCTAAGGAACCTCAAGACCAAGACAAGATCGAGTCTAAGGAACCTCAAGACCAAGACAAGACCGAGTCCAAGGAACCTCAAGACCAAGACAAGACCGAGTCCAAGAAACCTCAAGACCAAGACAAGACCAAGTCCAAGAAACCTCAAGACCAAGACAAGACTGAGTCGAAGGAACCTCAAGACCAAGACAAGACCGAGTCTAAGGAACCTCAAGACCAAGACAAGACCGAGTCTAAGGAACCTCAAGACCAAGACAAGACCGAGTCCAAGGAACCTCAAGACCAAGACAAGACCGAGTCCAAGGAACCTCAAGACCAAGACAAGACCGAGTCTAAGGAACCTCAAGACCAAGACAAGACCGAGTCCAAGGAACCTCAAGACCAAGACAAGATCAAGTCCAAGTACACTCGAGTCTGAGACAAGACCAAAAAAACTGAGAGACAAAGAGAGAGAGGGGAGGATTGAGAAAGACATAGAGAGAGAAACATGAATGATGACTTGTATAAAATATTACACAGTAGTATATGAAACTCTTGTAGTTATCTGACAACAGCTCTGGCTAGTGTTGCTGCTACAGTTTGTGTCAATCAGTTGCGGCTCTTTCTGCTAAACTGTTACGTGCGTTCCCCTGTGTTGAAAAACAAATAATCCTTCTATATGTGGGTCATTTAAGGCTCTGAAGTACTGGCTGTCCTTCATAGAGCTGTACACAGTAACACAGGGAGAACATGAGACGCCACTAACCACTCTGCCACTCTGCACCTCCATTTAAACAGGACAATACAAAGTACATGAACAGGCCGCACATGTTTACAGTAAGTCTATGAGAATCTGTCATTTAGCCGTATCGTTGTAAAGACCGCAGAGTTCAAAGCAGAGGTGGGACCAAGTCACTGTTCTGCAAGTCTCAAGTAAGTCTCAAGTCTTTGGCCTCAAGTTAGGGTGACCAGACGTCCCTATTTACCCGGGACAGTCCCTATTTTGAGCCCTGTGTCCCATGTCCCAGCAGGTGTATCCAAAACCATTGACATGTCCCAGTTGTCCTGATTTTTACCATTTTGACACTTCCCAACAGTGAAGAGAGGAATATATGCTTTCTTTACTCAAACTAGACAAATTCGTGATTGAAAAAACTAAAACACAACAAATAGGCATCATTGTGCAAGTGTGAGAGAATATACATGAGTGTGAAGGAGCCTGGAATTGACTAAATGCATAAGAATATACTTATTATCTGTTATTTTCACAAAAACTCTAGTGTGTCCCAGTTTTAATTTTGAAAATCTGGTCACTCTACCTCAAGTCCAAGAGAGACAAATCCAATCAAGTCCAAGTCCTCTGTTCTTAGTTTCAAGTCTTTTCAATCTTTAACTCAAACTACCAAATATATCTTGTATTTCTACATTTCATGATTCTTATAATTGTTCCCATTTAAAACAAACGTCTGGTCACAAAAAGAAATGGGAGGACATGTTTCAGTTTGAAAATGTAAATTACACAACTTATTTTTGCAAAGCATCAAGTTGTCTCAAGTCACAAAATAGTGACTCAAGCCAAGTCATGACTTGCAAGTCCACACCTCTGGTTCAAAGCTTGTGAGAAAAGTGACTTTAATTAAAGAAACATATTTGATAGAATATACAATAAAACAATGATTCAAGAATTCAAATGTGCTTGTTATGTTTGATTTTTCTCCAAAATAAAAAAGTCAAAACCTAAACTCAAATCTTGTTTTAAAATAGCAGAATCTTTAACATCTCTAAAATAATTCACCACTAAATTAAACCAAATGAGTCAGTGACAGGGCACTCACAGCCTGTCCAGAGTCTGTTACAGCACTTCTGCACAAAATGTTTGTTTTTCTGCCAAACAGAGAAACCATCTTTAGAACACTCCAGACTCCAGGACTGAGCATTGTGTCCAAACAAACTCTCACCAGATTCTTTCCTTCTGATTTCTCTGTAAGACACTGATATAAAAAACCTGTCCACTCCACTGCACCTCCCAGTAACAGCGACCAGTCAGACCAGAGACACACAGAAGCTAAGACTCATAATCAAATCTGTCCTGATGATGTGGACATGGCTGCTTCTCTCTTCTGTTGTTTTGTAGAGAAACTCCACACAGGCCTGTACACATATCTACTGTTCAGTTGGTCAGTTCTTTACCTGCCTTCTAACTGAGGCTGGGAAAGTCAAGCTGTCACTCATATGTGCGTCCTCAACAGTGCTTTGTTCATCACATGTTCTAAAAAGAAAGATCCAAACAGAATTGTTCAATGGAGTGGAAATGATGGATTTTTGTAGAGCCACACTGATGTGACTGAGGTTTTTACTTCCACTTTATAAATGAAAGAATGAAGAACTAGTGTGACAAAGCGACCTTGTCCTATTGTTCACTTTCCATTTTTTGTTGAATTTTCAGTTTTCCATATCCAACTAAACAGTTAAATTTAATCATTCCGGGTTTGTTTATTTATTCTTTTGTTTTGTATATTTAAGTTAAAGTATCACATCGCACACAGATTATTTTACATTTGCTTTATTTTCAAGATTAAGTTAAAACAGTTAATTTTGTAACCTCCACACATGGTCAAAGAGGGGGCGTGCCCTATGTCGGCCATCTTTATCATTTCTGGGCCAGACCACATGGAGAGGGAATCTGTTTAGGAGTTCTATGTTTTCATTTGTTTTTGTTTGTGTTTTTGGTTCAAGTTATTTTGTCTGAATTGTTCTGTTTTTACACAGTTTTTTAAACAGGAGCCAAGTAGCCAAGAACAATTAATCATAGTCTTCCTAAACTAGACTTCTTCAGAGTAAGTCATACCTGTAAACCAAATGTGCTTACCTGTGGGAGGGGCTTACCTGCTGGGTAGGGTATATTTGGGCCCTGTCCCAATATCCACCCTTCCACCCTTGTGGCCCTCAGAAGCGCGTTCCCGCTGTGGGGTGGGAGTACGTAGGGCGTCCCAATTGTCACAAACGGCCTTTAGCCCCGCCCACTTCACGCCCTTTATCTGCACTTCAGACAAGTCCGCATGGAAGCGGACTTGGCTGAAGTGTATTACCCAGAGTTCTTTGCTGCGTGTAGAAAAATGACGATGTCAGTTAGTCTGATTTTATTTAGGTTGTGTAATAATTGTACAGTTGTAATTTTGTTTAGTAAATATCAAATTGTACACAGTATGATGTATTATTAATGAAAAAATAAATAAAATAAAAAAGTTCGTTTGACCATCAGAGCGCAAGCTCTCTCTCTCTTAAAGTGACAGTAATGTAAAAATATAACAAACATTGAATAATATCCAGAAATCAAAGTAAATACAATCAAATGAATTTTAGTTGTTAATACAGCTAAAAATATGTATGTCTGAATGTAATATATGTAAAACAAAAATATATTATTAACAAATTAACAACACTTTTAATACAAACATCAGCATAAATCCACAGCACTGTTCTTATTTGTTTTAGGCAAAATCAGCAAATGATCCAAACTAAAGTGGCTGTGGCAGCAGTTTAATAACACAGCTGTTTGACTTGATCACATCAAGTGAAGTGTGGACTGTCCCATTTCTTTACATTTGCCTGTCCTGCACACTTGTGCAAGTGCACACTTGGCGCACTTTCAGAAAATGCACACTTCAGTGAAGTGTGTAGTGTGTAGTGTGATTATTGGGACAGGGCCAAGGTCGTTTCAAAAACTCATTAGGGAAGGACTTCAGTGTAGTTGTGTGCACGTGGTTTGTTATGTTGGAGTTAATTTAAGTTACCTTTTTCTGTTTGGTACTTAATTTATTTTACATTACAACCGAAGTTCATTTTTGTTTTTTAATAAAACCCAGTCTGGTAAGACTATTTCATTCGTGTCTGCCTCCTACTTAGACCACATTGGCCAGCTTCCTCACAACTAGATACATAGAGAGAGGTTTTTATTCAATATTTACACACTTTTACAAAAACAACATTTATACAACATTTGACACTAAACATGAGATAAACAATGTATTTCTAAGTCAATTTTAACCGAAAATCAAAACCTTGCAGACAGACTGTCTCCTGACTGTTTATTGTGTAAAGTTCTTGTCTGTTCTGTTTTATCCACATTATAGTGAGTCTGTGGGAGCACACAGAGACACTGAGGAATCATAAGACACAAGCCTAAACCCAGGGACCAGAGTGTGAGTGAATGTGGTGTTTAAGGTGTGGAGGTGGATCAGTTGGTCAGAGGAGACTGTGTAGAAGGACAGAGAGCCAGCAGGACAGTCCACAAACACTGCTACTGTCCCAGAAGAGGAGGACCAGGACTGAGAGAGGGGGGTTGATTTGTTTTTATGCCAAACAGAGAAACCATGTTCAGAACAGGACAAACTCCAGGACTGAGCATTGAGTCCAAATCCACTGGCATCTCTGTCTCCGTATCTTCTGATTTCTCTGTAAGACACTGATATATAAACAAATCCACTCCACTGCACCTCCCAGTAACAGCGACCAGTCAGACCAGAGACACACAGAAGCTGAGGCCAGTAACAAAATCTGTCCTGATAATATTGATATGACTGCTGCTTTGTCATATGTGTCACCTTCTTGTTGTTGTCAGACAGTTTAAGGTCTGTGTGAGCTGTGTTTGGATCCAGAGTGAGATCACAGAAATCTGATGGAGAGAAGACACAACACAGCAGCAGTTAGTCCTCTGTCCACTCTCAACATGTGACACACACTTTTGACTCATGTTTCATTAAAGGAGAACTATTGTGGTTTTACCAAGTATTTAGGAACAAACTAGAACATGTGTAGATTGGACATTTAGATTTTGTTCTTTGTAAATCACAAAATTGGTCTAAAACAGCTTCAAAATAGAAAAAGGGTTCATTGACTTCCTGTTTGAAACTTTAGAAATGATAAGCCCCGCCTACTCACTGTAACATTTAACTTTATGAAGCAGCACATTTGAACTCATTGTTTTATTGTTGGAAAGTGACGTCTTGACCATTTTGAATCCTACATGTTTTACTCAGAATCTGATTTTTTCAGCAATCACAAGAAACAACACACAAGATGATAGGTGGTAGGTGAAAACAGAGATTTTCTGATCACTGGTGCATCAGCTGCAGGACAATACAAGATGACTCAAACATGAATGAATCAATAGAACTAGAACTGTGACAAAACACTGTTATAACATGGTACAAAGTCAGAAAAGTGGATTTGACAGAATAGGTCCCTTTAAAGAACATCTGGCTGCTTTTATTCTGAAAGACACATTTCAAAGGTTTCCATGATTTCTGATTCATTCATTCAGGAGAGTAGGAATGTGTGTAGTACACACATTCCTACTCTCCTCTGAGCTTCATCACAGACTTTCTCCTTTGCTCACAGCAGCAGTAGTTCTGATGGTTCTTGGTGTGTTCTGCTTTGCTGGGGAGGACTGCACAAGCCAGCAGAAAATTGTTTAATGTTCCAAAGAAAATGATCAGTGTTGTACATTTTGCTGGATGCAGTTCCCTCGACTTTCAGACTTCTACAACTGTCATCTGCCAGCAGGAACTAGTTTTTATGGTTTGTTTGATTAATGGTTAAAAGACAATCTTACATGATTTCTTAAGTGTCATGTGTTAGGTGCTTTCGCACGCAGCAATTTCTGTTGTCTGTGTAGGCATTCCACGACCAGGCGCGAGAGTCTACTGGCGCGAGGTTGCAGGTCTATGAGCAGAAACATGTAGCGCAAAGTGACAGTGTTAAGACCAGTACTACAGCTGGAAGGCCGTGCAGAATGGAAGAAACTAATTCTTGGTATCAGCTATACCCACTGTCTCTAACTATGTCAATGCCGTGTCCCATTCACATCGCTTTCTCGTCTGATTGCGGCACTGGACCCCTCCGCTGACAGACACATACACATGATGGGATTAAGGACATTTGCGTCTCGCCCTATCTACACGAGCATGAGGCACGAGGCCATGCGCAGGCACAGTGACAGTACGTTGTTCAACGACAGTACTACGATTTAAATGATCAGATTCTAAGTTATGAACTTATTCTAACCAAAGCTGCACACATAAAAAACATAACATGTGGACTGGACTTACCCTGTGGCTCACAAAGAAAAAGTCGTATTTAGATTTGTCAGGATTCTTCGTTTGTTCATCTGTGCTGTCAGTGTTATAATCATAAAATCCTCGATTCTGCAAAACAAGCGGCTCTTTGCCAAACAAACTTTATGTTCACAGCAAATAAACCGATGTCGAACAAAAATGATGCTCATTCAACTGAACGGATTATAACGTAACCATCACAACAGCATCTTGGCACTTTAAAGATAGACACCAAGTCCTTCAATTCCCTACAGTAAAAATTATCTCTGCACTTATGCATAGCCTATATTAAATAAGACATAGCTGGGATTTAACATATCAATGGTGACAGAAAAAGGACTTAAAAAGAGAAATTGCTGCAATACAAATGTTTCATCAGTGTTTGTTGCTGGGTCGAACTCGGCGGGCTTACATCAGAGTCCAATGTTATCATCGACCACTTGAACAGACTGCACGTGCTTAAATAAGATCACAGAACTGGCTGATGAAACGCCGCGGTGAAAGCTGCAAGTTTCGCCAGAAACACGACTAATTTCAATATAAGCCACCCGGGGTCTGCCGAGTTGACGCTCCGTTAAAGCACCTAAGTAAACCATTGATTTAATAAATGAAGTCAGACTTACATCTCCAGATGGAATTGATCCATCGTTGTCCAGCAGGCCTCAGTCTGAAGGAAACACACCACATCAGGGTTATTTTCACTTCATGTGAGATTAAAGGTTTGTTTCTAAATGTACTGTTGAAGTGGGAAAGACTGATCTAAAATGTTTCCATTATTATTCCTTTACTAAAGCAGATACAATGGAAGAAAATGGATGATCCTTGTTCTAGTTTTATTTGTCTCCCTCTTGTGTTTTTTCAGGTCCAGACTTGTGGGAGCAGACTCAGAGAATGGACTTGAGGAGTTCACAAGCTCGGACTCGGCTTTTGGAGTTTTGGAACAGGTGAAGTTAATTACATCACAGTAAATACAGCTCACGTGTGTGCTTGGCTTTATGAAAATCAAATGTGAATCTGACATTATTAAACAAAGTAGAAGTATTATGTAACTATGAAATAATAAATATTTACAAAAGCCTTATTTTCAGTAGCTAATCTGTTTCAGAATCACAGTCTTGACATAATAAACATGTTCATTTTTAGATCATGACACGTGTCCTGACTGATCATGAAAACAACAGCTACATACAGATACATTATTATTAGACTTGTGTTAATAATGTTGGACTCTGGAGCTCAACAGTGGAAGATAGTCCTGGTTCTTGAAGACAATTGTCCCATTGTAAAGAGCCACAGGCTTTTTGAAAAATGTATTTTAAAGACATAACTCAGGCAGCTGTGTGCAAACTCAGATCCACAGTGTGGTTGTTTTCAATCTAAAAGAATAACTAGAACTTAAAATTTGACAAGATCTCTTAAGAACTTTGTAGTTTCTAAAGCTGCAGAAACAGATTTTAAACAAAAATGTAGATCTTATACTCATGACTCACACAGAGGATGTTTTCAAACTTATTTTTTTTTTCTAAACCTCTGGAAACGTAACATAGAAGCTTGAGACTGCTGACCAAAGAAGTGGACAGTCACTGTTGAGCTCCATAAACAAACAGTAAGTAAGGCTCTAAACACGCTCACACAAAGCCTCAGAAATGAGTGAGCGTTTGTCTGACTTGCTCCCTGAGTGTGAGTCTGTTGGTTTTTTGTGCGTGCCAGGCTGTTTTTCATGTTCGCTGAGTCATTGAGTGAAAAGTTGTTTTGATCAGTTACTAGTACATGCGCTGTATAAGTGCATTGTGGGAAATATGACAGACGTATCCCAGGTGAAAAGTGAGGAGGCAGTTCTCATCCGGGGATTTCCAGAGGAGACCATAAGAAGCGAACTTTGAATTGGAACAGGACTAGTTACGTTGAGTCCAAGCACAAAAGTCTGCACAAGTACACAGATGGTAACCTGGCCAGCCAGATGATTTATCTCACTATATTTGTGAATTCACAAACAGGAGATAAACCATCTGGCCTTCCAGCAGCTCAATTGGTTTGAAAGTTCGAAACAGAGGTGTCTCGGCCCAATCACATCACAGCAGCATGGTTTGAGGCCCAAACACATTGTAGCAGGGCGGGCTAAGACGGGCTGTTAGCGCCGAGTCTGTATCAAGCTCCGTGGATGTACGTGTTTCTGCTGCTTTTGATGCTGTTTTAGCAGAAATACAGAGTCATTTCTTTTTGAAAGAAGAGCAGTGTGTGTGACACTTGTTCTCACGCGGACATTGGTGTTGCTGTGATTGGTTAACCCCTTGACGTCAGGTGTCTCGAATTCATGACGTACCGTTTAAACTCAAATTGCGGCCACTGTGTGAGGTGCACACATCAGTTCTCGGGTTGGGCATGTTCCTTCAGCCCTTGCGAAGAAATTGTGACCGCTTTTATTTTGGTGACCTCTTCCTGCTAAATGCTGCATCCTGTTGACGTGAGAGGACGCTATTTCAGGAGCAACTTGTCCCTGGAGGCTTCTACTCAGCGTTGGTCCGGCAAAATAAAGGTGAGTTTCGACATAAAAAAAATATGTAGCTGCTAA
Source organism: Mugilogobius chulae (assembly GCA_038363315.1). NCBI lineage: Eukaryota > Metazoa > Chordata > Actinopteri > Gobiiformes > Gobiidae > Mugilogobius > Mugilogobius chulae. The sequence goes on along the minus strand of JBBPFD010000727.1, from coordinate 29,730 downwards.
CGCTGTGCCTGTCTATCTGCTGTGTCAATATGAAGTCAATATGACAAATACTTTTGCCGTAATCAGAGATTTTCGGATTGTCCCGAGTTCGGCACACTGGGCCAAAAGGGACTTTGTTTTGACCATTTTACGCTGTTTTTGGTCTTTTACAGATGTCTAGGGACTTTCCTTAGCAGTTGTTTGCTTAGTTATCGTCAAATTGTTGTGTTACAAGTGTTTTTAAGTCACTACTCTGTGCTTCGATTCTATCACAGACCTGCCGCCATTGTTAGCAGTGTTTGTGTTTGGTTAGCATGAGAATGGTGTGGTGGATGTGGCTAGCTAGCTAGCTTCAGACGTGGTGTGCACCTCCGTTTGCTTTCTGATCCGTTCATGCTCACGTTGTCTTTGCAACACGAACTTTAATAACTGTAATGTTGCACGCGTCTACAGCCTCTTGTACTCACCCTGTGGATCTATGAAGACCCAGGCTGCTGCTGCTGCGGTTATCATGGTGCATAAACTTTGTGCTAGCCTGGGAAAACACTGTTTAGCTTTTGTGATAAATTACGGGTTTTTTCGGGCTTGGTTCTGATTCAGTCTGAACTCAGCCTTGTTTTAGATGTGTGATGTGTGCTTTTTGGGGTGTAGAGTGGTTAGAGCTCTGGCTTCCCAATAAGGAGGTCGTGGATTGACTCCCGGGTCGGACCATATCAACATCTCACGATCTCTCTGGGTGGAGTTTGCATGTTCTCCCCGTGTCACCGTGGGTTTTCTCCGGGTACTCCGGTTTCCTCCCACCTCCAAAAACATGCATGTTTAGGTTCATTGGGCATCACTGTAAAGTTTCCCCTGTGAGTGAATGAGAGAGTGAATGTTTGTCTGTCTAACCCTGCGGCAAGTTGGCCACTGTCCAGGGTGTTTCCCCGCCTAAGGCCCAAAGTCACTGGGATAGGCTCCAGTCACCCGCGACCCCTAACGGGATTAAGCGGTAGAAAATGAAAAAAAAAAAAAAAGAATGTGTTGCTTTATTCATGACTTAATCATGCAAAACCACCCATGTCGTTGTTTAACGTTACTTGATAAGCGCGTACATTGTCCTGTTTGTGTTCGTGCGTAACCGCGGTTTCCTTGTGCTTTCCGGTACTCTCAGACTCGCGTTTTCTTTGCAACACAAACTTTATTGACCGTACTATAAATGTATATTGTGTGTTTTTGTTTGCCTGACCAGTCATCCCTCCTACATTCTGTTTGAATGCAGAAGGGTCTGAAACTGAAGAGATAGCCAACGATTTCGTCGTCCAAAGTTAGACGATCCAATCACAAACCCCCTCCTCCCCTCCCCTCCGCAATTTCAAAACTTTTTTCTAACCGTTTCAAAATAACCAAGACGGCGGACGTAGCTGATAGATCATTGTTTTCGGCTATAGCTTCGGTTTTAAACAATTAGGGACGTATCAATCAAACCGTCGCAGCAAACCGCGTTCAGGGCCTTCATATAGATCAATGCTCCATTGAAAAAATCCTTGCGCTACATATTACTACTATAACAACCTGTTTAGCGCGTCGCTGCATCGGGGGAATTTCCGGGTTTTCTGTGATTGGTTGATTCCGCGCTCGGAAAGCCGTCCTCGAAATTGATCCCCGCGCTCTGCTCCCAGACCCTTACGTCTTTGCACAGTGTCTGTCAAGCGTGTAGGGACTGGCTGGTCAGGCAATGTTTTTGTGGCAAGTGTCTGCAGCCCTTTCATACTCATTGGTCTGTGCATCTACGTAGAGACAGGCTTTGGCTGTGCGTAAACGGAGTAACTAGTCACTGCGTAATCCTCGTTTTGTGATCAGTTCTGGCGGTTATGATTCAGTTTGGATTCAGTTGTGTTTTAAATGCGTGGTGGTGAGGTGTTATATTCTTGGTTTTACCAGGCAAAACCACGTGTGTCTTTGTTTATTGTGGATAAGCCAGTTAATGGTCGTGTTCACCTCTGTCCATCTGCGTCATGTTGTTTTGTTAGCAACACAAACTTTTATAACTGCTTGAAATGTGGTGTAAGCACACTCACTCCATGCATTAGTGATTAAAAAGTAAAAAATATATTGCCAATGCTATATTATTACATTGAATAACTGTTGTGTAGGCTTAATGTTTATTTTCTGCATCATTTCTGAGGCACCACCAGTGTGACAACGGCTGTGAGGAGGACTTCACTGCTGCTGCTGTGGGTGGAATGCCTCACCAATGTTGTGGGTATGTCTCTATCTCCATATTTAGATATAACTCATCTGGTAAAGATACATTATGTAAGATTTATGGTGACAGGTGTACCACCTGCATGACTTTATCTCACTCTGTGTCTGCTACCACAGTGCGATGATCCTGACATTACAATAAGGAGGACACGCTGCACATGACAGTACAATGAGGAGGATGGTCTGCACATGACAGTACAATGAGGAGGACACGCTGCACCTGACATTACAATGAGGAGGACGATCTGGACCTGTTGTTACAGTGAGGAGGACACGCTGCACCTGACGTCACAGTGAGGACAGTGCTCTGCACCTGTCAGTTTAGTGAGGAAGGCGCTTTTCACCGGTAGTTTTCATGAGGAAGACGTTAATTACAGTAGAACAAAGATGTGACACTGAATACAGTCAAAAACTCCAAATCTGTCTGAGAAAGATGAGGTATGCTTCCTTATTCAAACAATCAGACTGTGCAATCACTATTAAGGTGCTTTCAGACCAAACGCGACCACGCGAACACTTTCAATGTTATGTCTATGTGTAGGCGCGATTTCGCGCGACCAGAGCGGCGCGGAGTGTCTACTACGACCGGCGCGAGCGTTTAAGGGCAGACGGGCGTCTAATAAGCACGACCAACATGTGAAGAGCAAAGTGACTGTGTTAACGACCAGTACTACAGTTGAAGGCCCGTGCAGACATGGACAAGAGAACTAATCCTCTTGGTATCAGTCCCATACACCACTGTCTCTTAACTATGTCAAATAAGCCCTGTGCTCTCCATTCGCATCGCTCATTTCGTTGCGCTGATTGGCGGCACTTGAGGACGCGCCTCCGCTGACAGACACATACACATGAATGGGATTTAAAGCGACATTTGCCGCTCATCGCCTCCTATCTACACGGGCCATGAGGGCGGACAAGCGTCCATGCGCGAGACGCGAGCAAGTGACAGTACGTAGTTCAAAACGACCAGTACTACGACTTTAACATGATCAGGCTTCTAAGTTATGAACTTATTCTTACCAAAAGCTGCACAAACATAAAAAAACACTTAACATGTGTGACTTGGACTTACCCTGTGGCTCCACAAAAGAAAAAAAAAGATCGTATTTAAAAACTTTAGTCCAGGGATTCCTCTCGTTTGTACATCCTGTGCTGTCAGTGTTTATAATTCATAAAACTCCTCGATTCTGGCAAAAACAAGCGGCTCTTTGGGCCAAATAAACTTTATGTCCACAGCAAAATAAACGCGATGTCCGAGACAGAAATAACCCGCTGATTCGACTGCACTGGATTTATATACTGTCATTTCCGTTGGATGACACAGCATGTCTTGTGGCGCACGTGTAAAGCGCAGGGATAGGACTCCAGAGACCTGGGTTCAACTCCCACACTAGTAAAATTTAATTGTCTTTTTATTCTGCACTTATTCATATATTAAATAAAGACATAGTGTTTGCGTTATATTTAAAACGATAATACAATGAGTTTGTACAGAAAGAAGGACTCTTAAAGTTCAAGATTTGCATATCTGCTACAGATACAAAAACAGGGATTTTGTTGCCTGGGGTCGAACTCACGCACCCGCGGGTTCTTCACACCAGAGTCCAATGCGTTATCCGCTCAACCACTTGACATTAGACTTGCACACTGTTCAAAAATAGACAGTTACAGATGCCGTGGCTGCATGAACATGCCGCAGTTTGAAAGCTGCAAGTTGGTCGCGCGAGAAACGCGACTAATTTCGAATATATAAGTATAACCGAGGGAGGCGCCGCTAAATAAATTGTAATTATATATTGTAAATAAAAATGACCAACAACGCCACTGGCATATGCCAGAAAATAAAGTATAGTAAATCTAAAAGGACACAGGTTCGTTGAACTGGCTGAATATGAGACTAGAGACAGGATTTCTTATAAAAATATACAAAGTCTTTATTATGACATTAATAAGTTAATTAGTAGTTTATCCTTAAAATCACGTGTGCTGATGACACCTTGATGTAGCCCTGATTGAAAAGCAGGACAGTCATTTCAGTTCACAGTACATGTTAAGCAGTTAAGTTGACTCCAGAGCACGTACAGATCAATATATAGTTAACCAGCGTATCCAAAAAGGGTTAACGGCGTGTCCAAAAAGAGTAACAGAGTATCCAAACGAAAAGGAGAGGCTCATGATCAAAAGCACCAGATTTAGCATTGCTATTTGCTAGCTGAACAGGACAGATCCAGCGCTGGCCCCACGCTGAAGCGCCAAACTAAAACAAAAGCGTGGTGTAAGCCTTCATAGAAATAAATGGTTTAGTGAAATGACAAAACGAGTGATTGCTTACCAAGATAATGATCAAACGGACACAAACACAAGCGGCTCGGGGGAGCGCCTCGCACTTTCAAACAGCCCACACTAAAAACAACATTAAAGTTAGCCCAATGACATCAAATGCATCGGTACAAGACGTGGCCAACTACTCACCAACATAAGCGCCATAACGTTGCGCAGTCATCCGGCTTTACGCCCGACAATCAGTGACTTTCGGCGTTTATTTGGCGTTAGCTCGTACTAGCTCCTGCCGACCGGCTGCCCGCAGCCTGCGGCGTCTGACGTCAGAGGTGAGAGGTCGACCGGTGCGCGGATGCTCCTTTTATAGGGCAGCCTCTCACCTGACGCATCAAAACAGGAGCACTATAGGCCATCCTGCTACATAAGCGGCCACCGCGGGGCGTCTACCGCGAGTTGACGCCTCTGGTCTGAAAGCACCTTTATAGAGATATTTTTGATGATGAATCTTTGTGAATTGTCAACAAAGTAACTTGAACCATCCTAAACTGTCTCCAAAATGGCAGTATTTTGTTGGCACTATGTTGCACATGTGTGTTTTTTTGATTTACCCAGGCTTAGAGAGCATTGGTGCAGTGCATGCTGTATACCAGTAGTTGTAATTGCACAAGACAATGAGCCAACAGGTCACCAACAACATTGATTAGTTTTTCAAAATAATTGTATTGACAGATGAGCTTCTTTCCACATAACATTGTATCTCAAATAATACTATTTTGTTTGCTGACAAACAAATAGTGCCAATATATGCTCTATATAGCATATATATTATATACACAGCACTATGCAATTATATACCATTTATATATGTATATATTTTTTTTCTTAGTGTATTTTATTTAATTTTAACTTTCACAATATGTTTCCATGAATAAATTTGCTCAATAGAGTGTTTCAGCCCAATTAGTGGTAGAGTTGCCCTATTGTATTCACAATTTTAGGCATATTTTAGGTCTGTCCTGGAAACCTAATTCATGAAAATTGGACCATGACAATTGAAAAAGCTTCGTTTGCATCCAATTGACACATCAATAAAATATAATGAGAATACAAGTTGGAAAAATGTGTTTTTCTGTGACTTAGTGTCAAATATGGGTAATTTGTGGTCCCCTGTGCCCAGTGTCTCTTTTTTGGTACGTACCCAAAAACTTTTTTATTTTTAGTGCTATTGAAAAAATTCAACTGATCCTTGTTTTGGTGCCTAACTGAAGTAAAAATAACCATTCAATTATTTTTTTAATTTTCAAAAATAATTCGGGCGTCAAGGGGTTAAGCACAAATAAGGTAGGCCGCTCACCCAATCAGCTCGAAGTATTTCACTAAACACCCCTCCTTTTCCCAAACACTTTCAGCGAGTCAAGTTCCAGATGGATAATGTGGAAGAACTCAAATCGTAGTTCAACACAGATCCATCTGGAGTGAGCCAGATTACACAGATGGAGAAACAGCCATGGTCCATTTCTGCTCATCGTCAGATTGTTCGTCTATTTACCTAGTAAAAGGTCAAGCCCTGTATTTACTATTATCCTCAAGTCAAGAATTCTATTTTAAATGTTGATCTTTTTGTATAATAAACTGCTTAAATTTAGCTCAATATGTCTGCTTTGTTTTTTATTGTTACAAACTTTAACAGATTCTTCATACTTCATATGTTGCAAGTGTCCAAACCCATTTAAGATGGGTCTTTGTCTGTATTCTTCAACTTCATCAAAGAGGTTAGGGCTTAAAACTTGAACCAAACTTTCTTGTTTTGTTTTTCTTTTCTTTCTGAAGACAGACCCAGACCTGAGAGTGTGCAGTGAGCAGTGAGGGTCCTTCTGTAGAGCAGACAGGAGCTTTACTCCTGTGTCTCCTGGATGGTTGTAGCTCAGGTCCAGTTCTGTCAGATGGGAGGGCTTGGACCTCAGAGCTGAGGCCAGAGAAGCACAGCCTTCCTCTGAGACCAGACAACCTGACAGTCTGAGGACACAGATTGTGTTGTCTTTAGTGATGTTCAAGACGTTCTAATGAATCATAAAAAAACGATTGAAATATCAAAACTGACCTGAGCTGTTCCAGTTTACAGTGAGGACTCTTCAGTCCAACAGACAACATCTTCAGCCCTGAGTCCTTCAGGTCATTGTGACTGAGGTCCAGGACTCTCAGACTAGAGGACTGGGAGCTGAGGACTGAGGACAGAGCTTCACAGCTTCTCTCTGACAAGTTACATCTGCTCAGGCTGAAAGAGGAGACAGGAGCATGTTAGAGAAGACTTTTCAACCTGGTCAGACTCAGACAGACAAGATGATGTGATTAATGATGACATTTATTAAAACAGGTTTGGAGCTTAAGCCCTTGAGATAAAACTCTGAGTCTGTGTTAAATAATGAGCTGTTAGAGGAGATTTCCCCTGGAGCCTGGACACTGGTGGTGCTGAAGAGGGAGAAGGTGGAATTTGAGGTGGAGCTGGGGTGGAGGAGGGCTGTGATGCACAGATTGAGCAGCTCTTTTGAATCTGGCCCTGGCATCCTGATAGGCTGAGAGGGAGAAGGAGGAGATGAGAGCTGAAGGCTGATTGGACGAGCTGTGCGGGGGTGATTGGGTCTGAGATGAAGGACAGGTGAGATGATTGCTGAGGCAGTAGCAGGTCTAGTCTTGAAGGCTGAGTATTCACTCCTCAGCTCCACAACTGACATAATGACATACAGTTTATTAATGCTCATTTTATGGGACTTTTGCTCCTACAAAGCAACAAAAAAAGACACACAGCCTCTGACACGTCTGAGATGCTCAGATCTCACTGACACTGTTTCATTTAGTGAACCTGTGAGTGTTGAGATGTGAACATCTGACAATGGGACAAGTGAGCAGTGCATTAAGATCACATACTAAAGTTTGCTGTATTTAGACGACTTTTGCTTCAGTAAAACAAACATAATGAATTAGAATCTGTTCTATTTCCATGACAGTCTTTACACCTTTAATAACATGTCTTTTATTTGACATAAAGCCTGTTGGTAGAAGAACAATGAGCTCACAAGGCCTGTTCTGTGCAGTGTTTCAGACGTGTGTCTCACTGTCAAGCCTCCATGTGAGTGGAGTATGTCCTTTGTCCAGGATCCACTCCAGCCTCTACAGTGTGTGCTTTCTCCATGTCCTGAAACACTGGGACAGGTGAGCGCAGGACCATGTCTACTGGTGATCCAACCCTCGTGTGAGCGCTGCATTCTTCAGACAACATCCTGGTCACATCAAACACAGCATGGAGCTGTGGCCTGATTGGTTCTGTGTCATTTAGTGGCCTGTCCTATGAGAGTGCATGAAGTATGAGAGCATGTGAAGACTGGACTGAGGTCACACACACACCACAGTGAGCCCTGCTTTCACCTGTAGGACGCACCACATTCACACTGAGTCCTTTTTAATGTGGGATTGTGTTTAAAGACTATTGTTAGTGCAAAAAATATGCCTGAAGCTGTATTTGATATGAGCAGTAAAACAAACAAATGTGAAAGCCTACTTTGTCATTTTGCAAATTGACCAGAAAAGGTTATAAAATAATATAAGGTCAATATTGAAATATTGACCTGAGCTGTTCCAGTTTACAGTGAGGACTCTTCAGTCCAACAGACAACATCTTCAGCCCTGAGTCCTTCAGGTCATTGTGACTGAGGTCCAGGACTCTCAGACTAGAGGACTGGGAGCTGAGGACTGAGGACAGAGCTTCACAGCTTCTCTCTGACAGGTTACATCTGCTCAGGCTGGAGAGAGAAAACATTGTTTATGTAGAAGTTGAATCAAACCATCCTCTGTTAAACAAAGGTTACTCACAGAGCTTTGTTGGAGGCCTTGACCACTGGCAGCAGCCTCAGGAGAGCCTCCTCTGAAGCAGAGTATTTCTTCAGCTCAAACTGGTCCAGATCTTCTTCTGATGACAGTAAGATGAAGGCCAGAGCTGACCACTGAGCAGGAGACAGTCCACCTTCAGACAGACGTCCTGAACTCAGGTACTGTTGGATCTGCTCCACCAGAGAACGATCATTCAGTTCATTCAGACAGTGGAGCAGGCTGATGCTCCTCTCTGCAGACACATCCTCACTCAGCTTCTGCTTGATGTACTCAACTGTTTTCTGATTGGTCTGGGAGATACTTCCTGTCTGTTTCAGGAGACCTTGTAGAAGGTTCTGATTGGTCAACAGTGAAAGACCCAGGAGGAAACGAAGGAGCAAGTCCAGGTGTCCATTTGGACTCTGTAAGGCCTGGTCCACAGCTGTCTGGTGAAGATGCTTTAGTTTTCTTTTCAAACTAAGTCTACTAAATTTCTGTGTTTTCTCTATCAGCAGGTTGATCCCAGTGTTGATGAAGGTCTGATGGACGTGAAGAGCAGCCAGAAACTCCTGCACACTCAGATGGATGAAGCAGTAGACCTTGTCCTGGTACAGGCCTGGCTCCTCTCTAAAGACCTGTGTGAACACTCCGGAGTACACTGAGGCCGCTGCAGCGTCCAGCCCACACTCTCTCAGGTCACACTCGTAGAAGATCAGGTTTCCTTTCTGTAGCTGCTCAAAGGCCAGTTTTCCCAGAGACTCCACCATCTTCCTGGTCTCTGGACTCCAGTGTGGGTCTGTCTCAGATCCTTCTTCATACTTGATGTTCTTGACTTTGGCCTGAACCACCAGGAAGTGGATGTACATCTGAGTCAGGGTCTTGGGCAGCTCTCCTCTCTCTCTGCTTTTCAACACATGCTCCAGGACTGTGGCAGCGATCCAGCAGAAGATTGGCATGTGGCACATGATGTGGAGGCTTCTGGACGTCTTGATGTGGGAGATGATTGTGTCGGCCTCGTCTCTGATCCTCTTCCTGAAGTACTCCTCCTTCTGTGGGTCGGTGAACCCTCTGACCTCTGTCACCATGGAGACACACTCAGCAGGGATCTGATTGGCCGCTGCAGGTCGTGTGGTTATCCAGAGGCGAGCGGAGGGAAGCAGGCTCCCCCTGATGAGGTTTACCAGCAGCACGTCCACTGAGACGGACTCTGTGGGGTCAGACAGGGCCTTGGTTTTGGTGAAGTCCAGAGGAAGTCTGCACTCGTCCAGACCGTCAAAGATGAAGAGCACCTGGAGGTCTTCAAAGCTGCAGAGTTCTGCTTGTGTTTGACTAAAGAAGTGATGAACAAGTGTGACAAAGCTGAAGCTTCTCTCCTTCAGCACATTGAGAGCTCTGAAAGTGAACGGGAACAGCAGCTGTATGTCCTGGTTGGCTTTGCCTTCAGCCCAGTCCAGACTGAACTTCTGAGTGAGCACTGTTTTCCCGATGCCAGCCACTCCCTTTGTCAGCACTGTTCTGATTGGTCCATGTGTGTCAGCTGGGCCTTTAAAGATGTCTTCACATGTGATGGCTGTCTCTGCTGGCTCTGGTTTCCTGGAGGCTGTTTCCATGTGTCTGACCTCATGTTCCTGGTTGACCTCTGAAGAGCCTCCCTCTGTGATGTAGAGCTCTGTGTAGATCTGCTTCAGAAGGGTGGGGTTTCCTGCTTTAGCGATGCCCTCAAACACACACTCACACTTCTGCTGCAGCTCACACTTCAGTTTACGCTGACAAACTCCAGAATAACTCCCTGAATGAAGACAACAGACACAGCCCTGAGTCTCAGAGAATATAAAATGACTGTGAGCACCTTGTTAAATGTGTTCAATGGTCCTACTGTTCCTCAGACGCTCAGCCAGCTCCTTCTGCTTCATCCTCCTCAGGAAGTTCAGTGTGATCTTCAGAACAGCCTCACTGCTGCTCCTCTGCTCTTCATCCTCATCCTTCAGAGGCTCTAAGCATTCTGGGCAATCTGTACTCAGAAGCTTGTGGAGCTTCTTCAGCTCCTTCTGGACAAAAGTGAAGATGTCCTCCTCCAGAAGCTGAACAGACACATTATAAACAACACAAATGCAGTCAGTGTCAGATCTGTGGGAAACAAGTTCTCATTCATCTGAACATTTCCAAACTTTAGTGAATGACAGACCTTAAATATGGAGTCCAGCTGTGTCTGATGGAGCTGACCACTGGAGACCTCTGGACCAGGCTCATCCACTCTGTCAAAGAGACTTATTGAACACTTTTTTTCTCAATCCTATTGTTTTATCCAGCTCTCATCGAAAGTCAAAGTTCTTTTAAAATATTTGTTCAGGTAAAGACCCACACTTTTCTTTTAAATTGTACACTAATAATAATAAATGTATTTCTTACTGTATGTCTAAAACTAATGTACTCCTCATATTCAACTTCATTTAACTCACATTTATTACTGATGGTTTGTTTCTTGAGCTCAGATGTGGTAAACTTTCATATTCTTTCATTCTCATGCAGTGGTACAACACCTATAAAGTTGTAACTCTGTCCCATAACGCACAGTGGTCACTCACAGTTCTGTCCTGAAGGTCTGTGGTTCCATCATAGACCAGTCACTCCTGAGGGACTCACATCTGGGACCAGGTTCAGACGGAGGAAGTTTGTGGAGGATCCTGACACACAGAAAACACATCACTCTAATAGACACAGTTTTCAATATTATGTTCTTTCATGTCTATGTGTATTCTATGTTTAACATCTTTGTATTATAAACGTCAAATTTTTTCTGAATGTTGAGACTCTGGGAAGTGGCCTGACAGTGACATTGCATGATAAATGTTTAACTAATTCACATAAAAAATCTTCAGTGTTTGTTATTTGAAGCTGAGATGTTTCAGCTGTTCTCTGAAAGTTGATTTATGTCAGTTTTATTAAAGTCGATCACAGATGAGAAGTTATATTCAACTATTATTCAGGGTGGTGTAGTCCCTCATTCATCCAGGAGTGATCCATAGTAGAAGTCTTCAAAGTAGTCATCTGGACAGTGTTTCCGAAGATCAAGACGTTTCGACTCTCATCCGAAAGTCATTTTCAATCTAATGATTGATTGATGACACAGATGACTACTTTGAAGACTTCTACTATTATTCAGGGTCTCACTAACCTGTGTTCATCTGTGTTTTTAAAGTCAACATATCGTCCCATAGAGCGTTCACTTCCCATGGAGGCCCTGCTGGTGGTGGGAGGGGCTGTGTCCTCTCTGTGCTCTCTCTGATCCATGCTCAGTCCAGAGTCCTGCACAATGACATCACACTGTTTAACCCCGCCCACTCAACACACTGTTTAACCCCGCCCACTCATCACACTGTTTAACCCCGCCCCTCATCACACTCTATAACCCCGCCCACTCTTCACATTAGGCTTGTTTAAGCAGTGAGGCAGTGAAGGTGAACACAGATGGATGCAGGTGGTGAGGGGGGTGGGGTCTGACTTCGGTGCTAGGTCCTGGTAATCTCAGGAGATCTATCCCAGTGAAGGAGCCTTGATTGACGGTGAAGTCAAAAAAAGCAATTGCACCGCCTTCATCAACTACAAAACTCGAATGCATGCTGGGAAATGAAGTGCCGTCAACATGTGGGTCAGTGGTGTGGACTGACCCCTGATTGGATCAGATCTGTTTGGATCAGAAACATGACGCTGTGCAGTATGGAGGATTCAGAGTGCCACAATTCAATATAGAAATACATTTTTAAATAATTCATTAAATATGCCAAAATAAATATTTACATACATTATTAAATACTTACATAATTACATGTGGTAATAATTATATAAAGAATGTTTTAAATTAATAAAATTCATCAATAAATAAATAAATGTTTCAATAAATATTTTAAGAAACATTAAAAATATATATTTATTCATTTCACTATTTCATTTTACATTTCATGAGTCAGTCTCACTCATCAAACTCAGTGGGCGGGACTTCCTCTGCTCTGGATCAGTCCATTTCTATGCGGGGGTTTCTCCTGGCCATGTCCCACTTGCTGATGCTGATATGAGTGTCCTGTCTCCGGCTGCAGTTCTGATCGTGCTCCGGGTAAGGTGCCTCTCGTAGTGTTTGCCGAGGGACATGTCATCGTTTTCCGGGGGATATGGAGCCAGTCTACAGCCTCTGAGCGCTACGTAGAAGCACTGCTCCAGACTTCTGTCTTTGCCCGGGACAGATCATCGGTCCTGGGCTTGGTGCAGAGCCAGCCACGTTCCCTGAGAGCCCCAAATACCCACCCAAGCTTTTGGTTTTCCCGTTAATAGCAGCAGGTGGGTTCTGGGCCTGTGACACCGTGATTCTCACTGACCGTCTGCGACGAGGCAACAGCCTCTCACTGGTTCAGTCTGAGGCTCAGAGGGAGAATGAGCAGCTGAACCAAGAGTCTTTATGGTTGTGTGGACAGGGACACATGAGAATAACCCTCAGTCGGCGTGGTGAGGAGATTTGAGTTCTGTGTTCAATATTTAGCTCCGCGACTACAACGGGAGCTTCCCCTGAATGTGGCCCGCCAGCGTCAATTGTTGTGGGGTGAGTTGAGCTGTGAAGTGTCACTACTGTACGTACATGCTTAGGGACCTTTTGTGCTTCATTAAAAAAGTAATTTTCACATTTCCAAGATATCACATTTGCCATGAAGCACTAGTAATTTATTGACGGTCCCTAAGCACATGAATACAGTAGCAAAACTTCAGAGCAGCTCCCCAGACAAAACTAACATGGATGGGCCACATTCAGGGGAAGCTCCCGCTTCACACAGAACTCCCACCTCCTCACAACATCATCCGACTGCCCTCGCCTGTTCACACAACTATAAAGACTCGATTCAGCTGCCCATTCTCCGTCCCAGTCTCAGACTGAACTAATACAGGCTGAAGGCTGGCTCCATATCCCCCGGAAAACAATAAGCTACTAAAAGCATGATCCTGACGACAGCCGGAGACAGGACAGTGTACTCAGCTCAGCGAGAGCAAGTGGGACATGGACCAGGAGAAACCCCCGCATAGAAATGAACTGACCTAGAGCAGAGGAAGTCCCGCCCACTGAGTTTGATGAGCGAGACTGACAGACTCTTTTAAAGATCACAGCACCAGCATTTTTTAATGTTTCTTTAAAATATTTATTGACACATTTATTTATTTAAAGATGTATTTGAACATTTATTGACACATTTATTTATGCTATTTTTTTATATAATTATTACCACATTTAATTATTCCATTGATTATTTAAGTTTTCAGTTATTTATTTGTACAATTAGTCATTTCATTATTTATTTAAATTTATTTAAATATTATTGTATATTTATCATTTTATTTGTTTATTTATTTGAAAATATATTTATTTAATGGCATGTTTAATTATTTAATAGTGTATTTATATATTGAATTGTGGCACTCTGAATCCTCCATAGTGCACTTCCTCCTCCTCGCTCTTCAGTTTACTTTTTTATCTTCACAGAGACTTAAAATCTCACAGAAAAGTCTCAGGATGTTGGACAAGTATTACTAATGTGACACTGATGAGCTGAAAGTCATTTTTATAGACACAGCTCTAGTGTAGAAACGTTATTATTACATCTTTATTCATTGCTCTGGTGAAATCTTAGTTACCTAATGTAACTGTAGTTCTATGAGTATGTGCGTAGCCCTCTACGGGCTTCGCTATTGGCTAACACTCGAGGCAGCGCCTCGCACCTGAAGATCAAACAATGTACCGTTCCAATCATGGGGACGTGGTTCCCCCACTGGCCGTATATAAGGCCCTGTCCACTATCGCTCGCCCTTCTTGAACTCTAGCACAGTGGAAGACATGCCTGCTGGGCCTGCAGGTAGAGGGCTACGCACATACTCATAGAACTACAGTTACATTAGGTAACTAAGATTTCTATGTCTATGTGCTACGCCCTCTACGGGCTTCGCTATTGGCATACCCTACGCGAAGGCCGTAGGATCAATGTACTCCCAACAGGCATGCATGATTGGAGCGCACCCGCAAACCTACTTCGTACCAAGTACAGAGAGGCAGCGGGCGAGGTTGAAACCGGATGGAGAGAAGGCACATAGTCCTGCCCGGACCTGCCACAACCACCCGCATGAAAAAGAAACAAAGGTGATGAAAGGCCGCCTCTCCCAAGAGCGCCAAGTCACCACAAGAAAGGCTTCCAGAAGGAGTGCTAATGCATTGATGAACTGGTCGCCTCTCCCAAGGGTACCAGGACACCACCACAAAAGTATCCAGAAGGAGTACGAACGAAGGTGAACAGGCCGCCTCTCCCAAGAGCGCCAAGAACACCCAGGCAAAAGCCTCCAGAAGAAGACGCTGAGACTGGAAGCAATGCGCAGGTCGCCTCTCCAAAAAGCGCCTGAGGCACATCGCCCCGTCACCTCATGACGACTCATCCGGCCCGCGATAAAGGACCAAATGAGTCACTGACCGCACTGTCACATCCAACAGATATGACTGCACAAACGTCGACGAGGAGGACCAGGAGGTTGCCAGACAGATCTCCTCTAGGGGCACCCCTCTAAGAGTAGCTGAAGAGGTGGCCACACACCAGGTAAAACGAGCTCTGATGAGTGCAGGAGGGGAACGCCCCTCTGCCTCGTCAGTCATGTGACCCGCCTGGCACACCCAGTGGGCTAAGCGCTGCGAAGAGAGAGCAGTGCCTCGATCCTTCGCATCAAAACCCACAAATAACTGGTCAAAATACCTGAAGCCAGCCGTGCAGTGCAGGAAGCGGCGAAATGCCCTGACCGGACATGACAGGTGACACCGTTCACCCTCCACTGACGCATGTGGGGGATGACAACGCTGTCCCAAGCGGATGACCCTGGACATCCTAGGCTGGAAAGCCTGGTTCGGCCATAACTCCATCAAGCCTCCATCACCGCTGAAGAACATGCAAGAAGGGTGGATGGAGTGGACGCATAATTCCCTTGCCCTCTTGGCAGAGGCGATCACCAAAAACGTCTTAAACGATAAGTAGCTGAGCTCAGCGCGATCCAGGGTTTCAAAAGGTGGACCCGAGAGGCCCTCGAACAGACCTGCAGTTCCCAAGGGGCGGCAGAGCTTCTGGGGGGTGGGTTCGGACTGAGCGCACCCCGTAAGAAGCGCTTAACGAGAGGATGGTTATGGGCCAGGAAACCACCAAAAACCAATGCGGCCGAAAGCGATGGCCGCAGCAAAGACGCCCAAGGTCGAAGCCGATCGGCCTTTGGCCAGGAGACCCTGACAAAAACCCAAGACCTCCTGAATAGTGCAAGAGAGGGGATCCACTGACCTCTCCGTGCACCATGTGGCAAACAACTGCCATCATAGCCTGTAGGCCCTAATCGTCGAAGGCGCACGGCCTCCTTGAATAGTCGAGACTACAGCAGAAGGGAGGCCTAAGCCTAACCACCTTCCTTCTCGGCCTCCAAACCAAGAGCCTGTGGCCTAGGATTGGACGTGAGTAAAGGATCATTGGGCCTGAGTCAGCGTGTCTGGCGAGTCCGGGAGGGGCCAAGGTCCCCCCAGTGCAATGGACACCAAATCCGGGTACCACCCGGCACTTGGACTGTCCGGGGCCATTTGTAGCCTGTCTCTCCTCACTCTGTGGAACAGTGGAGGGAGGAGCCGGAGGGGGAAATGCATAAAGAAGACCCCTCGGCCAAAGTCGGTGCGCCAACGCGTCGACGCCCAGAGGAGGCTCGTCCCCTAGTCTGAGTGAGAACTACAGGGGCATAGAGTGTTTTCAGGTCGGCCACCGGGTGGCTGAGCTGTTGCCAAACCTGCGCCGCCCCCCCCCCCCCCAACCGAACAGGGAGGCATCTGTGAACAACTCCGTGTAATGGGGGACACAACCCAGCAGCACACCCTGGCTCAGAAGAACCGGGTCGGTCCAGAACTGGATATCCTTCCGTGCGGGCATTGGGGGCCTCAGCCATGTCCTCCTGTCGTGCGCCGGGTGCAACCTGAGACGGGAGTACCACCGAGGCGTCTCATGGGCAGTAGGCCAGCTGTACCACTGGTTGGGCCACTGCCATCAATCCGAGAAGCGATTGAATCTGATGGGACCGGACTTGCGTCCTTCAAACACAGTCTGTTGACCACAAAGCCCAGCCTGAAGATGTAATCCAGCACCACCTCTGTGTGAGCCTGAGCCTCCTGATGAGCCGAACGCCGCTGCTTTTCTTGGAAACCAAGAAGTACAGGGAGTAGAAACCGTTCTGTCGGCCTTCCATGTAGATAAAGGCCAATAGCGAAGCCCGTAGAGGGCTACGCACTAACTCATAGAACTACAGTTACGTAAGTAACTACATTTTCTCTCCTCTCTCTGCTAGCACCTCCAATCCTGCGCCACGTAACAGGAAGGAGGAGACACGCAGATCCAAAAAGGGCCGTATGCCGCCGCACTTCTTGGCAACCAAGAAGTACAGGGAGTAGGAACCGTTCTATGTCGGCCTTCCATGTAGATAAAGGCCAAAAGCGAAGCCCGTGGAGGGCTATGCACATACTCATAGAACTGCAGTTACTTTCTCCGTTCTCTCCGCTTGCATATCGTAGCAGGAGGGACGGGAGCCAGAAGCTTGGGCCTGCCAACTATGTCCGTAGGGAGGGGGTGGGGGGTGCTCGTAAGGGACGTACGAACGAGAACCGGTCATAACGTCGCACCCGCGCAGTCTGCGCCTCCCCTAGGGAATGTGGAGATAGACAAGCATTCCGCCGAGATGCTGTCAAGCTCCGGGCAGAGGCCGAGCGCTCACAGACTTGCCCCTGCTCCTAATGCTGGAAGGGACGAGCAGCCGTCTGATGCCGCGGCGCTACACTAACCGTAAGAGGAGAGGATCTATGGACTGTAGACTCTCCTCCAAAGCATGAGGGGAAGCGTGTCGATGCGCGACCCCTACGAGCCTGCACTTGCCCCCTGCGTGCCGCGGGACAGCGCAAGAAGGCGTTTGGTGTAACTCCAACAGCAATGGCAGCTGGGGGACCGTCCGCAGCCAGGACAGGTGGAGCGCGCGTCCCCTGTCGCTGCGCAGCACTGACCAGGGAGGGAGCAGAGACGTGATGGGAGCTCCGCTGCTCGTGCATGTGTAACCCTGTGAGAGGAGCGCATCAGAGCGCGCCCTATACGGTCCTGCACTACACAAATCCGCATCCTCAAAGCAGAGCGAGGAGCGGGAAAAAAAACATCTACATAAAAAGATGAGTAAATGGAGATGATGCACAGAAGCCTGTCTTCGTCCCACATGCTTTCCAAGCGCAGATAGGAGCAGAACACGGCACTCTGCTACCAGAGCAGCAGCGGTGGGTAAAGAACTGTCCTTACCCTGGACAGCTATCTGAGCTGCTGGAAACTCCGCCCTCACGACAGCGGCTGTGGTGAAGTACGTGGTTCTCACCTACGTCTTCTTCGCTGGGCGAGAGTGGGGGGTCACAGTCAACCTCTGCCCTTTCCTGACGCACTCATCCGCACCGCGACACTCAGCGGAGATGAGAGTGACAGGGCAGCTGGAGCCAGCATCGGAGCTAGCACCAGCATGAACAGCAACAGAAACGCTACCAGTGCGTGTCTGTTGCATGGGGAGAAGTAGCTCTAAAGCATAACATAAAGAGCCTCTCCTCTCTCTTACAAGCTCCAGATGAAGAAGGAGCGCGCCGCTCCGGACTCGCGCTCCTGAGCTGTGGGAGCCGGAGCCCGAGAAACAGAACGCCGCAGCTGCAAGAGCGTGTCTCGGGGAAGAGCGGCTCCTCCTCCTTCTGTCCCGAGCAGAAGAGCGAAGCAGCGGGCAGCGGGAGAGCTGCTTTTCTCATGGTCCTAGAGGGAAGACAGACCCAGCCAGAGATGTCTGCCGCCCACCTGTGCCGCGCACATAGACCTACGCCCATGGCAAAAGCTTGTGACATGCAGAGGAAAACAGCCAGCTAACTAGGCCCTGCGCTAGTTGCTAGCTAATGCTACGGCCTGTGCAGCATTAGCATAACAGCTGTACAGTCGTCAGCCTGTCTCGGGCTGGAATAGAGGCTTACCGCCAGATCAGAGCGAGGAAGAGGGAAGCAGAAACAAACTGATCCCGTCCTGCGCTAGTAGCTAGCTAGTGCTATGACCTGTATAGCATTAGCATAGCAGCGATACACGACACCGCCGTCAGCCTGTCTCGGGCTGGAGTTGAGGCTTACCTCCGGACCAGAGGGAGGAAGAGGGAAGCAGAGACAAACCTGATCCCGTCCTCGATGGATGGGGCCCCCGACTCGCTGCACCAGTCCAGCACACAGCGATACGGCCGGTATGCTAGCGCACGGTGTTGGCGCCAAGCAGCAGCCGCGGTAGAAGAGGAACGCCATGTCTTCTTCATAGGGGGACAATCCGGAGGGAAGGAGGCGCTGGAGCCTTGCTCGGCAAGGCTGCAGCACAGACCGGAGGCACCGTCTTCCCTCGGACATCTCCGGGTCCGGACCGAGATGCTCCGGGGATTCGGGGCTCATGGAGCCACGGCGCCACTCTCGCTTCTCCCTGGGAAGAGAGCGGCAGGCGGGGCGGTCTTATCCCTGTGTTGTGCTGCCAACAGAGGCAGAGGAAACAGACGGTCCTCGGGGAGAAGAATCTTGATTGTAGAGAGTAAATCGTTCTTAAAGAACATGTTAAGAGATCTTCAAGTGCTGAGTGAAAAGAAGGGCGAGCGATAGTGGACAGGGCCTTATATACGGCCAGTGGGGGAACCACGTCCCCATGATTGGAGCGGTACATTGTTTGATTTTCAGGTGCGAGGCGCTGCCTCGAGTGTTAGCCAATAGCAAGCCCGTAGAGGGCGTAGCACATACGACATAGAACTGTGTGTTACATCAAGGTGTGTGAAGGAAACAGGAGCATTTACAAAGATCTTCATTCATTCATTCATTCATTTTCTACCGCTTAATCCCGTTAGGGGTCGCGGGTGACTGGAGCCTATCCCAGTGACTTTGGGCCTTAGGCGGGGAAACACCCTGGACAGTGGCCAACTTGCCGCAGGGTTAGACAGACAACCATTCACTCTCTCATTCACTCACTAAGGGAAATTTACAGTGATGCCCAATTAACCTAAACATGCATGTTTTTGGAGGTGGGAGGAAACCGGAGTACCCGGAGAAAACCCACGGTGACACGGGGAGAACATGCAAACTCCACCCAGAGAGATCGTGAGATGTTGACATGGTCCGACCCGGGAGTCGAACCCACGACCTCCTTATTGGGAAGCCAGAGCTCTAACCACTTGGCTACCGTGCACCCTCATTCATTCATTCATTCATTCACGCTTGAGAAGTGTTAACCAGAAACTTTTCCTTATATTTCAAACAAATCCACAATAAAAGGTCCATGAGCTTGTTCTGGTCAGTCTGCAGTTTAGTCGAGTGTTTCATCTCATGAAGCCTCAATAAAACACATTCATGTTAAACTGTAATATACTGTATAAGATTCAAACTGAACTAAACCAGTGTAAACCAAAAGAGACTAAATGGAATATTTACATAGAGTCAAGGAAAGCATACAAAGTAGTAAATATTCTACTGGTAAAAAAAAAAAAACTAAAAGAAAAATGTTTAATATTTACAACAAATACAATACTAGATTCAGAGACTGAAAATCTGAAGTTATGATCACAGTAATGACATAACAAGGCCTAGAACCAGGAATTAGACCTGGACTAAACCAGGTCTAAACCAGGACTAAACCAGGTCTAAACCAGGTCTAAACCAGGACTAAAGCAGGACTAAACCAGGACTAAACCAGGACTAAACCAGGTCTAAACCAGGTCTAAACCAGGACTACAGTCAGTGTTAAACAGAATCAAACCTGAGCGGATCCAAAGAGTCCAAAGTGTTTTTCCAGAGAAAAGTTTGCGTCTGAAGGAAGAGACTTGTTTGTGACTTCTTCCTGGAGTGAGTCAGAGCCGCTCCTCTATTGGCTGCAGTCCAGGTGGGCGGGGCTTCACACAGGTGAGTGACAGGAGGCTGTGTAGACCTCATTTAGTCTGACACAGCTGAAATAAGACACAAATATGGATGTTCTGATCAGGACTAAAGAGGAGGCTTTAGAGACAACTGACCAATCAGAACAATGAGATGCAGACTTCAAATGTAAAGAAATGTCAATATTCACAAAATATATCTTGTTTTGTCCTGCAGTTGATGCTTAGGTGCTCAGAAAAGCCCTGTCCTCACTTACCACCTATCCCCGCCCAAATTCAGATTCATAGATGGCGTTCGTTCCTTTTAATGGCGAAGGCTCTGAACTGGTCTATATGTGTCCTTTAAGGTGATGGACATAATAAATGATAATGTGCTGCAGACTTACTTCACTGCAAATAGACTTGAATCTGTTCATATTTTTAGGTTAACTTTACCCAGACTTTTTCCCTCACATTCCCTAAACCTTTTCTTGAACTTAGACAATCTCCAAAACATAATCACTGTCCCTCTGAACCCAACACTCTTAAATGTTTTTTTATTATTTTTTTCTAGTTGGGTCAACCACAAGGGAGCTTTAATTGGCTGTTGCCCCGTTTTTACTAAAGTGAGTGAGTTGGGGGGGGGGTTCTAAAAGAACTGTTGACAGGTCTGAACATTTAGATTGAGTAAGACATTTTAAAGAGGCTAATTAAAATATAAATATAAAAATGACTATGAGACAGGCGGATTTAAATGTAAAGTAAATATCTCTCTTATTGTCTCTTCTAATTCAGAGGTTCTCAATCTACTGCATATGGTTGGAAAATGAATACTGGAATGAAGAATGACAATCTGTATCTTCTTTTACCTCGGCTCCTCTGACAGATTCAGACCTGTTTGGTGGATGAAACTATTTGGCCCCAGTCGATCAGATCAGATCAGATCAGATAAGACTGCAGAACTTTCTGACGTAACTCTACACCCCTGTTCCTCACTGCGCGGCTCTCGAGCCACATGCGGCTCTTTGTGCCTCATGTGGCGGCTCTCGGCAAGATCACATTTCACGCATCTTATAAAAACTTGATTAAAGCGCGCTCTTGGTTTGGCTCTTTTTCAGCGCTGCATCCACTCCATATCCTCCCGGCTTCACCCTGCCTGCGCATAGACCAAACAAAACCACGTCATGTAGCTGAGCACATTCTTTTAGACATGCACGGAGCTGCGAGCTCATCCGCTAGTCTTATATTAAGCAAAATAAAAGTTTTGGCGATCTGAGGAATGAATGAAGTGACGCGCTCAGGCTGTGCCAAATGACTTCCCACTGCAGCCACAGGACGCACGAGCTCTCCTTTTCACATAGATGGCGTAACTTTGAGCAGCTGTAGTAAAATGTCTCGTCCACACACAGACTTGTAGCGGGCATATTCTGATAGAGAAAAGTCTAAACTCTGTCCCAGTTTTTATTTCGTATTGATAAGGTCAATATTGGCGGAGATAATTAGTTCTAAACACTTTAAAAGTTGATCGGGAAAAATCTAGTTCTATACGCGCGCTCGCGAACACCGCAGTCCAGCGGAGAGTTTTTCCACACTTGAACTTTGTTAAATAGAATCCGCAAAGAGGTTCATTAAGTTTATTTCATGTATGACTCTGGATAAAGTGAGAAACAGGCCTACTACTCCTTTTGTCTCTCTGTGTCACCGCAGCAGCAGCAGCGGTGGATGTAAGAGGGAGCGAGAGGGGGCGGAGCTAGAGCTACACAGACAGAAAAAACTGAGAAGCACATCAGTTTAATATTTAAAGAATAAAGTGTACAGTGTGGTTGGGTTGGTTGTATAATGTGATGCATGTTGAATTTAAACTCCATCAGGCTCAAAATGCAAAACATTGATTGTTGTTTAAAAAATGGCAACAAATGTTTCTAATTTGCTATAATAAATGTAAAATGACCTGACCATACTAATATAAAATATATATTAAGGAAGCTACAAGTCAAATTGAAATTCCTATATTTTTTATAATACACAAAATATTTTCATTGATTTTAAATACATTTTTATCTGAACATTTGTTAACTATTTGACATACAAACACACATTTGAGTTCCATAGTCTGCGCTGGCTTGTTTTTTATGTTTGCGGCTCTCCCCTTCTCTTTGGTCTGTCAATGTGGCTCTTCTTTAAAAAATAGTGAGGACCACTGCTCTACACCAACAACCTGCATTTAAACTCTGGTCTGACTGGAAATAGTTGTTCTAAAAATACACTTTGTTTGCCAGAAAAATCGGCAAAAAGTTCAGGTTCCCATAGGACTTTGCCCAGGACTTTCCCCCAAATATAACACATGGTTGACAATATCTATAACTTCAAACTGAATCACTCAAGGTTCTGGGTCTTTAATAGGTTGGTTTCTACAGGTCAGAGGTCTTTCAATCAGACGGAGCAGCTGAAATTCATATTGTTTAATTGCAGTTTATGTTTGTATTAGAAAAGAATAATGTGTCTGTTTACTAGTGATGGCAGTTTTGAAACACGCTTTACGAACCTGCTTCGGAGCCTCGAAGCGCATGCGTTTCGAACCAGTGTTCCAAAACGCGAGTCAAAACACCGGTCACGTGACATAGACGGTTCATGAAACGCGTGACGTGACTGAAGTGGTTCATGAAACACTGCCTTTTCGAACGCGTTTCACTAGAGGGCTCACGTCTCGAACGGGTCAGTGCTCCAAACCAAAGTTTGATTGACAGGGATTTCAACGGACCACGAAGCAGCGCACGTGTCTCAACCTACTCTCACAAAGTTTAAAAGATGTTTTGGCTTAATGCTAGATAGTCGGATCCGGAGGGACGAAAGTGAGCTGGTTGCCATGGTAATAATGTGACCACCTGTCCCGCTTTTGGTTGTATTACGCGTCTCGCAGATCACGGCTGTCTTGCTTTTTCATTGGACATGACGATTACAGCACTTACAGAGGTTATGCACTGACATCATTTTATTTGAAAAGTGCTCCTAAACATTCTGACAAGTTACTTTTTGCTTTTATTCATCTTTGAGTTTTTGTTTTACACAAATTATTTTTTATGTGGCAAAACTAACAACTAACAATCATTTATGTTTATTTTAGCTGAAAAATTATTAAATATTATTACTTCAAAACAGGATTATTCTATCAATTAGGCTATGTCATAATTATATTGTCCCACCATATCCCACCAAATCTCCAAACCTGTCCCACATTTAGGAGTTTTTCACACTGCTGAATTTATTTCTGTTGGTTCATTCAAAAGAACCTGTCTTTTCAAAAGCAAGGTAAAATAAATAAATAAACAACTTGCACTCCACTGCCAAAAAATATACATTTTTGAATAAAAACCTTGATATCTGATTAAAGCATAGCTTTCATGGCTTTATTTATTTTATTGACTCAAAATAAACACTTACACAAACTATTAGAACAAGCTTTATTGAAACCACGTCAGATCAGGATGTGTTTTGTTGAGCCACTAGAAATACTGAGACATCACCACCAGAGGCACTGTAGAGTCGTGATTCGAACAGTGATTCGGAGCCCCGAATCATTTGATTCAAGTGTTTTGCTGGTTCATGAGGCTTCGTTTTGCCCATCCCTACTGTTTACTTCACCACTTTTTAATTGAGTGAAATCTTGTTTTTTCATATTGTATAGCAAAGTCCAATGTGATTAAAAGGGAAAATCTGCTTTGAATTGTTTTCAACTAAATATACAGTTTTTAATCTCAAATCAACACTATTGTCTGATCATATCTGTGCAAGAACCAGTGAAACCTGAGCAGACCCAAAGAGTTCAAAGTTTGCGTCTGAAGGAAGAGACTTGTTTGTGACTTCTTCCTGGAGTGAGTCAGAGCCGCTCCTCTATTGGCTGCAGTCCAGGTGGGCGGGGCTTCACACAGGTGAGTGACAGGAGGCTGTGTAGGCCTCATTTAGTCTGACACAGCTGAAATAAGACACAAATATGGAGGTTCTGTCACGTTTGAGCTCCAGAATGATACTAGTTGACTTTATGTTGTGTTTAATAGTTGGACACAAAGTACAGGATCAACCACTGTTATTTACACCAGTTTTCAGTCGTTCAATAAGTGAACATTTGTCTCACATCTAGAAGTACAAACTGTGAAAAGGATCAAAGCTAGTCCTATTGTTTCTTCTTCTAAAGACAGTTCCACAAATGTTGTTCCTGATCATTTCCATTGGTGACAAAGTCTCTGATCCTTGTACAACACAAACTCTGACCATCACCACGAGTCGTTCTGCAGCTTCCTGTCAGCTGGACTTTGGTTCTTGGTTTGACTTTCCTGATACAGACGCCATTTTGAGAGCTTTTCATCAGGGCTTCTGTCCTTGCTTCTTTCTTCTTCTCAGTTCCTCTGTTCTTCAACTTTCAGTCCAACTCTCCATATAAGTTCTGTTCACGTTGTAGAATGTGATGATGTCATAGGTCCAGACGGTGGGCGGAGTCAGTTTCTCTTGTTAACAACATTGTACTTTGACATGAAATATCTAAAAGTTCATTTCACACATTTTCAATCTGGTGATTTATATTTGTGACTTTTCAAAACAACAAACAAAGTGCATTTAAACAGTTTGAGCTTCCAAACATCTGTATTAACTATTATTGACTTGTAGAACAGAACATTTTAAATATTGTTCCAAAACTCAGACCAAACAAGGGAAGGAAACATGGAGCAGTGTTAAAGAGGCAGATTTAACCAAACTGTATCTGTCCCTTTGAGGAGAACAAGTCAGAATAAGATCCTGACACTCTGAGTGTGTTTCAGTAACTGTTTGGTTGAACAAAGTCTGAGTCGTTTGTGACGTCTGTTTCCTACAAAACACAGCTCTGCTCTCTCGTCTCAGTCACTGAAAACTGTCAAAGAGTTTATTTGTTTAACTGTATGTACAACTACAGACTGTGATTGGCTAAACAAGAGACTGACTGCAAAAGTAACCAATCAGAAGCAGCACAGGCGAGTTTAAGACTTTTATGTCATTTTCTGTCAAATACATTTTAAATAAATAGAACATTATAGTGAGTCTGTCGGAGCACACAGAGACACTGAGGAGTCATAAGTCCAGAGCCTAAACCCAGGGAGCAGAGTGTGAGTGAATGTGGTGTTGAAGGTGTAGAGGTGGATCAGTTGGTCAGAGGAGACTGTGTAGAAGGACAGAGAGCCAGCAGGACAGTCCACAAACACTGCTACTGTCCCAGAAGAGGAGGACCAGGGCTGACGGAGGAGGGTTGATTTGTTTTTATGACAAAAGGAGAAACCATCTTTAGAACAGGACAAACTCCAGGACTGATCATTGAGTCCAAATCCACTGTCATCGCTGTATTCTTTCCTTCTGATTTCTCTGTAAGACACTGATATAGAAACCATTCCACTCCACTGCACCTCCCAGTAACAGCGACCAGTCAGACCAGAGTCACACAGAAGCTGAAGCCATGAGTCAAATCTGTCCTGATGATCTGGATATGGCTGCTTCTCTCTCACACATGTCACCTTCTTGTTGTTGTCAGACAGTTTGAGTTCTCTGTGAGCTGTGTTTGGATCCAGAGTGAGATCACAGAAATCTGATGGAGAGAAGACACAACACAGCAGCAGTTAGTCCTCTGTCCACTCTCAACATGTGACACACACTTTTGACTCACGTTTCATTAAAGGAGAACTATTGTGGTTTTACCAAGTATTTAGGAAGAAACTAGAACATGTGTAGATTGGTCATTTAGATTTTGTTCTTTGTAAATCACAAAATTGGTCTAAAACAGCTTAAAAATAGAAACAGGTTCATTGACTTCCTGTTTGAAACTTTAGAAATGATAAGCCCCGCCTACTCACTGTAACATTTAACTTTATGAAGCAGCACATTTGAACTAATTGTTTTTGTTGGAAAGTGGCATCTGGACCATTTTGAATCCTACAAACACTGGGATAGGTGATTTATTTGTTTGTTTATTTATAAAGATCCCCATTAGCTTCTGAATTTCAGGTGGTAGGTGAAAACATGGATTTTCTGATCACTGGTGCATCAGCTGCAGGACAATACAAGATGACTCAAACATGAATGAATCAATAGAACTAGAACTGTGACAAAACACTGTTATAACATGGTACAAAGTCAGAAAAGTGGATTTGACAGAATAGGTCCCTTTAAAGAACATTTGGCTGCTTTTATTCTGAAAGACACATTTCAAAGGTTTCCATGATTTCTGATTCATTCAGATAGAACACAACTCTGACTCCAAAGAATGTGGGGATTTCAGAAGAAAGTCAAGGTTTTTGCAATTTTTATCTTTTGAAACTTTCAGTAAACACATTGTGTTGAAAACAAAAGAATAATAAATAACATTAATAATGTTTGAACCTATTGTAATGTTTGTGAAAGTCTTGTCTGACCATTTGAAATGCTAAATGTTTGTAAATGAACCATTCATTTAGACGACATGTGTTTGTCTATTGTGCACACAAAAGTCCATCCACATTAGAATTCTTGTGCAGGGCTCTCAGGGATTCAAGTCAAAGGTTATAAAAGTACAAATGAAAACACATTCAGTCAAGAAACACATGAAACACTTGAAATAGTGTTAAGGTTAAGGTTAAGGTACACTTTATTGTCCCCGTAGGGAAATTTGTCCTCTGCATTTGACCCATCCTTCAATGCCTCTGGGGCATCTCCTCAGGAGCAGTGATCGCCACAGTGCAGCGCTCGGGGGACCCATCTCCAGATGTTCTTGCTAGGCTTGGTCAGGACTACCGTAGCTGGAGGATGTTACCCTAACATGCACGTTAGGGTAATATCTTAGGTTTCTTAGTGTGGTAGAAACAGCAGCCAGACATGTTCAGTAAATACAGTTGGACACATCCTAATAAAGATTCCACAGAGTCATTGAGTGGAGTTTTGTCCATCAGTCTGACTGTGTCAGGAAAGAAAGTGTTCTGAAATGGTGTGGTGTTAGTCCTAATCCTGTGCTCCTTTGTGTCTCAGACTGTAGGTGCAGTGAAGCTTGTGTTGGAGCAGACAGTGAGCTGGATCATCTTTTCTGACAGCGTTGTGTGGAGACTGTTTCCATGGATGGAAGATGTGTCCCTGTGTGCAGTCTTAATGACTCTTTGGAGAGCCTTCCTCTCTGTCAGTGTGCTGTTCCTGTAGCACACAGTGAGACCAGTGCAGAGGATGTTCTCTACAAGTCCTCTGGAAGCCTGAGTGACAGAATGCTGCTTCAGCCCTGATTTCCTGAGGAACCTGATGAAGTAGAGCCGCTGCTGGCTCTCTTCACAGTAGCTGCTGTGTTCTGTGTCCAGCTCAAGTCAGATGGACCTGCAGGACCAGGAACTTGGAACTGTCTGCTCACTCCAACTCTTTCCCTTTAAAGACAAGAGACTTGAGAGGGCCTGGATTCCTCTGGGAATCCATTAGCACGTCTTCAGTCTGGTCTATATTGAGTGTGAGGTGGTGTCCATAAAGGGCAATGTCCTTCACCGATCTCTAAGCTTTATTTGTACAGCACTTTTCACAGACACAGTCACAAAGCGCTTCACAGTGAGATTAACCTCCCCTCCCTACTCAATGACAACAGCAGTCCTGAGGCAGCTCAGTGGAGGCTCCTCAATCACAGACCACCACCAAGTGTTCCATAACCTGCATGTTATTGGAAACCACCCAGATACTGGGAGGAACATGCAAACTCCACACAGAAAGGCCTGGGCTTAGCAGGAGTTGAACCTGCAACCTTCTTGTTGTGAGGCCAGAGCGTTATGTCACTGTGCTGTTGTGTCGTCTGCACATTTTATAAAGATGTGTTTATGCTTTCAGACACAGTCGTACGTAGAGTGACCACCTCAAAAATTCATAAAAGTGGGACAATTTTGGGGATTTGGTGGGACATGGTGGGACGCATAATTCATATAATAAACTAGTTTTGAACTAAATATACTGTTTTGAATAGATATAGATACTTATAGGACATTTTATAAAGTTGTCTGTATAATAAATAAATATAATTTTTCTATTTTAATTTTTGCAAAACTGGTTTTATATAGAGACATTATATTTAGAACAAGTGATTTTGCTCTTTAGATAAAAGTTTGCATTGATTTAGAAGTTTCTCGCTGTCGTGCCTTTTTTAATGAGTTTGTTCTGTGTCATGTTGTTTTAAGTCACATTCCCTCCGTGGCTGATGGAGAAGCTCGTTTTACACAGAGCGCTCATTCAGCGTCTGTCACCGCTGGTCAAACCCATAAGTGTGTTTCAGTGTGATCCCTAATGACGTGTGGTGCTGCTTATCACACGAACAAACGCACAAACATAGACCAGACAGACGCCCAAAATCACATTTTAACACAGCTCTATAGCGTTGGAATCGTCATGTCTGATCACGGTGAAAAAGCAGGACATGACTGTGATATGCAGGACATGGGACAGGAGCCCAAAGGGCGACAGTACAACCAAAAGCAGGACAGATGGTCACTCTATGTAAACTGAGAAAACAACTTTGAAGTTACATTTTTCTATATTAATCTGAGGATAAAATGAAATGAAACAGTCAGTTGTGTTGTTTCCACATGAAAGCCTGTATCCTGAGAGAACAACTACAGAACATGAGAAAAACTCAAAGTTTGCCTGTAGTGTCTTGTGTCTTCATTTACAAAGAAACCTGACTGTGTGGTTATTGAAAAGTTCAATCTGATGTAAATTCGGGGATTATACATGAATATTCAGGAGTGTAATAAAGAAATATGATTTTACTAATATTAACAGAGAGCAAAACTAAAATAGACGACAAAAATAAAACTATTCTTTGCCTCAAAATGAGTCTGTAGTTTGTTGTTTCAGTGGCCAAAGTAAAGCTCCACTCTGTGACATCACTACACACATTCCTACTCTCCTCTGAGCTTCATCACAGACTTTCTCCTTTAAATGTCTCTGTATGAACCCACAGTCCTCACAGCAGCAGTAGTTCTTGGTTCTTGTTGGTCTAATTAAAGTCTAAGTAAACCATTGATTGAATAAATGAAGTCAGACTTACATTTACATGGTGGATTGATCCATCGTCGTCCAGCAGGCCTCGTCTGAAGGAAACACACCACATCAGGGTTATTTCACTTCATGTCAGATTAAAGGTTTGTTATTTAGAAATTACACATTTATCTCATACAATTAATGGTTTAGTGAGAAAGACTCTTTTTCATATTTTTTTTTCTTTACAAAAGCAGATACAATGAAAGAAAATTGATTAATAGAAATTATGTTTGAAGTCTGAACAACAGACTTTTTATGATATTGTAGGAGTGCAAACCCATTTAAGATGGACCTTTGTCCTCATTCCACAACTTCTTCCAAAAAAATTATATGGTA
>JBBPFD010000726.1:71988-135051 GCA_038363315.1 Mugilogobius chulae | reverse complement strand
CTCAAGAACAAAGATTCTCCAATGAAATAAATGCTCTGTTAAGTCAAAGAACTATCAAAAGAAACAGTCATATTTACAAGTTAAATCCAGTGCTTCAAAATGGACTTCTTCGTGTTGGTGGTCGTCTATCAAGCACAGCTATGCCAACAGCTCGAAAGCATCCAATCATCTTGTCGAAAGATCAACATGTGTCAAGTCTGATTATCAAAGACATTCATGAACAATCAAGACATATTGGAAGAAATCAAGTCCTCTCAAAATTAAGAGAAAAATACTGGATCACTCACGCAAATGCTGCAACAAGGAAAATTCTGTCAAAATGTGTCTTTTGCAGAAAATACAAAGGAAAGTTGTGTCAACAGAAAATGGCTGATTTGCCAGGAGAAAGGACGACTCCAGACTTGCCACCATTCACAAATGTGGGAGTCGATTATTTTGGGCCTATAGAGGTAAAATATGGACGCGCTTATGTAAAGCGTTATGGAGTCATATTCTCATGCATGGCCAGCCGAGCAGTCCACATTGAGGTGGCACATTCACTAGACACAGACTCATGTATCAGTGCAATCCGACGTTTCATGTGCAGAAGAGGACCGGTTTCTCACTTCAGATCCGATAATGGCACTAATTTCACTGCAGCTGAAAAAGAGTTAAAGAAAACAATAACTGATTTGGACCATAACAAAATAGAAAAAACTCTATTGCATGATGAGATTAAGTGGACTTTCAATCCACCATCTGCTTCACACCATGGAGGTGCTTGGGAAAGCATGATAAAGTTGGTTCGTAAAGTGTTGTGTTCTGTTCTATGTCAACAAACCCTAACGGATGAAACTTTAGCCACTGTTCTATGTGAAGCTGAAGTAATTCTCAACGACAGACCATCACTACAGCATCAGAAGATCCTAATGACTTGGAACCATTGACACCTAATCATCTGCTCACACTCAAACGCCAACCAACTCTTCCTCCTGGTGTCTTTGACCAGCAAGACTTGTACATTCGACGAAGATGGAAACAAGCACAATACATTTCAGACTTGTTTTGGAAAAGATGGTCCAAAGAGTATCTGGCAAACCTTCAAGAAAGACAAAAATGGAATCAGTTGAAACGGAACTTAAAAGTGGGAGACGTTGTTCTCGTTGCAGACTCTTCTGCCCCTCGCAACTCCTGGATG
This sequence comes from Mugilogobius chulae, assembly GCA_038363315.1. Classification (NCBI taxonomy): domain Eukaryota; kingdom Metazoa; phylum Chordata; class Actinopteri; order Gobiiformes; family Gobiidae; genus Mugilogobius; species Mugilogobius chulae. The sequence goes on along the minus strand of JBBPFD010000726.1, from coordinate 133,874 downwards.
ATTGGAAAAATCATAAATGTATTTCCAGACAAATATGGAGTAGTTCGATCTGTTGAAATCAAAACAAAGACAAATACTATAAAAAGACCTGTAACAAAACTTTGCATGTTAGTCGAAAATGACATTTAATCAGGTCTTAAACTATCCCTTAAAGTAATGGGCTACGTATTAATGTAAAGAAAATATTGTTTAAAAAAAAAGGAGTTAAACAATTACATGAAAAATAAACCGTAAAAAAAAGGGGGTTATTGATATGGTACTTTATTTATTATGGTTGAATTTTTCTTTTTGTAAATTTGAACATTGAAGTTTTTTTTTATAAATGTTTTGTCGGCTCTACTTTTGTTTAATTGTTATGTATTGGTCATAGACAATTAGGGGCCGGTATGGTAGAGCCATTACGCCAGAGGGCGCTCTGGGAGGCCTGAGGCGGAAATTAGATAAAGGGAGCGCCAATTAGTCACAGGTGTGGGGCGCTGAGAGCTGACACGGTTTTGACCGTGCTGACAATTTACTCTGGTTTCTTCATTTGTCAGGTATTTACTTTCAATTTCTGTTAAATAAATGGATTGGCATATCCAAACGAACTTTAAGTCCAACTTGGTATTTCATTTTTCACTACAGCACATTTAAACAGCACGCGTTCAGCCAACTTAAAGCGCCACTACACCCCTCTTTCTCTGTCTTTCTTCTCTCTCTCCCTCTCTCTTTCTACTTTTCTTCTCCCCTCTCTCTCCCCTCCTTCTCCCTCTTTCTTTTCCCTCTCTTACTCTTTTTGTCTCTCCCTCTCTCTTTCTTCTTTTCCTCTCTCTTTACCTCTCCCCCTTCTTCTCCCCTCTTTCTCTCTCTTTTTCCTCTCTCCCTCTCTTTCTACTTTTCTTCTCCACACTTCCTCTTCCCCCTCTCTCCACCCTCCTCTTTTTTTCCCTCTCTCTCTCTCCCTCCTCCTTCTTCTCCCCTCCTTCTCTCTCTCTCTCTCTTTCCTCTCTTTCTACTTTTCTTCTCTCCCCCTCTCCTTCTTTCCCCCTGCTCTCCCCTTCTTCTCCCCCTCTCCCTTTCTCTTTTTAGTCTCTCACCTTCTCTTTTTCTTTTCCTCTCTCTCTGTCCCCCTCGCCCCTTCTTCTCCCTCTCTTTCTTCTTTTCCTCTCTCTCTCCTCCTTCTCTCTCTCTCTCTTTCTCTCTCTCTGTCAGTCTGAATGTGTTATAATTCTGTATTTTCTCTGTGATTCCTGAGTCTCTGAGCAGATGTTCGGTTCATCTGAGACGCAAAAATCTGCAAAAACCAGATCAATGCAGAGTGACATCATACTTATCAATTATCACACCCCCCCTCCCTCTCTCTCTCTCTCTCTGACCCTTGACCTCTGGTGTAATATGTGTAAAGTGATCCCTCGCTCGGACCCTTGGAGTCACATGATTTATGCACATATTTGACCCGAAAATTAAGAAAATCAGTGTTTCTGAACCGGGACTAAAGCAGGAACCAGGACTAAACCAGGACTAAAGCAGGAAACCAGGACTAAGACCAGCAGGACTAAGCAGGACTAAAGCAGGACTAAACCAGGACTAAAGCAGGACTAAGCAGGACTAACCAGGACTAAAGCAGGACTAAAGCAGGACTAAAGCAGGCAGGACTAACCAGGACTAAAGGCCAGGACTAAGCAGGACTAATCAGGACCCAGGACTAAAGCAGGACTAAACAGGACTAAAAGCAGGACTAAAGCAGGACTAACAGGACTAAAACAGGACTAAAACAGGACTTAAAAGCAGGACTAAAGCAGGACTAAAACCAGGACTAAAAAGGACTAAAGGGCAGGACTAAAGCAGGACCTAAAACAAGACTAAAACCAGACTAAAACAGGACTAAAGCAGGACTAAAACAGGAACTAAAGCAGGACTAAAACAGTCTAAAGGAGGACTAAAAGGAACTAAACAGGACTAAGCAGGACTAAAAACAGACAACGCAGGACCTAACAGAAACAGGACTAAAACAGGCTAAAACAGGACTAAAGGATGCGACTAAAAACAGGAAACTAAAGCAGGACTAACGCATGGCTGCAGGATGTTGTAAAAAAGGAATTTTCTTTGTCTCTGGATGAAATGTGTTTTTGTGTCACGAGTTCTGAGTTTGAAAGAAGAAACTGATTAACCTGTGAAAGAGAAAAAGAGAGAAGAGAGAGAGAGAGAGAGAGAGAGAGAGAGAAGAGAGAGAGAGAGAGAGAGAGAGAGAGAGAGAGAGAGAGAGAGGAGAGAGAGGGGGAAGAGAGAGAGAGAGAGAGAGTTTTACGAATGTGAATCAGAAACAGTTTTCCTCTTCACTGAAAGAGTCGCCTCAGGACAAGTTCAAAACGAGAACAAAGAAGAAACACAAGTGTGACTTCTACCGGCGACCTTTGACCTGTGACGCCTCCTCAATCTGGAACAAGTGGGCGGGGCTGGGTGGTAGGTGAAAACAAAGATTACTCAGACGTACATGCATCAATTCAAAACAACTTTGAGTAAACTAAAGATGAGGGAATGTAATGTGTTTTTGCTTCTGTTCTACATATTTAGTGTCATAAATGGTCATAGTAGTAGATTAGAAAAGCCTATGTTTTACAAAAATATACTTGCAATAATGATAACTCAGGGAAACATGAATGCCTCTTTTATCATAAGAACATGGTAAATATCAATGTGCAAATCATAGATGCTCAAAACATGATTTTATTTAAAAAGTTCTTACATTAAATTCTGGATACATTAAACTAAGACCCCCTCAAAACGAGATGGCTCATCTCAAGGCATAGATATATAAAGAGTAGATACCGCATAACCGCTAAAACCAATGGGCGCCGACGAGAAATGCGGCGGCCATCTTGGCGCGGTCACCCGTTCTCTTCAGTGTAATGTATTTCAACGGCGCTATGAAGGTTCCGCGTGTTTAATCAACCATAACTCTGTGAAAACAAAACTGATTTTCACACGGATTTTTTTGTTGCACACGTTACACATGTAGCTATGACACAGGGCACATGATTCGACCGGTTTTGTAATTATTGTGGTCTTAAAAGTAAAAGAATGCGCTGATGTAGTTATTATGGTGTGTATTTAAGGCTATGGTAGGTAAATACACAAATATTGTGATTAATAATACCACTTAAAATTATCAATAGACATTCTGTTACAATACAAACATGTAAAAGAAACATTGCTGCTGTTGCAGTGAATTGTCATTAAAGACAGGACTTGTTCAGTTTCACAGGTTTGAACCAGAATAAAGTCTGACTGTTACTGAATCTATAATGTGGTTTATAATTAGCAAAATGTCAAATGATTATCTACTTAATTTGTGCTCTAATTTTAGACATGTTTTTCTCCATAAAGTGAAAATACAAAGTCTGATCAGAACAGAACATCACTGATCAAACAGACTGTTTTATCATTTATCTGATGTGATGTTTTTTTTATCAAAGTGTTATTAAAAAACGAAAAACTTAATTTAAATCAAGTCAAACATTTGTTTTGTAATGTCTTTGAATGACTTTTGGTGTAAATATAATTAGATTTTTATATAATTAGTAAATAATATATATTTATATATAATATTGTAACAGAATATCTGCTGATCATTTTTAAATCGTTTTTATCATAATCTTGATGCATTTACTCATTATAGTGTCATTATCTAAACACCCACCTTATGTCTAATACCCATATCAGAACATTCTTTTGCTTTTAAGACCACGATAAATAATCAAACTCGCCGAATTATTATTATTATAATTGCCTTGTGTCATAGCTACATGTGTGACGTGTTCAGCAAAAAAATCCGTGTGAAAATCCGTTTTGTTTTCACAGAGTTATGACTGATAAACCACACAAAACTCGTGTAGCGCCGTTCAAATACATTGCACCGAGTAGAGCGGGTGACCGCGCCAAGATGGCCGCCGCATTTCTCGCGCTGAGGCAGCCAATGCGGCATCTACTCTTTATATATCTATGTCTCAAGGGGCTTATCCTCCCAATAAATACATCTGAAATAAGAACATTTTTCAAAAGCTGCATTAATGCCAATAAACATTATTTAAAGTTGTTTGGAAAACTTATGTACTTATGGACATCAGTATTTTTTAAATTGGCTCTGTGCATGGACCTTCAGTTGATTTGTTTATTCTCAAAATAGCTAGCTTCTGTACTTACGAGTATTTCCTGTTCAATTCATTTCTATGAGGCTTTAACTATGTCAGTTTAAAATGAATAAATATTCAGAAGATAAGGCAGTGAGTTGTGTGAATGTTAAAGACTTTACAAATCAGCATTGGACACTTGTGTGTTTATAAAAAGATAAGTTTATGTCTATAAGCTACTGCTAACAGGAAATACTCAATACAAGTACAGAAGTTAGCTATTTCAAACATAAACAAGCCAACTGAAGTTCCGTGCACAGAGCCAATTCAATTGAATTGCAAAAATTGCAAAACACAATATGCAGATGCATTTCTACCAGGCCTATGGAGCTCAACAGTGAAAGATCGTCCTGGTTCTGGAAGTATTTTGCCCCATGTTAAAGTGCCATAGGCTTTTCGAAAAATTCAAATTTTAAGAGTTTAAAGACATATTGTGGGCTAACAGCTATGTGCTAACTCAGATCAACAGCGCGGTTGTTTTCAGTTTAAAAGCACATCTAGAACTTAAAATTCGGCAAAATGTTGTAATAACTTCGTAGTTTATAAAGCTGAAAAAAACCCAACGTTTTTTTTAAACAAAATGTAGGTCTTACGCTCCTGACTCACCACAGAGCTGCTTAGCCCCGAGGATGTTTCCAAATTTCTAATATCATTTTTTATCTAATCCCTATGACAGTTTAACATGGGGTCTGAGATTTTGGACCCAGGAAGTGGGCGGTCACTGTTGAACTCTATTTTGTGTGATGTTCTTCCAATATTTAATGAAACCTGCTCGGACATTTAATGACTGTTTTCAAAAAGGCAAAAACAAAAGTTAAACATATAAAAAGTGCAGATTCTAGCTAATTAAAAGTACTCTACAAAAATACCAAACCACTAGTGATGGGCAGTTTGAAACGCGCTTCCTGAACTGCTTCGAAGCACTAAAGCGCATGCGCTTCGGATCACTGCTTCGAACTCTGGTTCAAAACGCTGATCACGTGACCTCTGCGGTTCATGAACCGCTGCTGTTACAGAAACGTTTCACTAGGGGCTTTCGGCTCGAATCTAACTTGGGCTGATCGGGCTGGTGACGAATCACAAAACAGCATGAGCTGTTTCAAACCACGCCCAAAAGTTTAAAAGGCACTTTGCCGCATTAAGAAATTGTGGGTTTGTGAGGCGAGAGATAGAGCGATTTTGAGAGATTTGACAGTGATTTGATTTGATTTTTTTCCTTTAGTTAGAAAGTTAGTCAGTTAGCTTGATTGTTTGGAATTTAAGTACAATATAGATAAATTAAATATACATTTAGGAATACACATTGTTAATTTGGAAACACAATATTGACACAGCATCAAGCATAGGCATTATTTGTTAGGTAGGTGTAGGTAGGTGCTAAAACCATCAACGGCAGAAAAACTTATATTCTTGAATAAAAATCTGATGTTAACTCAACTTTTGTTTTATTCAAACTTTAGTTTTCAAACAGAATACAGGGCGTAGGGCCTATTTGTTCCACAGTAATATAGTAATAATGTAGAACTCATGATTATTTTGATTTAACATCAGGAGCCGAATGCGTACTTTATCTTTGTATGTAGGGACACAACAACAGTAGTATTTATTCATTTTAAATCTTTTAATGAAAACATTTCACCACCAGATGGCGGTATTCATGCGTTTCGAACCGCAGTTCGAAGTTCCGACCCATTTTGTTCATATGGTTCGCAGTTTCATGGCGCTTTGCTTTGCCCATCACTACAAACCACAGTAAACAGTTTTACAAATGAGCAACAAACACGTGACTGAAAACCACAGAAAACAAACTTTACTTTACTATTTACACTTTTAAATGTATTTTCCATTAAAAGTGTGAAAGCTGCCAGAAGAGCTGCACTTTTATCCCAAACGATCCTCAAAACTGTGCGACAATAAACAGACAGAGGAGGGAACCAATATTTAGTTCCGCGTTTCTGTCCGTGCCTAATTAACTGTTACCACGCCCCTCTTTGCTAAGGTAAACTTGGGACGGTGTTTAAGCTTCAGATAACGAACAAGTTTAGAAAAAAAGAGTTAGGATAATGGATAAGGTTAGAAAAAAGGTTTGAGTGAAGGTTAAGATAAAAAATATAACAGTTTAGACCCGTTTAGCAGCAGTTATAAAGTCATTACCATGGCAACCGGCTCACTTCCGTCTCCCGGAGCTAGTTAGCACTGAGCCTCTGCTAACTGCCCTGGTACCTGCGCTATTTGTCATAAAAGTAAGTGTTTTCGTTGTGTAAGCTGTTGTACATGAATATATTTCTTTTATTTATGCTTGTTGTTACGAGTTTATACAAGTTTTACCGCTAAACTGCCGCGATTTATTTATTTTTTTAATCCCCGCGGCCGCCGGTTGAGCTAGCGCTAAAAATAGAACAGTGCGCGTCAGTTACGTAAATAACTTGAGCTCTGTGAAACTCCAGTGTGTTTTATTTATGTTTTCTGTAAGTTAACACTGTTATTATTAAATCTGGCTCATTGTTTTCTCTTTTACAGATGTACTTACTTTATTATTTCCAGTTAAAGACACAAAAGCAGCCTGTCTCTGTTCCTGATTCTGTGACCGGAAGTCCACACCGTCTGTTCCAATCAGAGATCTTCTTGTGGACAACGTTACACGGATTAAAGAAATGATCGGCGAATAAATATAAGGTAAAAATAGAGAATACTCACCTGTGGAGCTCATGTATATTGTAATTAGGGTTGGGCGACAATATAATAAAAAATACGATCATTTTTTGGCACATCTTGGTTAGATATTCATACGATATTATTTCAAACCAACTGGAAAATGTTCAAACACATTATTAGTTGAAGTTTAAGGATCAGAAAAAACTAAAAACTTTTTTTGGTTGACTTAAGACATGTGCTATCAGTAAATTAGTCGACTAAAATATCCACCTTTCTCAAAACTAGTGAGTGTCTTAATGTTCTGACCAAACGTTTAATGTTCTGACCAAACGTTTAATGTTCTGACCAAAACGTTTAATGTTCTGACCAAACGTTTAATGTTCTGACCAAACGTTTAATGTTCTGACCAAACGTTTAATTTTCTGACCAAACGTTTAATGTTCTGACCAAACGTTTAATGTTCTGTCCAAACGTTTAATGTTCTGACCAAACGTTTAATGTTCTGTCCAAACGTTTAATGTTCTGAATAAACGTTTAATGTTCTGACCAAACGTTTATTGTTCTGAATAAACGTTTAATGTTCTGACCAAACGTTTAATGTTCTGACCAAACGTTTAATGTTCTGACCAAACGTTTAATGTTCTGTCCAAACGTTTAATGTTCTGACCAAACGTTTAATGTTCTGACCAAACGTTTAATGTTCTGACCAAACGTTTAATGTTCTGACCAAACGTTTAATGTTCTGACCAAACGTTTAATGTTCTGACCAAACGTTTAATGTTCTGTCCAAACGTTTAATGTTCTGTCCAAACGTTTAATGTTCTGACCAAACGTTTAATGTTCTTCTGACCAAACGTTTTAATGTTCTGACCAAACGTTTAATGTTCTGACCAAACGTTTAATGTTCTGACCAAACGTTTTAATGTTCTGTCCAAACGTTTATTGTTCTGACCAAACGTTTAATGTTCTGACCAAAAAATTTAAATTTAAAAGTTTAAATTTTGTGGAAATTTACGTTTTTGTTTTTACATGCACTTTTTTACATGGCAGCACGGTGGCTGAGCGGTTAGCGCTCTTGCCTCACAGCAAGAAGGTCGCGGGTTCGATTCCCGCACGGGCCGGGCCTTTCTGTGTGGAGTTTGCATGTTTCTCCCCGTGTCTGGGTGGGTTTCCTCCGGGCACTCCGGTTTCCCCACCAACCAATAACATGCATGTTAGGGTAATAACCTCCAGCTACGGTAGTCCTGACCAAGCCTAGCAATAACACCTGGAGATGGGTCCCGAGCGCTGCACTGCGGCGATCACTGCTCCTGAGGAGACGCCCCAGAGGCTTTGAAGGATCCAGGGTCAAATGCAGAGGACAAATTTCCCTACGGGGACAATAAAGTGTACCTTACCTTACCTTACCTTACCTTTCAGTAGGAATCCCACATAGTTTTCGGCGCTATTTGGTTAACAATGATGAACGAGGAATGCCTTTCATTAGTATTACTCTCCCATATTACGCAGTCCCATTACGACTGCGTTTTTTTCATTGAAAAATAAAGCCGAGTGTTGCGGCTTTTGGTGAGTGTTGACGCTTGGGTCTGGCCGCGCTTTGGTGTGGGTTAGCCTTTAGCAGGGGAAACTTCTTTGAATAAAACAAAAAAAACAGGAGGAGTGCAGCTTTGGATCAGGTCTGAACCGGTCTGACAGACGTCTGTGTTTTTCACCTGAATGTCACTTTTAAAAGGAACCCCGAGAATTTTTTCCTTATATCATCAAAGATATAAATACACACGAAAATAATCTGAAAAATCTACCGTTTTATTAAACTTTTAAGAAATATATTTTCACGGAAGACATTTGGTGCATTATGGGTAGTATGACGTCGAATCGTGTAACTACGAGGAAAGTTATGAAAGCTTACCACATTCTCCTTGTTTCCTCCCGAGACCAAATCACAACCAAAAGCCACACAATGTACAATTTTACAATGTGTTGTCGACGAAAACTGACGCTCCTGTTAACCAGATCAACGGCAACTGTTGCAGCTGTTGCAGCGTCTCACGACTGACGCTCACTGCGCCAGTGCGCCACACGATTCTGCGTCATCACCTCAAGATGGCGGCGCCCGTAAAATCAGGAAGTTGTTGTAAACATGACAATTTTACGTCAAACGGCGAATATTTGTTTACTTTAAGTTCTATTTTTTAGTAAGTATACCTACGCGAAGTATTTTCGATCTATTTATGTAAATATTTGGGGTTCCTTTTAAGGGTCGTAGGTGGAGTTTCATTCACAAATGTTGATTTAGCAGCAGAACTTTAGTTTTCGCAGTGATTAACTCTTGTAGCTACAACATTGCTTTTCCGACTTGTTTCCACTGTTTGTGTCGATGAGCTGCGACTCTTTCTGGAGGCGAGGTGCACGCATCGCCCGTGTTGATTAACACAAAATCCCTCTATTAACGTCCTGTTATACATGCCCCAACCCCTCAGGCACAATGCAGAGCGCCATCAACGGGCCAAAGATGCCCCTAGACCTGGCTCTAACAGACAGGTCATTCAGGTCATTCATGAGAAAAAAAAACACAAAACACAAGAAACGTGAACAGTGATGAACGAAGCAAAAGGTTGTGTCATAAATCAAGTCGTATCTGTCGCCGTTTCAGAAGAAAGTCTGTAAAAACATGACAGTTACAACCTCCATTCTCCTCGAGTGAAAAAAGTCACACGTCATGAGACAATTTACACTTTACCCTGAGTGAAATATTAATATGCAGTGTGGAAATGTGTTAAAGCAGAATGAATAACTCAGAGTGACTTGAGTGAGTATATCAGTGATTCACACAGTTACAGGTGAGGACACATGAAGTTAACTGGAACTTTCCAACTGAAGCAGGTGTCCGTGCGCCCTCTGCCGGTCACACCCGAGTCTGTATTCAGCTGTGTGGAAGTCTCCTCTGAGCGCGCCTCTGTGGGCTGTGAAACCCTCCAGCCCCCCCCTCTCCCACTGTCACGTGACCTGAGAGAGAGAGAGAGAGAGAGGCAGAGGAGAGAGTCAGGGCTCGCGCGCAGAGGACGCACACAGAAGGAGCGACGCCACAGCGGACGCACGGCGCAGAGGAGCTTCGCGCGCATCTCATCGCAAACATTGGATTTATTATTGTTACCAAACGGAATACCGCCTCCTGCCGCTTCACACCGCCTCCTGCCGCCTCTGGATCTTACCTCAGCGCGTTGGATTGTATGCCGCGGATGTCTGAGTTTGGGCGCACGCGGGCGGCGGCTGTGCGCGGACGATGCCCCGGTGTGCGCGCGCTCTGATCGGTCACGGAGAGTTGCCGCTGTTCCGCCTGTGCCTGTGACGCCTGTGTTTGTCGCGTGTGTTTGCCGCGCCTGCCGTGATGGTGCCGCGCGGCTGGCTGTGGAGCGGCGCGGGCGCGTGGCTGCGGCTGACGCTCGTGTCGCTTCTTGCCGCGTTACCTGTGGAGCAGCTGCGCGCCTTCCCGTCCTCCCTCAGCGACTGTCAGACGCCCACCGGCTGGAACTGCTCCGGTAAGTCAGCAGCACCGCGCGGTACAGTGCGGCACCGCGCGGCAACGCTCACCTGCCGCATGTGCGTTTGTCCGTTCGGGCGACACAACAACATCCAGGCTCATTTTCTTGTTATAAATGTGTTTGAATGAGAGTTTTTATGAGGCTGACAGCGGACCTGAAGGAGAGCATGAGAGCGACACGAGGTTTGCGTCAAATGTAGCGGAATTCTGTGCGCAAACGTGAAGCCTGTGCGGCGTTAAACGTGTCAGAGGAGAAAGCGTTTGTGTTCAGAACTAATCCTGATTATTCAAGTCACAATAGAAGATCTATAAGGACAAAACATTTAGAAAACAATATTTTTTATTTTACAGAAACAAAAGATGGACAATGCAGCTGCAGTTTTGGTATCGGCCAAGTTTATTGAAAAAAGGCATATTTAGCTCAGATATTAGTTTTGTTTTGTGTGATTTTGTGAGGCTGTTGGGATTTAAATATATTGATACTGGACATTTTCAAAGCTAAACAATACAAATTCTGAGTCTAAATTGTTCAGAGTCGTCTGGATTCTCAGTTCTGATCGCGGCGCATGATTCAGTCTGCTTCATTGTCTGATTTTCCACGTTCAGGCTTTGCTGCTGCTGCTCTTCGTTCTAAAGGAGAATGTGATGTGGCCAAAATAGCTCAGTTTTTTTGTCTGGATATTCTTGAAAAGATCGAGTTTGTCTTCTGAATTCCTTGTTGTTAAGTATCTTTCTAAAGCTCCACATCTTAAATCCTCTCAGACGCTCTTCGTTTGTTTTAGTCCATGTTTCTGATTCATACTGTCATGTTGATCCTACAATAGAATGTAGTTCTTTAAACCAAACGTTTTTCCTTGAAAGGCCGATATCTTTGATTTTTTTAGCAGGTCAAAGGCCAAACTTATATTTTTGTTGCATCTAAGAAGTTTATTTGCGACAAGAAAGTGATTAAATGTATTTTATTAACATGTTTCAGCAGAATAAAACTGATTTAATGTTCTTTGGTAATCTTTTCAACATAAAATCAGGGTTCTGCAGGGTCTAAAAAAGTCTTAATAATAAAAGTTTGAATTTAAGGCCTTATAAAGTCTTACATTTGCTGTTGTAAGTCTTAAATATGTTTGCACAGGTCTTAAATTTGTAAATGAAGCCATTTGTGTCAGATTTCTCGACGTGATTTACACTTCTGCAGCTTTGTCTGAAAATTCTCAATAATAAAACACAATTGTAGTGTTTCTTCTACTGTTTTTTTGGTTGGTCGATGAGATGGAATCCTCGGTTGTATAAATATCATTCTTTTTGTTAATTATTCATTTGATTTTTCATAATTGTAGTTATAAATATATCTTTATAAAATCTAGTGACTCGTGAATAATTTGTATGTTTAGTGGTCTTAAAAAGGTCTTAAATGTCTTACATTACAAACCCTGTAAAATGTAGAAGCTCCTCTTTATGGACCAAATTAAACCCATTCAAGGACCGAGTTTTGCCCCTGGGCCCCACTTTGATCAAAACTGCTTTAATCCAAACTTTAAACCGTTCAGACGCTGCACCAGGACTTTAAACACTTTGGACAATGTCGTTTTAGCTCTAGATAACTCTGTCTTTATTTCTTCATCACGTTTGCCATCTGCAGTGAGTTTAAAGGTCTGGATCAGTGGTTCCCAAAACAACGACGTAACCAGCTCGCGACCCTCCCAGCAAAATAAAATACAGTTGTAAGACCATTTAAATTGGGCTAAAATGCTTTTAGTTTTGTAGTTTATGCTTTAAAATAGGGATGGGCGATATATCGGTATTGATATCGGTATCGGCCGATATCAACAATATTTTAAGATATCGGTCCGATATCAAATCAAATCAAATCAATTTATTTTTGTATAGCCCAAAATCACAACAACAGTCGTCTCTGAGGACTTCCCAAGATTGTTAATTTTAGCAAATATGAATAATAGGAAATCAAAATAAAACAATACATATTCATATCGGATCGACGGCCGATATTTGGCGCCGATATTTTTAGGGGAGGTTCTCCAGTCTCTCTGTGGGCATATACCAGCTTCAATTTGACCTAAAAGCTTCATATTTGCAATTTTGAACAGACTAAAGAAAACAAAATATAAATAAACAAACAATTAAGCTAAATTAGTCATATAATTTCATAATAAATCCACAATTTTTTTTTTTTTATCTCAGATGATTATATTTGTTTGTAAGTTTTTGATCTTGTGAGTTGTTCTGTGGATTTTAAAGCAGAACCAAGCAACTTCAGCAGTAGAGCGCCCCCTACAGTTCTCTTCTGTAAACACCAGCATCAGACCTACAACTGAACTTTTTTCCTTGTGTAATTTTTTTTATCAATTTATAATTATTTCAAATAAGGCAAAGAAAAGTATATTAAAAATATTTCACACTGTCAAATGTAAAAATAAAAGAGCCAGTGTTTCTCAGAAGAGCTGTCAGATTATAAGTGTAGGTTTTCCAGCAGGAGGCAGCAGAGAGCAGATGTTTGCTTAAAATGTGAAGAAAATACATTTGTAACCATCACACAAACTAACAAAGACATTTAACAAAGCCAAAATGTCACTTAGATCTGCTTGAAAATATACCTATCGGTATCGGCAGTTATCGGTTATCGGCCAGAACAGAGGGCCAACTATCGGTTATCGGTATCGGCACCAAAATTTCATATCGGCCCATCCCTACTTTAAAAGACCCAAATCCAGTCAAACCTGATGCTAAAGGTATAACAGATTAAAAACCAAGTCAAAATACATCTTGAAAACAGCAGTGAGTAATACATTTCACCCCAAGTTTGAAAATAATATATGTTTTTAAATATAGATGTGGGTTTTTCTTTGGACGATGCCGATGTTCAAGGCCGATTTCTGAAGTCGATTTTCTTAATTTAGTTTTAAAAGCAAAAAAAACAAAACAAAAAACCCTTCTACCTAAACTCTTCTTCAGCCTGGTACACGTGTCTCTTTCACACAATGTCATGACGCTCGAGTGTAGTTTGGCCTAAGAAACAATTAGAATTAGAACAATCTGGAAAAAATTAAAATCAGGGTTTTTTTTCCCCTCATATCGATCTTGTTATTCGATTTGATTTTGTTTAACCTTTTCAAAAACAAAAGAAAAATGGCCTTTATGAACATAACATTTACTGACAAAAGATTAGTTTTAGATCTTTCGATTCAAAACCTACAACCAAATAATTGACGCTTCAATTCGATCCGATCTCATGATTTTTCGATTCAGCCCTAGAAGCATCATTTCTTATCGTCATGAAAGACTTATTAAAGCTTGTGCTGCAAACAATAATCAAACTCACAGACATGTTAGTGATCAAATCCAAACTGCAGATTTAAGAACAGAGAGAGATAAAAGACGTCTTACCGCTTCAGACTTAATCAGTGTGAGAGCGGCTTTCAAACAACCGCCTGATCAGATATCGGACAAAACTGAGGCCGAAAAAGAATAAATATCGCCCCCAAAATATCGTCCAGTCGATATATCAGTCTCTCTTAAACTCTAATTTTAAAGCCAACATCAAGCATTTTATCGTTCCATTATGGTTTAACGATAATGCTCTGTTTGGCTCCAAAAAGCTACTATATCTTTTGTTAATAGAGTTTCGTCAACTCTGTGAAATGCTCTTTATTTTTTTTCCTGCTTTAATAATGTGTAAATCCCACTGCAAAAATAATACTCCTCGTTGTCTCAAGTCCTGATTGTGACATTTGCCAGTAGATTCCAGTTTCTTGTGCTTGTTCTTTAGACGTTTAGTCGATTAATCGGTCGATGGAGTCTTGGTCGACTAAAATGTTATTAGTCGACTCATTCTTTTATTTAGATTATAAGGGTTTGTGTTCAACAGTAACAGTTTCCTCTTCATTTTCTGTTTAGACTATAGTTTTTGCATACACAATATTATTAGTCTTTTTGAGGAGGTTTCTTGCAGAGTTGTTACAAACCTGATTTTGATTCAAAGGAATAAACTTGATTCTCACAATGAGAATTAGAATGTTCTTTAAGAAAGTCACATTTTTATTCAATGGACTGACATTTTCAACACAAAATCCAAGTTTATGATCAAACATTCTAGTTTCAAACCAGTTTTGCAGAAAATATCAGTTTTTCAATTTCTTGTTCTTTTTATGTTCTCGATATTTGTTCAAACGAGAATCTAATTTCCACAGTTTTAGCTTTGATTTGTAATATTTTAGACAACTCGACTTTTAGCTTCAGAGCCTTTACCACGCCCACTTTTTAGCCGATTAATTGGTCAATGGGACATGTTTTAGTCGATTAATCGGCCAAATTTTACTCGAGTAATCGGCAGACGGGACATGTTTAGTCGATTAATCGGTCAATAGGACATGTTTTGGTCGATTAATCGGTCGATGGGACATGTTTTAGTCGATTAATCGGTCAATAGGACATGTTTTTAGTCGATTAATCGGTTGATGGGACATGTTTTAGTCGATTAATCGGTTGATGGGACATGTTTTAGCCGATTAATCGGTCAATAGGACATGTTTTGGTCGATTAATCGGTCGATGGGACATGTTTTTAGTCGATTAATCGGTTGATGGGACATGTTTTAGCCGATTAATCGGTCAATAGGACATGTTTTGGTCGATTAATCGGTCGATGGGACATGTTTTTAGTCGATTAATCGGTTGATGGGACATGTTTTAGCCGATTAATCGGTCAATAGGACATGTTTTGGTCGATTAATCGGTCGATGGGACATGTTTTGGTCGAGAATTTGGTCGACTACAGCTCTGCAGTTTAATGAAAATGTTAGTTTTCTCTTTTTTTCTGTGGCTCTGATCTGTTTTGTCTGTGTTTGGACACGTCTAGTCTACGTAGTTAAAGCTTTAAACTTGTTCTATTTCTGCTCCATCTCTCTTTATGTTGACTAGAGAAAACCATCTTTGTTTTGTTTGCGTTGATGATCACGTTAGGCTCTTTTCAGTCTTGTTCATTTGCTCCACTACAGCTTCGAGCTCTAACTACAATACAAAGTTATTTTAATAGAACGTGATGAAAAAAGAATGAAAGAATGTTCTAGAGATTTGTCTGTTGTTTGGTCGTGGTGATTTTAATCGTGAAGAATGTGTGTTTTTGTTTTGTAAAAATCAAAACAAACACATTTGATTCTGTTCAGATTGTCAGGATTATTACAGTGTTTGTACAGTCTAGAAACCTTCACAAGTCACAGAAAAGTCTTGGGGAAAATGTAAATGATTGTGTATTCAAAACTAAATTGGGGATCATTTGTTTTGTCGCTGGTAGAGCAGGGAATTAATCAAAACAATGAGAGATCAAGATTCAGTCCAATCGTCAATGATTTGGTTTTTATTAGAAAATCGATCACCAGTCCTTTGTCAGTAAAAACTGGTGGTTTAGATCAAAAGCCGAACTGTGAGGCAGAATATTAACATATATTATGATATTTTGTGGGGTGTACAGTAGCAGAGTGGTTAGAGCTCTGGCTTCCCAATAAGGAGGTCGTGGGTTCGACTCCCGGGTCGGACCACATCAACATCTCACGATCTCTCTGGGTGGAGTTTGCATGTTCTCCCCGTGTCACCGTGGGTTTTCTCCGGTTTCCTCCTAAAACATACATGTTTTGGTTAATTGGGCATCACTGTAAATTTCCCTTAGTGAGTGAATGAGAGAGTGAATGTTTGTCTGTCTAACACTGCGACGAGTTGGCTACTGTCCAAGGTGTTCCCCGCCTAAGGCCCAAAGTCACTGGGATAGGCTCCAGTCACCCGCGACCCCTCACGGGATTAAGCGGTAGAAAATGAATGAATGAATGAATGATATTTTGTCAGTAAAATGGAAACTTCTGAAGCATCTTACTGATTTATGTTTATAAAAATATAAAATTATTTTGTTTTAGAAAAGCTGAATAAAATGGAATAAAAAATAATTGGTTAAGATGAGAAAAACACTTATTAAACCGAAATGTTTTACACTTTCGTTTGAAACTGGAAAAAAATCACAAAATTTGAAAGTATTTTATAATTTGGAATTTTTCATTTTTTTGTTTGTGTTTTGGTTTTAATCAGTGAATGAAAGACGGTTGTTAAACAAGGTCATGGAAAAGTTACAATTGTTTTGGAAAAATCAAGGAAAACCTGAAGTTAAAATCTGTCGAACCCTGTTATTAGTTATTCTATTTAAGTCAAAGTCATCGTTAAGAGCAAAAGATAATCGTGAGAATTTTAGAAGCAAATCAAATGTGTCTGTAGAAACAACACACTACTTCTGTGGCGGGTAATTCTTTTGACTGGAGGCTCAGAATAAAGGTGCACTGGTCTAACAAACTCTCATTACTGAAAACATATTTCTCCAGCACAAGTCCAACTAAATCTGTGTTTTTCTTGTAAAATTATTATTTTAATCTCATAAAACTTCAAGTTTAATCTGAAAGCTTATTTTTATGGCGTCAACTTTATTCTTAGAAAAAATATGACTTTCTTTTTTTATTACATTCTTAAAGAGAAACTAAACTCAGAATCATCTTTTTTTCACTGTCAGACTGTGTATATGGGGTCTAAATTGAATTATCTACTGTTTCCAGGCCTTTTTTGGACATTTTTGTGCAAACTCGTTCATTTTGCAGTTATGTGTGGAAAAACAGTGGCTGTACTGTCGATGGACAAACTCTGTCAGTGCATTTTCAGTTCACGCTGACGTCACAGTGTATTGACGAGGCAGACGAGCCGCCCAGATGGTTTATCTAAACTCCTCCCTCTGACACCGCTGCTGCGGAGAGTTGAAAAGAGATCACCCGCTGTGTAATGACATCATCGGTCATTTGGCTCAGTTTGATCAGTGAGTGGAGCGTTGAGCCTCCACTAGTTCAACGATGCGCTGGTTCGAAACTCGTCCCTGTGTTTTTCATTTTCATTTTTAGAAAATACTCACATAACAGGCTCATGTGCTTATGTAGCGGCCTAAAGCAAAGGTTTCATATGATTTGCAAAGCAAATATGAAAAAATCTTTACGTGCAAGTAAGCAAAGACTTGGGGCTGTTGCTGTACAGCTCCCTCAGCTGCAAATCTCACGTCAGGATCAGGACCACTGTTCATATTTGGAGCTGTCAATCAAAGTCTGTTCACTCCACTGGGCGTCTCTTCAAAGGCCTCCTGCATCTCCCACTTTTACGAGTCTGTTTGGGATTCAGTTGTCGGCGGAGTTAGTCTCTGAAAGCCGAACTTTAAGTTTTCTAAGCTTCAACTTTATTTTCTTTAATCTCAAAATGTTACAAGTTGATTATGGTCATTTTACAAAAAAACAACAAAAAACCTAAATATTATCAGCACCAGGACTTGGACGAGTCAAATATTTGCATCAAAACACACAATAGATTTTTTATATTTATAACAATGTTCCACGATCCAACTTACAAATTTAAACTTGTAAAACTTTAATATTGAGAAATAGCTTTTTATGGCTTTGACTTTATTCTCTTAATACTGTGAATTTAATCTGGAAATGTTAAATGTTTATTGTCGAAGCCCAGGTTTTTGTTTCTTGTGTTTCTCAAAAACACACCAGGGGCCTGATTGAAACAGGTCGCGGGCCGTATTTGGCCCCCAGGTCGCAGTTTGCCCAGGTCTGTGTTACAGTGTTATATCTGGAGTAAATACATATTGTTATAATAATACAGATGTGATTTCTAGTTTCCAGTGTTCGGTCACTGCAGAAGACAAATAACACACATCAGAGTTGGAAAAAGAACGTCCTAATTATAAACGTGGCCATTTTAAAAACAACTCGATAGAAATGTTGAAGCTCGTTTAATTCAGTCTACAAACAGATGAATGTGTTTGTCACATTAAGGTTTTTTCATTCAGAAAGTTTGACGTCATAAAACGTGTCAAAGGAAAAGAGACATTAAGACTAAAAGAAATGACTTTTACTGTTTGATGAATCACTAAAATGAAAATGATTAATACTGTGAATTGTGACAGTTTTTTGCACAAAGATTTTCAACAAGAGACGAAGAGATTTGGCAGAAAATCTTCTTTTAACGACCTTCATTTGTCGTTTAATACACTTTACTATCACCAAATTGTGGACGAAGGGTTTTGAAATGATAATTCTGATTTAATGTGTCTGACACTCTGGCTTCACAGCAAAAAGGTTTCAGTTTGACTCCTGCTTCTGTGAGTTTGTATGTAAACCCTGGAGCGTCTTGAGCGTTCAGGTGAGTTTGCAGTAGGGATGCACCGATACCGATACCAGTATCGGGTATGAGGCCGATACCAGGGCCTAGTACTCGTACTCGTTAATTTGGCCTCGATACCAAGCGTCGATACCACTCAGCTGTGTGCGGAGTCTTACTTAACTGTAGTGAGCTGTTCATATTACTCACATTGGCCTAAAGTCACATTTCAAACAGACTAAATCACCTAAATGTGACACATGAAGAATGGAAACATTTATAACTTGTAAATGTTGTCTGTTGTTGTCATCGGCGCAGTGTTCCGTAGGCCAGAGGTTCTCAAACTTTTCAGCACTGGGGCACCCCTAAGCGTTCTTGCCCTAAGCCGAGGCACCCCTGACAATTTTACATATTTTTTACTTTAAATAGGGTGTTTTTTTTTTCTTTGTAAAACGTGCACAGCTTATTTAGATTTCATTGAAATTCACAATAAAAACTTCCACCGAACACCGCAGGAACATTTTATTAAATTCAATGTGATATTCTGTATTCTGAAATATTTTAAATTCTTTTTTCCTAATGCATGATGTAATTTTATTATTATTGAAAAGGTATAAAGCCTGTTTTAAAATCATTTAAAATCAGAAGCTCTCATGGGGCCCTATAGCTCCGCCCCTGTAAACCAGCGTTCTAGCTCCGCCCCTGTAAACCAGCGTTCTAGCTCCGCCCCTGTAAACCAGCGTTCTAGCTCCGCCCCTGTAAACCAGCGTTCTAGCTCCGCCCCTGTAAACCAGCGTTCTAGCTCCGCCCCTGTAAACCAGCGTTCTAGCTCCGCCCCTGTAAACCCGCGTTCTAGCTCCGCCCCTGTAAACCAGCGTTCTAGCTCCGCCCCTGTAAACCAGCGTTCAGAAGCTTCAGTGACCAGACTGTCCTGTGTGATCAGAGAAAACACTGCTGTTCCACAAACTTTTGTCTGGACAGGACTTCTGTTTTACAAATGCAAAAGCTCCAAAGATCACTCTGACGATTTCCGCGATGCGCCGTTACGCGCCGCATCCAGTTTCTAATCCCGTATGTTTTATTTCACTTTGTTTCAGACCTTTTCTCCGCGGATATAAGGCAGATTTGAACAAATGAACCATCAATACGAAGCTTTAGTTTCGTAGAATCTCGCTGGATGTGGCAAACGCTTCTTTAAAGACTCAATCTGCTGGTATAAGCTCTGATATGACACAGACACACGCAGCCTCTCCAAAGTGAGGATGGAAGAGGAAAAAAGAAACGCTGTCGGAACGCAAATGTTTAAGTGAGGCAAAGAGCGCTCTGGGTGTTCACAATGACTGGTCTATTTGAAAAATTCTATCAGACTCAACAATTTCCCGCGGCACCCCTGGACTCGCGTCACGGCACCCCAGGGTGCCGCGGCACCCCCTTTGAGAACCTCTGCCGTAGGCTACTGTTTATGATATGTAGCGGCTAACGTGGCTAACTGCTGCTAACATCGGGACTAAACTCGTAGTGCAGAAGGCTTTACTGTTCTCTTTATTGTCTTCACGTGTGCATTGTAACCAGGCAGAAAGACTCTGTTAAGCACTTAGTCTCAGTTAATCGATTAACCACAAACACGTCTGGTTCAAAGCTACAGTTCTTTGTGAATTTTCAGGCTGTTTTTGACTTGAACTAAAAACGAGGACAAAGTGCACGGCCCAGAGCGACTGTGTGTTGTTCAAAGAAAGAGATTTCATCCTGTGGCCTGTAAAACAAATACTGTTGGTAAAAGAGCTAATGCTGCCAGAACATTTCTAACACATGACATGACAAATATTACACAGAGTGAACCAAATGAATCATCGTGTTTGGTTCATCTCAACAAGACTATTTATTTGTAACTAGTCACAATATAATCATAAAAAGAAAAGAATAATAACCGTGCCCATTTTTTAAATCATTCTATTAATCAATGATGTTGGTTTATATAAAAAATGGTCGATATTTTGTACAGTCACTAATTTCCCAGATAAATACGCTTAGTTTTTTTTGTTTTGTTTTTTACTAACATTAAAATAATGTATGCAACGTGAATTATGTGAGCCTAAAAGAATTAGAATTTCAACGATATGCATCTGCAAATATCATTATTTTAGACATGGCCATTTTCAAAAGTCTTTTAATCTATAAAAAAAAAAAATTGAAGAAGAAAAAACACCTTTTTAAGCACATTTAGATATTTTCTTTGAGGAAGTTTGAATTGATAAAACGGGTCACAAACTTGAGGAAAAGTGTCGTGTTAGACGACGAGAATGAAAGAAAAGAACAGATTACACTGTTGTTTGGTCGAGTCGACTGGATTGAACTGAAATTCTCTGTCTTGACATCCTTATTTATAACTGTGTATTTATTAAACGTGTCTATTGAAATAGAACAGAGAACAAACTCATCTTAAAGAGAAGCTAAACCCTAAAATAAGTTTTTTTGGCTGTTAAAATGTATATGGTGTTTAAATAGCATTGGCTACTGTTCTGAGTCATTTTTTGGCATTTTCAGTGCAAACTGATCAAATTAGCAGGTTTCAGGTTAAAATAGTCACAAACTGGCTGTGTCTGTCATGTCAGCTCCAGGTTCTCTGTGACCTCAGCGTGTATTGGCCAATCAAAATCGAGCTTTAATTACACACACCTGCTGTCAATCCAATCACACTGCTGCTCTCCTCTCTGAGCCCCTCTTTTCCCCTTCTCCCAATGCTTTTCAATGAGTTTGCTGTGTTTGAAATGTGTTTGTGGGTGGAGTTTGGGGGGTGAGCTTACCTTTAACAAACACTGTAGACCAGAGGTTACATTAACCGACAATTTTCCGTCATTTACTGATTGTATTTTGCTTTGACGGAAAATTTTCAAGGCCCTTTGTCATTTTGACGGATTGAAAATGGAGCTGTCCTTATATATAGTCTAATTTAGTGACCTGATCCCGACCGGACTCACGCTCACCCGCTCTCTCAAAATTAGAATGCAACGATAGACAAATGCTGCTTTCAATTCCGCAGCTGTTTCGTCAAGGAGGCTGTGAGACTGTGCAGGGCTCGACGTGCTGTCTGCGCAAATACTTAACCTATGAATCTGTAAACAGGAGGCTGCAGTTTCACGGACCACACGTTCGCAACAGAGCGCATGAACAACGCTTCATTCGACAAAAACAACGGGATGGACAGTTTTGTCGGTCGGATTTCAAGAGGATTTGTACTTTTGACCAGGATCACTCGACAGACAAACACTGATGTTTATTCAGATTCATAAACTTAGCGGAAAGTCACACCTGCAGGTCCTTGGTTTAGTGACGCGCTCACATCTGCTCACATCAGAGAAACTTTCCCGGAGGAATAAAGGACTGGTTTTACGCAGGAGAAATGGAAATAACACGTAGAGTTTGATCAAAAATACAGTTGGATTTGCAGAAAGTGGAGAGAAGTGGAACTTTGTGCTTCAGATACAGAAACACATGAGTCACATTGAGTTTGTTGAATGTCACACTGACACAAGGATTTTTGCAGAAGCTTTAATGATATCTTAAGAAACTATTTATGCAGAGTTCAGTCATTTTTGTAATGCATCATGACCCGTGGCATCTGTGCAGTCTCTGTGACAGAAATCAACTACAAAACATAAGCAACAATAAACCTACTTAACAAAATTATGACAGATAAAAATCCCTCATGACGGATTTTTTTGGACCTTGTCTGTCACGGTGACGGGTTGGAATTAGGTCTAGTGTAACCACTGAAAACGTTTTAAATGAAGTGGGAGGTTGTGTTTTTCTTTAGCTCCTTTCTCTGTCTCTCACACTAACGCAGGAAAAAGCAGACGAGACAAACAGTTAAACCAGAGAAACTGAGACAGAAAGGACATGAATGAAGCACAGACGTCTTCTTTGAATTTGAAGGTTTAACGTTACAATAAGACTCATCTTCATGGAGAAATGAGCCCAACACAAATGTAAAGTTACACATAAGAACACAGTCAGACTTTTATCTAGGGCTGGGCAATATTGACAAAAATGAATATCTCAATATTTTTTGGGCATATCTCGATAACAATATTCAGACGATTCTTACGTCCATCGGCTGTTATCAAGTTGTAGAATGTAATGATGTCATGAGTCTAGACATGAACAAGATTTCATAACACTGTCATGAGATATCTAAAAGATCATTTAAACTGTTTCCATCAGTGACTAGACCCGATCACTTTTGTATTACAACAAAAACTGACTTTGAACCACATTTATTTGAGCTGCAAACATCTGTGTGAAGTGTTATTGGTCTGGAAAATGCTGAGATGTCACGAGAACAAAGTGAAATGTTTGCAAAAGAATGACATTTATATCTTAAGTTGAACATCATTTAACTATAAACGATATACTCAATGTTCAATTTTTGGAAATCTTGAAAACCACATTCACGATATTATCTAAAATTCGATATATTGCACAGCTCTAATTTTATCATCACCACCACAACCTGCCACTGTGACGGTAAAACCTGTGATCCCGACCCGCCAGTCCAAAGACGACGCACTAATCATGCGCACTTGTTGACGCAACCATGGTGATGAGCAGAGGACTGTGTCTGAGGCGACTCCAGGAGAACACACATGATGTAACTGTCCTCGCTACGATTCAGACGCTTTAGTCGTTTTAACATCCATTTACTCACACTTTTCCTCCAGCATCTATAGAGGGATTATTTGTTTCTCAAACCAAGCCATCGCTCATCGACACAAACAGTGAAACAAGTGTAAAAAGCTCTGTTGTCAGTAACTACAAGAGTTTATCTGTGAGAAAACTAAAGTTCTGCTGCTACGACCCTTAAAAGTGACATTCAGGTAGAGCTGGGCCATTCATCCAAAAATCGAGAGGTCGAGATTGAATCAAAACGAATCGTCGATTATTTGGTTGTGGGTTTTGAATTGAAAGATCGAAAGTCTTTTGTCAAAAAAATGTACAAACTTTGAGGTGCAGTTAACACCGTAATGAATAAATAATTACAATATGGACTGAAGTGGGTTAAAAATAGAGAAAAAACAAGTAAAGAGTCGTGATGATTCGAACGCTTTCAAAGAGTTGACAGTCCCTTCTCTACTGGCCCAGTTTAAAATTTAAATCATTAACCTGCACTTGTCTGTTTGAAAAGAGTCACTCAACTGGACTTTGTGATATTGATCTGGAGCTGTACGTGTTTGAGTCTAGCATCATGTCCCTTTCTACCGTTTCTGGTTCTTTTTTGGACATTTTTCTCCAAACTTGCTCATTTTGCAGTTCTGCGTTGAAAAACCGTGACTGTACTGCCACGATGGTCAAACTCTGTCGGTGCATTTACAGTTCACGCCGACGTCACAGTGAGTTGACGCGACAGACGACCGGCCAGGTGGGATATAAGCTCTTCCCTCTGATGAGTTTGTAACTGGTACAAACTCCACTTGAAGATGGAATAACACAGACAGACTCCAGTGTTGACCACAAGTTTATACATTAACTATGAGTTATCCAAAACTGAATATGTTTATTAAATACAATTTTTAGTGTCAGAATATCAGTTACAGCTTCTACTTCTCATTCCGGCCTTTTTCTCTCACACGTCTGACAAAAATCATCTAAATTTCTAACTAAAACTGTTCCTGATCCTTTGGAGCTCAGGGAAATGTCTGGAGTCTTTTTAAAGCTGTGTCTCTGTAGTTTTTACGTCTGATCCAACAGGTTCATCAGAAGTGAGAACTTTCTCCAAACTAAAGAAAAACACAATCTAAAATCTGCCTACATGTTTTTGATACACAAAGATTGGTAAAGCTGGAGTTACAGCTGAGACATAAATGACTCTAGATTTGGAATATTTGGGGTTTTGCCTATTCCTCTGGAAAAGCTGAAGGCAAATGAAGTAAAAATGAGATTCAGGGACACAAAATTACTCAAAAAATGTAGGTGGAGCCAATACAAAAGTCCTATTAACATGTTTGAATTTTTGGGGACATTCTTTTATTTGGAGGTTTACAGTTTAAATCTGAGTCTGGATCGTCTCAGAGGCTGGTTTTACTCTAAATAAAAGAGACACAATGGGATTTTTATATTTAACATTTCCAGGTGCTTAATAGTTTGTTTTTTTCAGACACTGAACAAAATAGAAAAAGCGGGACGATCCTTCGAAGGGACGCTGGAATGAGAGGGGGTTTTAATCATTGAGCACGTTTACATGAGCACGAATAACCCGGTTCAGAGCAGTCTCCTGGTTCTGACAATAATCTGGTTCTAGTGTTTACATGAGCACGAATAACCCGGTTCAGAGCAGTATCCTGGTTATAACAATAATCTGGTTATAGTGTTTACATGAGCTCAGAGAAGCCTGGTTATTCATGTTCCTGTTTACATGAGCACTGGGAGTATCCTGGATATTCAGACTGGTAACTATGGCAACAATGACACAGATATGGCAGGAACTAAGCATGTATGAAACTTTGCTAATGTATGGGTTTAAAACATGTTTACAGCAACAATCTGACAAAATACAACTAAATAAGAACATCAGACTGAAGATCACAGTCTGAGCTTTGAGAAAAGTGATTTTAACAGTGTAAAAATATGTCTGAATTTTAAAGAGTCGGTTCAGAGTTACAGCTGTGTTGTGTTACGAGTTACTTTATAGTTTTACAATGACGACACATTACAAATAAAAAAATAATAAATAAGTCTCATATGCTCCAAACCCAAAAGAGAAAAAGTGCTATAAAATGAATATAAGAAAAAGAAAATAAATGTCCTGCTTCTGCCAGATCAGTTCCTTGAGTTTGCACGGCTCAGTTTGGTTCCATCGGCGAGAAACCAGGTTCTGGTGTTTACATGGCACAATAATCTGGTTATTATCAGAAAACTCCAGTGACAATAACCTGGTTTCTCATCACCAGGTTATTCGAATAACCAGGTTATTAAGATCAGGTGTTTACATGGACACACACATAACCAGGATATTTAAAAACCCTGATAATAACCGGGTTATTCGTGCGCATGTAAACACACTCATAGATTAAATATAATGATGCATGGTGGCAGAGTGGTTAAACTCTGGCTTCCCAATAAGGAGGTCGTGGGTTTGACTCCCGGGTCAGACCATAACAACATCTCATGATCTCTCTGGAGTTTGCATGTTCTCCCCGTGTCACTGTGGGTTTTCTCTGGTTTCCTCCAAAAACCTGCATGTTTAGATTCATTGAGCGTCACTGTGAGTGAATGAGAGAGTGAATGTTTGTCTGTCTAAACCTGCGACGAGTGTGGTCCCCACCTAAGGCCCAAAGTCACCAATAGGCTCCAGTCAGCCGCCAATCCTAACGGGAACAAGCGGTAGAAAATGAATGAATGATTAAATATAATGACTTTTAGATGTTGATTCCATAACCACAATCATTCTTTCATCATAAACTTTATTGTCACATTGTTTTTAGACTTATGTGGGCATAAATGAGACTATGAGAGGCCGTCGTGGTCTTCTCTGTTCATGAGACACTGAGACTCACAGACAACATTCTTTAGTTTGCTCTATGACATTATTCTGGTCTTATTTCAAAGTGTTGGCTCTGGTTGTGTCTGTGAAGCAGTTTTGAGTTTCTTCTTCTGCTGCTGCTGCGTCTGGATTATTCTGGAGGATCTGTGTGTGTCATCATTAATGTGTAATAATCCAATCCTCATAATCTCACTTTAGTCAGATCTGAGACCGTAACAGGATTATCAGGGCTGCAGGGGCGGGGCTTAGCGTGTCAGGGGCGGGGTTTATGTCTGGATCAAAGCTTAATGTGAGAAAAGGAGAGTAATTGTTTAGTTGTGGGGTCGTTGCTGCTTCTATCTGTTGTAAGTCAGTCAGTTCATTGTTTCTGCAGCTGGAAAATCCTTCTACAGAGAAACACTTTTGTCCGTAAACCTCCGTGCAAACACAAACTGCTCTTGTTCTGCAGAAAGAGCATCTGCAGCTGTGAGAACGACTGGATCTTGTGGTGTAAATTGAACAGTTTCCATCAGAACCAGGTCCAAACACGTCAGACTGAAGGTTCTAACAGCCACAAACCCACAGCCAGAGGAACTTATGCTGTTCAGACCGGACAGTGGTTTTGTGTCCAGTTTCACTCGTTGGAAGTGAATTTTGACTCCGGATATTTATGAAACTGACGCCTCAACACGCTTCTCTGTGTTCCCGCTTTTTGCAAAAGAAGAAAGACAGAGAGAGGCTTTGCTGCATTTAGAAAAGTAGCACTAGATGTAGCGATATATATAAATCTCACGATACGATATTTCATTCTTCTTTATTCTTCAGTGATTCTTTAGGGTGCAAACAGGACTCCAGACTAAATTACTCTCTCTCACCATATGGGCTATTAATGCATGTTTTTTTTTCTTAAAATATTTTATGTTATAGCCTGTGATTTAGTTTCACCAACTTTCTTTTAATCTACTAAATAACTAATAAAATGCATTCATTTGACATGTTTTTAGTGTGAGAATTCGCTTGCCTTTTATAATTGTATAATAACTTTGAATAAAGTGTGTGTTAATATCTTCTGGAGCAAGCACAGGTTAATAGCATTTATCACAGGGTCAGGAGGTGAGACTTTAGTGACATTGTGGGTCTGTGTTTGTGCTGTTTTGTGATTGATGTGACAGTAGGGCTGGGCAAAAAATCGAATCACTTTGATTTTGCGGCGCTTGCCTCATCCTTAGGCTTCCGTAGGGCAGTGTGCTCTCATTTCTAGTCCCTTACACGCCGCTAAAGACACGTGCACATTAACATTGTGATTGTTTTGATCTTCGGAAAAGATATATTAATCACCAAAGTGATGTTGTCATGCCTTTTGTGCCGCGGTCTCTGCAGTCCTCCTTATGCTAACAACAGCCGCTAACATTGCAAACAGTAGCTGGCGCTTCTGTGCTTGTTCATACTTAGTGACTTTTTCAAATTGAAAAACGAATCCAGCGATTGGATAGAGCAGAATCAGAGCTTTATAAAGAGCATGCCCCTAAAGGACGTAGTTTAAGGTAGTTTTTAGTTGAAAACCCTCCGCAATGCTAAACGTGGTGCTGCAGGTTAGCGCGGCGCGCACAGACGGCAAATTAGGATTAAAAAACATCAAGGCGCTTTAACGCTCCCCGTTACGATGCTCCCCGGTTCGGGCAGGCTGTGTGGGGCTCGTTTGTGTCAGGATCATTTCTGCTCATCTACATTCTGGTGCGTGCTGCGTAAAAAGTTTGACCTGCGTCTTGTCCGATGCTTTATTTATTTAACAAAAGCCTCGCTAATGTGCTGTGGGAGGAGTTTTCTCTTAAGTCCGAGCGTTGTTTCATAAATACGTTCACAGATTCAGCGGTGTTCTCTCTGGTATTAGAGCCATAATCAACACACACGCGAGTGCCACGAGCTTGTGCACGAGTCATACATGTGTTGTAAATAAAAATGAGAGGAATAAACATCTCTTGTCTGTGTTTGGTCAACATCTGCTTTAAGGCATAAATATAAATGCAATATTTATATAAAACGATGATTTCCTGCATCAAACACTTCCTCAAACTCTCTTCACTTCTGCTTCTCTCCACGAGTGTCGTCTTTTCCTCGTGTCTCCAGCCTTTGCGTACAGCGCACACATGAAGAACAGTTTGTGCAGAGCTGAGCAAAACCCTGCGCCTAGTGGAGCTTTTATAAATACCACCTTTGGCGCAGAGGGAGGTTTACGCACTGAGTAAGGCGTAAGCAAGCTTTAGAAATGAGGCCCCAGATCTGAACGCAGATTAAGAAACTGTCATAAAAGTCAAAGTGTTTATTAATAACATTATTAAGGTGTCAAAGGGCGAGGGAGAGCGATGGACTTAATAAACCTGTTTTTGATTTTGTGAACAGAAACTCTAAACGTTCCTGTTCTTTCCAGTGGAGTTTTCATCATGTTGTGCCATTTGTGCAAACACAGACGTATATTCACATTAAAAGTGCAGAAGAAAAGACTCTTTCAGACACAAACACCGACCACATAAAACAGAGTTATAGTAACATTAGTCCTGTTCTCATAGATCACTGACAGCAGCGTTCTGATTGGCTCTAAACTTCACCAAAGGACGTTTATAAAATGAAACGTTTGTCGGTGCTAATGCTGAAGCTTTCTCTCTCTCTCTCTCTCTCTCTCTCTCTCTCTCTCTTCTCCCCTCTCTCTCTCTCTCTCTCTCCCTCTTCTCTCTCTCTCTTCTCTCTCTCTTCTCTCTCTCTCTCCCCCCCCCCCTCTCTCTCTCTCCCTGTCTCTTCCTCTCTCTCTCTCATTTTCTCTTTCTTGGCCGTCTCTGCTCAAACTAAAAGAGCAAAAGTATCAGATCCTCAGCCTTTGCCAGATCTCGTCTCTTTGAAGCCAAAAACTAAAAATATTTCAGACTTAACCAGAGAGAGAGAGGGAGAGAGAGAGAGAGAGAGACACACACAGCAAAAGAGAGGGAAATGTTTAAGCAGCTTTACAAATGTTTTGTGAATTCTCAACTGAAACTGTCAAAATCTACTCTCCTTCACCCACCTCTGTTTTCCTTCCTTTCTTCTCCTATCTCTTCCTTGTCTCCTTTTTTTCTCTCCTCCTCCCTCACCTCTTCCCCTCTGCCCCCTCTCCTCTTTTTCCCTCTCCTCTCTTCTTGTTCTTGCTCATGTACTTTCCTTCCCCTCCTCTCTTTCTCACTCTCCTTGTCCCTTCTCTCTCTTCCTTCTCTCTTTTGTCCTCCTCTTTTCTCTCCCCTTTCTTCTACTCTTTCATTCCTCTTCTCTTCCCCTCTTCTTGTTCTCCCCCCTCTCTCTCTCATGTTCACTTTTTTCTCTTTTCCCCTCTATCTTCTCTCCCTCTCTTTTTCTCTGTCCCCTTCCCTACCTCTCTCTGCCTCGCTTCTTTCCTTCCTTCCCACTTTCTACTCTTCCCCTTCTCTTTCCATTTCTTACCTTCCCTCTCTCTCTTTCTTCTCCCTCTTTCTCCTTGTTCTTTCTCTCCATTTATCCCCTTTCTTTCTTTCTTTCTCTCTCTCTCTCCCCCTCCTTCGCTCTCCCTCCCTCCCTCTTCTCTCTTTCTCTCCCTCTCTCTCTCCTTCCTCTCCCTCCCTCCCTCTTCTCTCTTTCTCTCCCTCTCTCTCTCCTTCCTCTCTCTTCCCTCCCTCTCTCTCTCTCCCTCTCCCTCCTCCTCTTGCTCTCATTCCCTCTCTCTTTTCCCTCTGTCTCTCTCCTCCTCTCTCTCTCCCCCTCTCTCTTTCCCTCTCTCTCTTCCCTCCCTCTCTCCTCTCCCCCTCTCTCTTTCCCTCTCTCTCTCTCTCTTCCTCCCTCTCTCCTCTCCCCCTCTCTCTTCCTCCCTCTCTCCTCTCCCCCTCTCTCTCTCTCCCTCTGTCTCTCTCCCCCTCTCTCTTCCTCCCTCTCTCCTCTCCCCCTCTCTCTCTCTCCCTCTCTCCCTCTGTCTCTCTCCCCCTCTCTCTTCCTCCCTCTCTCCTCTCCCCCTCTCTCTCTCCCTCTCTCTCTCTTCCTCTGTCTCTCTCCCCCTCTCTTTCTCTCCCTCTCTCTCTCCTTCCTCCCTCTCCCTCCCTCCTCTTGCTCTCATTCCCTCTCTCTCTTTCCCTCTCTCCCTCTCTCTCTCCTCTCCCCCTCTCTCTTTCCTTCTCTCTCATGTACTTTTATCCTTCTTGAATATTTCATGCAGACCGTGTGTAGCAGGAGCAGCAGGAGCAGGTGGAGCAGGTGGAGCAGGTTAGCCTCCGTTAGCCCGCGTTAGCACACACAGGCTAAGTGTTTCTGCTGCGCCCAGGCTCCGCTCCGATCCAAACACCGGCCTCATCAATATTTGAAGCCGGAGCTTGTTTTGGTGAATAATTTAAAGAGTTGTAATGTGCTCCGGAGCAGCAGAGCAAAACCTACCAGATCTGCTGTTTCCTGTGCCGCGCTAACGAGCTACAACGGCTAACAAACACAAAACAAAACCGTCTGGAAGTCTGCTGTTTCCTGTGCCACGCTAACGAGCTAAAACGGCTAACAAACACAAACAAAACTGTCTGGAAGTCTGCTGTTTCCTGTGCTAACGAGCTAGCAAAGTTTCCTAAGCCCCATTCACACTTACACACTTACACGGGAATGTTCCTCGTTTGTGGGTCAAGTGTGAGTGGGTTCAGAACAGAGACACGAAACATTTTGATCTGGTATTTGACCCGTGTCACTTTCTAGTAAAATTACCGGGATAGAGGCGGGACTAGACCAGGGTTTGCACGTGTGATTGTGACTGTCGGTACAATCCCCATGGTAACGGAATAACTCAAAGGACCCAAATGCGACTTGTACCTGACTAGGGATGTGTACCGAGAGCCGGTTCCATATCACCCCTGGTGCTGTGTCTCACAGGTCCACTGGATCGTTAAACTCTTGTCCTGTCAGTCCTCTTATCGGTTCTGAGTGAGCGCGTTTCATTAAATCTGTCCCGTTCACGCACCGTGTCAGTCTTGCTTTGATCGCGTGGTATCGGTACATTTCCACGTTTGCGTCTCTCTGCCTGTGTTTGTGTGCACTCTTTCCTGAATACATTCTAGCTCCTCCCACTATTGTGACGTCA
Organism: Mugilogobius chulae; assembly: GCA_038363315.1. Classification (NCBI taxonomy): domain Eukaryota; kingdom Metazoa; phylum Chordata; class Actinopteri; order Gobiiformes; family Gobiidae; genus Mugilogobius; species Mugilogobius chulae. The sequence goes on along the minus strand of JBBPFD010000726.1, from coordinate 102,694 downwards.
GAAAAGTGACTGATCAGTTCTGACCAATCAGAGCAACAGTGGCGTGAGCGAGAGGGTTGGGGATAGCGTGGGCAGAGCGGTAAGCTAGGCTAAACACTGTTTAAACCAGGGGTCTCAAACTCAAATGGAGCTGGGGCCGAAATGATTGGAGGCAAATTGGTCGAGGGCCACATTTTTAAAAATTCTGACCTGCTATGATATTAATAAGATTATTAGGCTGTAATACCTCCAATACAACATACAGCCTACAATACATTCACATCAAGTATTTTGTAATGCACTTTACACTACTGTCTTCTATGTAATGAAAACAAAAAGTAAATAAAAGTGTGTAAGGGTCACACTGTCCTCCCTGGGGAATTTTTGGCTAAATTGCAGGTAATTTGCTGTATTCTGGTGCATTTTAGAGGTTTTATTGTCATATCTCAACAAAATAAAACTTTAAATTTCCATAGTATTATTTTCCAGTTTGGTCTATGCTCCTCCTGCTCTTCAACATGAACCTTCAGTCTGTTTCACAAACACTACAGACCTTTGTCTGGACGTCTGAACACAGGTTTAGGCTATACTGATGACGAGTAGATATTTATGGAACCGCGTATACGTCGCCGTGTGCGTGTGCGTGCGTGCTGCCGCGTGCGTGTGGCCGCGTGCATGTACTCGCAATGCCAGTTCGCATCGCTAACGTCTTTTTTAGCAGGAGTTTCTGCACGTTTCTCCGCGGACATTAGATCAAATTTCGTCAAATAAAAAGTCGTGTGGAGCTTGACACATGAAGCACTTCATTATGACATCGAACTTATTCAGGGACGTTCACTTGTCTGCATGAAAAGATGAATCAACATCTGTGCCTTTCTGTTGTAAAGGAGCAACTTGTTTACGCTGACTGTCTCTCCTCTCGTGTCTGAAGCTTCTGCTCATCATAATCCTTCTGTGCTCTGTCCGTTTCTTTGTTGTGGAGAGTTTAAAAGTGACTCTTTAGTTCTCATCCATCTCTCAGTCGTGTTTCTGTTGTGCTGCTGCTGCACGGGGCAGCAGGGGGAGGAGCTGAGGCTGCGCTACGCTGCAGTGCATTGTGGGACCTGTAGTTCAAATAGTTACTTGCGGGCCGCATTCAATATTAATCTGAAATCACGCCGCGGGCCGCATTAAATCATCCGCGAGTTTGAGACCCCTGGTTTAAACCAAGCCCCGGTGATAAAAGATGGCCGCCGCTTTACGTCAATGGCTGCGCTCAGCGGCGCATTGTCGTGAGATTAGCTAGTTTGAATTCAGCTCACCTCCGGCCACTGAACATGCGCAGTTGCTCTTTCTCCCACGCGGACGTGCGCCAGTTGCGTGCTCACGTAACACGTGACCCACGCTGACCAATCAGAGCGGGAGTTTGCTAGAGCGAGCAGAGCGGTAGCCGGAGCTAAAGATTAAAAAGCTATCTTTAATGAAACTGAAGACGTTTGAACCGGGAAAAAGTTCATGATATGAAACTAGGTAAGATTTGTCACAAAGTCCAACCTTTTAGAAGTGTGTAAGTGTCTGTGAGGCGAGCAGGAGCCGTTTGTGATTGCATTGTGTTCTATGGAAAAAATGCTTTCTGGACAGAGGGGATTTTGCTGCTGCAGTAGCAATGGAGCGGCCACTACGTCAACTCGAGACGGTGTTTAGCTAGCAATGTCCTATCCAGATATTTTAATAGATCCATGGTTTAAAAGTTTGGGGCATTGAAAAAATTGGAAAAGTTTATGTAGTGAAACTAGTAGTCGGGGAGCCAAAGTCTGAAAAGTCCTTTAAATAGGGAGATACCTGACACGGCCTGCCGTACTTTTTATTTGTCATTTTTTGTCAAAAAATGACAAATAAAAAGTAGCTTTGAAAGCTAACAAAAAAATGACAAATAAAAAGTAGCTTTGAAAGCTAACAAAAAAATGACAAATAAAAAGTAGCTTTGAAAGCTAACAAAAAAATGACAAATAAAAAGTACGGCAGGCCGTGTCAGGTTCCTCTTTTTTTCAGACTTTGGCTCCCCGACTATAGAGAGAAAAACCTTCAAAATGAGACCTTAGTTAAAGCTGTAGGTGCCATGTCCGCGGAGCACGGACAGTTTGAAGAGACGAAAAATGCATTGACGCTCTATGGGCCAAACCGCTGCAGTACCGCGGAGCGGCCATATAGCCACTCGCATCGGGAAAGAGGGGGCGGAGTCTAATCCAGATAATATAATACATCCATGGTTGAGACGCACGTGAGGCTCAGAATCACAGCCTGTGTGAGATTGATAATGAGACAAATAATACACAAAAACACATGAAAGTAACAGGAGAAGGACAGAGGATGATTCAGGTAAAATTAATTATGATCACACGACCGTATGTTACAGTTTTCTCACGTTATTTATAAAAATAACAAAGTTATAACTCTTAGATGGAAGTAAATACAGAAAGTAACACTCCAGCTCACATTACTGCGGGGAAATGATCTATATTCATCTAATATTTAGATCTACAGCTAAATGAGCAGAGACAGACCTTTCAGAGACACATTTACTCAAACAGATGAACTTTCTGTTACGTTTTACTCTCAACATTTGGAACGAAATGCCCAGCCCTCCTCTCTGGTCTTCTGAAGTGAAAGTGAAAGTGTCTTTGCTCAGACACTTGGTCTGTCACTCACACTGGTCTCGTTAATGTGAGAGAAGTTGTGGGATAGATCCATAAAAACACAAATATAAAGTCTGGGTGTCTTCTTTGCTGCTGGCGTAACGAGCAGATGTGTCTCTACAGCTCTGGTTCGATTGGTAAAAGTGTGAACAGAACCGAGCCAGTTTAAAGAAAGAGACAGTGTTTGGTTCCCAATCGAGCTGAGTCCGGTTCAGTTTGTATTGTGACTGCAGCTTTGTGTTTTTTAGTCGTTCAGTCGATCTGCTGATGGAGTTTTGGTCGACCACATTTTTTTTCACTCGACCAATGAATTTATTTACATTATAAGGATTTATGATGAATGAGCTGAAGATTTGGGGTCGAATCTGCCTTCTTAGAAATAAATGCTGATTTTCTGTATAAATTGTTGTTTTTGCCTGAAAATCTTTGCATTTTTTCTAGTTTCAAGCACAGATTGTGTTAAATCGTTTTTATTTTCAGAACTTTAGCCGTACCCCCTTTTCAGTCATTTAATCGGTCGATGTGACATGTCTTTAGTCGACCAACAGCTGAACAGCCTCAGTGTATTCAGACTTCAGATTCAGAAGCTTGAAAAATACCAAAAGCACCTGTGTACCAGCTATTTTATAATCTAAAGTCCTATTCACACGGCATAATATTTCCCTCGGGATGTCTGTAAGCTTTAAATGACCCCACGACCTCTGAGTTTTTTTACAAACATTCGCACGGACATATTCGATGTCTCTAATTTTCTTGTTTTTACAGACTTTACGGAAATAGCGACAGATGATTTATGACAACAACCTTTTACTTTATTCATGAAATGAGCGTTTCTTGTGTTTCTGGTTGTTTTAACCTGAATTATCTGACCTGAGCTGCTGCAGTGTAAATGTGGCTCTGGTCATGTAGTTGAGTCGTTTGTCAGAATCACAACCACAACATCAGATTTCTTATGAAAAACAACCAAAGACTCTCTCTTTTAATCCATTTACGGTGATAAAATCCAAACATTCAAACTTTGCAGCGTTCTGTCCAAACTTTTACCCAAACATCCATCTTCTGTTGCTGCGACAACGAGGTTGTTTTACTTCCGGTTCATGGACTTTTAATCGTAGTTTGATTCACTAGCAAGGACCACACCACCACAAAGAATGCAATTAAGATATTTATTGATGATTGATGATTGATTGATGGCTGGATCGAGAGACTGTTGATGGGGGCTCCGTCTTGGACAAGACGTGTTGTTAGGAAAGGACTGTTTAAGTAGAGGCTTCTGGGTAATTGGAGGTGTGTCCGAGAAGGCGAGCGAGGCGTGGTTTCCTGGTGCAAAGGAGCTGTGGTCCTGCTCCTGAAACTCCGTTAATATACATACGTACATTAACTCCCCATTAATCTTTAGCGTTTAAATCATAGAAAAAAAAACAACCATTTCATTCAAAAATGATCCGTAAAGAATAGTAATAATAATTCTGTTCAAATTTGAAGGTAAAATAAGACCCAGAGTCATTATTATTTCATTTATAAATGGTTTACAGATTGAAAACACAAACATACGCATTCGTACGACTTTAGAATCACATGAGACAAAAGAGTTTGGAGAATTACAGGAGGAAACTTGACATTTTCACAGACATGGATTCACATGGGAGTAAAAACTCAGACAACGTCCAGAATTATTACATTTTACATGAGGTCCCGAGGTAAATATTAGGCCATGTGAATAGGACAGAGAAATACAGTATTACTTTGGATTATATTTCCAGAAAAGTATTTAAACTCCTAGTTATTTGGGTTTGTGGATAGGGTTATTAATCGTTTGTCGTCGATCTGCCTCAGGTTACGACTGTCGCGACACAGACTGTTTCTCTGATGTGTTATTGATCGTTTCTCTGGTGTTTTATTAATCGTTTGTCGTCGATCTGCCTCAGGTTACGACTGTCGCGACACAGACTGTTTCTCTGACGTGTTATTGATCGTCTCTCTGGTGTTTTATTGATCGTTTGTCATTGATCTCTCCCAGGTTACGACTGTCGCGACACAGACTGTTTCTCTGACGTGTTATTGATCGTTTCTCTGGTGTTTTATTGATCGTTTCTCATTGATCTCTCTCAGGTTACGACTGTCGCGACACAGACGGTTTCTCTGATGTGTTATTGATCGTTTCTCTGGTGTTTTATTGATCGTTTGTCATTGATCTCTCCCAGGTTACGACTGTCGCGACACAGACTGTTTCTCTGACGTGTTATTGATCGTCTCTCTGGTGTTTTATTGATCGTTTCTCATTGATCTCTCCCAGGTTACGACTGTCGCGACACAGACTGTTTCTCTGACGTGTTATTGATCGTTTCTCTGGTGTTTTATTGATCGTTCGTCATTGATCTCTCTCAGGTTACGACTGACGCGACACAGACTGTTTCTCTGACGTGTTATTGATCGTCTCTCTGGTGTTTTATTGATCGTTTGTCATTGATCTCTCCCAGGTTACGACTGTCGCGACACAGACTGTTTCTCTGACGTGTTATTGATCGTTTCTCTGGTGTTTTATTGATCGTTTCTCATTGATCTCTCTCAGGTTACGACTGTCGCGACACAGACGGTTTCTCTGATGTGTTATTGATCGTTTCTCTGGTGTTTTATTGATCGTTTCTCATTGATCTCTCCCAGGTTACGACTGTCGCGACACAGACTGTTTCTCTGACGTGTTATTGATCGTCTCTCTGGTGTTTTATTGATCGTTTGTCATTGATCTCTCCCAGGTTACGACTGTCGCGACACAGACTGTTTCTCTGACGTGTTATTGATCGTTTCTCTGGTGTTTTATTGATCGTTCGTCATTGATCTCTCTCAGGTTACGACTGACGCGACACAGACTGTTTCTCTGACGTGTTATTGATCGTCTCTCTGGTGTTTTATTGATCGTTTGTCATTGATCTCTCCCAGGTTACGACTGTCGCGACACAGACTGTTTCTCTGACGTGTTATTGATCGTCTCTCTGGTGTTTTATTGATCGTTTGTCATTGATCTCTCCCAGGTTACGACTGTCGCGACACAGACTGTTTCTCTGACGTGTTATTGATCGTTTCTCTGGTGTTTTATTGATCGTTTGTCATTGATCTCTCTCAGGTTACGACTGTCGCGACACAGACTGTTTCTCTGATGTGTTATTGATCGTTTCTCTGGTGTTTTATTGATCGTTTGTCATTGATCTCTCTCAGGTTACGACTGTCGCGACACAGACTGTTTCTCTGACGTGTTATTGATCGTCTCTGGTGTTTTATTGATTGTTTGTCGTCGATCTGCCTCAGGTTACGACTGTCGCGACACAGACTGTTTCTCTGACGTGTTATTGATCGTCTCTCTGGTGTTTTATTGATCGTTTCTCATTGATCTCTCCCAGGTTACGACTGTCGCGACACAGACTGTTTCTCTGACGTGTTATTGATCGTTTCTCTGGTGTTTTATTGATCGTTTGTCATTGATCTCTCCCAGGTTACGACTGTCGCGACACAGACTGTTTCTCTGACGTGTTATTGATCGTCTCTCTGGTGTTTTATTGATCGTTTGTCGTCGATCTGCCTCAGGTTACGACTGTCGCGACACAGACTGTTTCTCTGACGTGTTATTGATCGTCTCTCTGGTGTTTTATTGATCGTTTGTCATTGATCTGCCTCAGGTTACGACTGTCGCGACACAGACTGTTTCTCTGACGTGTTATTGATCGTCTGTCTGGTGTTTTATTGATCGTTTGTCGTTGATCTGCCTCAGGTTACGACTGTCGCGACACAGACTGTTTCTCTGACGTGTTATTGATCGTCTCTCTGGTGTTTTATTGATCGTTTCTCTGGTGTTTTATTGATCGTTTCTCTGGTGTTTTATTGATTGTTTCTCTGACGTGTTATTGATCGTCTCTCTGGTGTTTTATTGATCGTTTCTCATTGATCTCTCCCAGGTTACGACGATCGGGACACGGACCTGTTTCTCTGCGACACAAACACGTGTAAGTTCGACGGCGAGTGTCTGAGGATCGGGAACATGGTCACCTGCATCTGCGACTTTAAGGTAAAATGTCTTTTGACTTTTGTGTTGTAAGTAAAAAAAAATAAGAAGTACAATCACACAGCCAAAAGTTATTCTCTACTCTCAGTTAAAACTACTAATACTATAAATGTGTCAGCTTTTTACTTGTTTCAAGACATTTCAGTTTTCAAGAGATTGAATCAAATTTGCCAATGAGGTGAGCAAAAACTTTGGCTTGAAATTGAAAAAAAAAGAAAGAATTAAAACAAGGCAGAAAACACATCAAAGTTTTATAATTTAGGTCCATCAAATAAAACCATCTGAACCAGAAAAAATACCAAAAATCCAGGTTTTAAGACATTTGAACCGATCTTAAAATGCATTTTTGCAGAGCATAAAGTTGGTTTGTGATGTTGTTAAGTGTGAGAGATAAGCTTTACAGTAAATTAATTATAATTTATCTGACTTTTATCATGTGATAAGCCTGTACTTTTTGTTTAATTTGTGCACAAAGCTCTGATACAGGGCAGCAGCAGATTTGGTATCTAAAAGGAAAAACTAATGTTTATGGGATTACAAAGTAACTCATCTGGTTATAAAATGTAGGAGTAGAAAGTACACATACTTCATGAAAAATATAAGAAGTAAAAGTAAAAAGTCTCCAGATTTTATAAAGCTCAAGTAAACTACAGTAGTGATGGGTAGATGGCGCGTCAATGTGTGTGTAACCCATTTCCCAAGCTGGGTCGACCCAGTGTAGACCCAGTGTTGGTGCATTCTAGCGCCATCAAGTGGTTTAATAAATGCACTACAGTCACTGGGCTCATTCAGTGACGTGCAGTTAAGTTACAGCTGGTGAGACGCTTTATTAACAAAAGACACCTTTTTATTTACTTTGCACACACATACGAAACGTTTCCCATTACAGGAGCACACAAACTTGTGATTTCTTTGCCTCTACATGCACAAATAAAATAAGAGGAAAAAAAATTAAAAATGACCTGTGGTTCGATCCCGCGACCTTTTACTCAGAGCTACACCTGCTCTCTCAGTTGAGCTACACATGAGATGACGTAATAATGTGAATGAACTAATAACTGTGAGCAAAATTATTATGACTTTTAGTCTGTTGCTGTTAAATATTTGCTTGTGATTATTTATTTAGTTGCTTAAGACTCTGTCAAGCTGCTAATTTATATCGACCCTAATCATTTTTGGCCTCACAGTGCAGACACAGTCATGCTCAGCTTTGTGTGTCGAAATCAAACGAGGGCGTCAGAAACACTCGCTCCAGCGTTGGCACATGTGACCCACAAGACACAGTAGATGTGTTGCTCACGTGACATTTGTTAAAGTGGCACACATGTTGACACGGCTCGACACACGCGCCTTTTCTACTGCTCCATACACGTGTGGACGCGTCGACTCTTTTGGCCCAGCACTAAACTACAGATACTCAAAAAAGTACAGTACTGGAGTAAAAATACGCTGTAGACTCTCCGCGTGTAAGCAGCTTTACAATCTTGAAACTGTTTTTTGATGTGTGTGTGTTAGGGATGTCCCGATCCGATCACGTGATCGGATCGGGACATCCCTAGTGTGTGTTCATGGGTTAAATGTATAAAATGGGGATGGGACGATATTATCCCTAATCGCGATAATTTAGGGTCGCAATTAAATAATCGTGGCCTTTTTTCATAATTGTGATAATCGTAATCACAATTACAGCAGCAGACTCACACCTGTGGCTTCATAAGAGCATTTAAAGCCTGACTCCTGTGAACCCAGTAAAAGCTGTTTTATGGTTAAACAAAGAAAAGGTTCATGTGTTAAACTTAATTATGACTCTGAGACAAAGTTAGAAGATTTCTGCTCAACAATGTAAACATTTGTTCACTTTGAATCATTATTGATTGTACTTAAACCAATGTTCAAACACTTACATATTGTGTGTTAATAAATATTTCAGTGATTTTGAATCTGTGAACTTTTACGTTTAGTAAATTATTGTGATAATATCGTTAATCACAATTATTTTGGTCACAATAATCGTGAGTGCACATTTTAATATCATCCCATGCCTAGTATAAAAATGTGCATATCAATAGTAACTCTTCTGTTGCTTCACAAAACGTTTGACTAAAGGCTATGTTTACAAAAGCTCGGTGGCTTGTTGCTCTTAATCTGGCAACCCTGGAAACTACTCACTTTCTCTGTTTAAGTAAATGTTTTTTAACAAAAAGTCATCCTCATATTTGTGCAAAGATACTTTTACTGGTTTGTTTGTGTTTTAGTCTCAGAGAACCAAAGACCTGAAGCTGTCGTAAAGTTGTGATCGTCTCAGGACGTCTGATCTCGTTTGTCCTTGAACCTGATGCTAACGCTAACGCTAACGACGCTGCTAAGTTTACAACCGCGGCTAAAACTGGAATATTGATCCGAGTCTAATGTGACGGACTGAGAAAGAACCGGAGAAAACACAAGACTAAACCCAGGTCTAAACCCAGGACTAAAACAGGACTAAAGCAGGACTAAAGCAGGACTAGACCCAAGATTAAGACCAGGACTAAACCAAGACTAAAACAGGACTAGACCCAGGACTAGACCCAAGATTAAGACCAGGACTAAACCAAGACTAAAGCAGGACTAAAACAGGACTAAAACAGGACTAAAGCAGGACTAAAACAGGACTAAAGCAGGACTAAAGCAGGACTAAAACAGGACTAAAGCTGGACTAAAACAGGACTAAAACAGGACTAAAACAGGACTAAAACAGGACTAAAGCTGGACTAAAACAGGACTAAAACAGGACTAAAGCTGGACTAAAACAGGACTAAAACAGGACTAAAGCTGGACTAAAACAGGACTAAAACAGGACTAAAGCTGGACTAAAACAGGACTAAAACAGGACTAAAGCTGGACTAAAACAGGACTAAAACAGGACTAAAGCAGGACTAAAACAGGACTACAACAGGACTAAAGCTGGACTAAAACAGGACTAAAACAGGTCTAAAACAGGACTAAACCAGGACTAAACCAGGACTAAACCAGGACTAAACCAAGACTAAAACAGGACTAAAACAGGACTAAAGCAGGACTAAAACAGGACTAAAACAGGACTAAAGCAGGACTAAAACAGGACTAAAACAGGACTAAAGCAGGACTAAAGCAGGACTAAAACGGGACTAAAGCAGTACTAAAACAGGACTAAAACAGGACTAAAACAAGACTAAACCAGGACTAAACCAGGACTAAAGCAGGACTAAAACAAGACTAAACCAGGACTAAACCAGGACTAAACCAAGACTAAAACAGGACTAAAACAGGACTAAAACAGGACTAAAACAAGACTAAACCAGGACTAAACCAGGACTAAAGCAGGACTAAAGCAGGACTAAAGCAGGGCTAAAACAGGACTAAAACAGGACTAAAACAGGACTAAAACAAGACTAAACCAGGACTAAACCAGGACTAAACCAGGACTAAAGCAGGACTAAAGCAGGACTAAAGCAGGGCTAAAACAGGACTAAAGCAGGACTAAAGCAGGACTAAAACAGGACTATAGTGTCTTGGTCTGTAGTGTCTGAGCTCATGCACAGATTTATAATGAGACGAAACGAGGTTAAAGAGAGAGAGAGAGAGAGAGAGAGAGAGAGATGGAGGTGTGGAGCTCTCTCTCTCTCTCTCTTTGTCCTACAGGTGAAGCTTTCTTCCTTCTCTCTACGTCTCTTTTGCACAACAACAAGAACGAAAATACATGTTGTAGTCATTTCAAAAGAGAGAGAGGGAGAAAGAGGGAAGAAACAGGAGGAAGTAGGAGGGAGAGAGGGAGAGAAAAAGGAGAGAGAGAGAAGAGAGTGAAAAGAGTGAGAGAGAGGAGAGAGAAAGAAGAAAGTGAGAGAGAGAGGGAGAGACAGACAGACAGAGAGAAAGAAAGGGGAGAGAGAAGGAGAGAGAGAAAAAAGAGAAAGTGAGAGAGAGAAATGGAATAAGAGACGGACAGAAAAAGGAGAGAAGAGAGATGGGGAGAAATAGAGAAAGAAGAAAGTCAGAGCGAGAGAGAGAAGAGTGGGAGAGATGGAAAAGAAAGAGAGAAAGATTGAAGAAGCAGAGAGCAAAAGCAGAGTGAGAATGAAGAAAAAGTCAGAGAGAGAAGGGGAGTGAAGATGAGAGAAAGAGAGATAAAGGAAGCGTGAGTGGGGGGCAGATAGAGGTGTATAAGAAAGAGGAGCATGAAGAAAAAGAGAGAGAGAGAAAGAGAAGAGAGAGAGAGAGAGTGTAGGAGCCTCTCAGTATCAGTGTTGGATCAGCTGCAGGAAATGGACTCCGGCGTCATTTATCGTGTTAGCGTAGCGTTAGCGTTAGCCCCTCAGATAAAAAACCGACCAATCGTGCGGCGGCAGAGATAAGACTCTACTGCACGCGCTCACAACTCACGTCTCACTTCTGCCTCATCCTGCTGTGATTTAGACCTGGTTTAGACCTGGTTTAGACCTGGTTTAGTCCAGCTTTAGTCCTGTTTTAGTCCTGCGTTAGTCCTGCTTTAGTCCTGTTTTAGTCCTGCTTTAGTCCTGCTTTAGTCCTGCTTTAGTCCTGTTTTAGTCCTGCTTTAGTCCTGTTTTAGTCCTGCTTTAGTCCTGTTTTAGTCCTGCTTTAGTCCTGCTTTAGTCCTGTTTTAGTCCTGCTTTAGTCCTGCGTTAGTCCTGCTTTAGTCCTGCTTTAGTCCTGCTTTAGTCCTGTTTTAGTCCTGCTTTAGTCCTGTTTTAGTCCTGCTTTAGTCCTGCTTTAGTCCTGCTTTAGTCCTGCTTTAGTCCTGCTTTAGTCCTGCTTTAGTCCTGCTTTAGTCCTGTTTTAGTCCTGCTTTAGTCCTGTTTTAGTCCTGCTTTAGTCCTGCTTTAGTCCTGCTTTAGTCCTGCTTTAGTCCTGTTTTAGTCCTGCTTTAGTCCTGTTTTAGTCCTGCTTTAGTCCTGCTTTAGTCCAGCTTTAGTCCTGTTTTAGTCCTGCTTTAGTCCTGTTTTAGTCCTGCTTTAGTCCTGTTTTAGTCCTGCTTTAGTCCTGTTTTAGTCCTGCTTTAGTCCTGCTTTAGTCCTGTTTTAGTCCTGCTTTAGTCCTGCTTTAGTCCTGCTTTAGTCCTGTTTTAGTCCTGCTTTAGTCCTGCTTTAGTCCTGTTTTAGTCCTGTTTTAGTCCTGTGTCTAAAGTGTGAGTAAGTCCTGGTTGAGATCCAGGTCTGGTCTCTCTGGACCGGGTCCCTGCTCAGACTGAGGCACAGTCTGTTTAATGAGATCTGAAGAGTCCGGTCCCTCTGGTCCTGACCCAGACTGAGACCAGACAGAGACCAAAACAGGACTAAAACAGGACTAAAGCAGGACTAAAACAGGACTAAAACAAGACTAAAGCAGGACTAAAACAGGACTAAAACTGGACTAAAACAGGACTAAACCGGGTCTGAAACTGGGTTATGTCATATTCTTGTGATTCATTTCGTTTCTCATTAATAAAACACAGAAGTGGAGCAAAGACGGTCTCAGAGGAAAAACAGAGAGAGAGGGAGAGAGAGAGAGAGAGAAGAAAGGAGGGAGGGAGTGTGTTGAGTGACAGCTGACGATGGGCAGATGAGAGAAAATCGTTGGAGAGAGAGAAGGATGAGCAGCAGGGTTCAGTCAGAGCAGAAAAACTTTGGGTTCAATCTCCTGTCCTCCCTCACTTCCCTGTTCCCTCTCTCTCTCTTCTCCCGCTCTTTCTCTCTCTCTCTGTCTTTCTTTTTCTCTCCCGCCTTTCTCTTTGTTTTTTCCTGTCTCTCTCTTTTGCCTCGTTTTCTTTCTCTCTTCTTCTCTTCCTTTTGTCTCTCTCCCTCTGTTTATTTCCCCCTTTCCCCTCTCTTTCTCTCTTTCCCTCTCTTTCTATCCCTTCTTCCCCCTCTCTCTCTTCTCTGTCTCTCCCTCCTTTTTCTCCCTCGACTCCCTTTACTCTCTCCCTCCCTCTTTCTCTCTCCCTCTCATCTTTCTCCCCACTCTTTCTACCTCTCTCTCTTCTTCCTTCTCTCTCTCTCTCTCTCTCTCTCTCTCTCTCTCTCCTCCGTCTCTCCCTCTCTTTCTCTCTCTCTGTCGTGTCTGATTTTTCCTCTAAATTTACTCTTTAAATTCTCTGTGGAGGATTTGAATATTTGAAAAAGTGCTTCATGTTTTATTGAGCTTCATCTGAGTCTGAGCCTCTGCTTCCTCCCCTCATCCCTCTCTCTCTTTTCTCCTCTCTCTCTCTTCTCTCTCTCTCTCTCTCTCTCTCTCCATTTTTCTTCGTTATGTGTGACTTTGAGCAGCAGATGTGACACTGATTTAAACTCAGAATATTCACTGTATTTTTTAGTGGAGCTGTTCAGACTTCAGCTGCAATTAATCGTTCAATAAAAGCTATTTTAAGGGAGGGAAGAGAGAGAGAGAGAGAGAGAGAGAGGAGAGGGATTGAGGGGAGAGAGAGGGGGGGGGGGGAGAGAGAGAGGAGAGAGAGAGAGAGAGGACTGGGAGGAGGGAAAGAGAGAGAGAGGGAGAGAGATGAGAGAGGAACTGGGAGGAGAGGAAGAGAGAGAGAGAGGGAGAGGGAGAGGAGAGGGATTGAGGGGAGAGAGAGAGGAGCGGGATGGAAGGAGAGAGAGGAGGGAGGGAGAGAAAGGAAAAACACGAGTGGGTGAGGAGAAGAATGTCACAGAGATGTGTTGAAAACATTTTAACACATTTGTGAGTCTAGTTAAGGAGTGTTTACTTTAACACAGTGACTGTGTTGTGGCATTTAAACACATGTAATGTGTCTATGTGTCACTTATTCTCTATTTCATTCTAAATTGTGCTTGAACCTTTAACAAATCTCTTCATGTCATTGGGTTTTGGAGGAGGCGGGAATCGAACCTGGAACCTTTGCTCTGTGAGACGTGTGTGTTACCCACTCTGCCACCGGAGACAACTACTGAAACAAGACATCTGACTACACTTTATATTGTGTGTCCTACACTCTGACTGGTTCATAGGTTAACACAAAGAAGTGTTGTTTGTCCTGTAACATGATTGGTTACTCAGTTAACTCAAGTTTGTGCTATGAGTCCTGCAATGTGATTGGCTGAAAGGTTAACACAGAGATGTGTTGCACTAGTTTACTCAGAAAAGTCTGATTTCTACACAAGTCTTTCACTATTTTAACAACAGCGTGTGTTGAAACAGCTGTAACATAAGAATTGTGTTAAAATGTAACACATGTGTTTTAAGAGAAGAGACAGAATAACAGACACATGAGTTTAATGGACACAAAAGGCAGACATGGTATTTTATTTGTAGAATTCAGAGCAATTAAAGGAAAGATGGAGGTAAGAGGCAGTTTTTTAAACAACTTTTACACAATTGTTAAAACAAATAAACCCAAACGTGTCTTAAAAAGAGAATAAAGACATTTGTATTTATGTTAAGTGTTTGTGCACGTTGGACATTCAGCACGCTGTTTCCTATCAAAAGAGAATAAAGATCTCTCTCCTTCTTGTCTCTATCTCTCTCTCTCTCTCTTCTCTTGTGCACGTTCTTCCCTCACAGTTCCGACTCTCTCTCTCTCTCTCGCCTTTCCACTGATCACTTCTCCTCTCTCTTTTCATCAACCTCCTCACTCTCTCTCTCCTCTCTCGACTCTCTTCTCTTCCCTCTCTCTCACTTCTCTCTCTCTCTCCTCTCTCATCTCTCTCTCTCCTGCGTCTCTTCCTTACATTTCCACCTCTCTCCTCCTTCTCCTGCTCTCTCTCTCTCGTATCGCATCTACGTCTCTCTCCTTCTCTCTCTCTCACTCTCTCTTTCATCACTTCTCCTCCTCTCTCCTCCCTCTTCATCGATACTCTCTCCTCTCTCTCCTCTCTCTCGCCCTCTCTCTCCCTCTCTTCTCTCGTATCTCTCCCTCTCTCCTTCTTCTCTCTCTCTTTCATCTCTCATCTCTTTTCCTCCTCATCTGTCTCTCTCTCTCTCTCCTTTCCATCACTCTCTCTCTCTCCTCTCTCTCTCTCTCTCTCCTCTCTCCTTTCATCACTCTCTCTCTCTCTCTCTCTCTCTCTCTCCTCTGTCTCTCTCTCTCTCCTCTCTCTCTCTCTCTCACCCTCTCTCTCTCTCCTCTCTCTCTCTCTCTGTCTCTTCTCTCTCCTCTCTCTCTCTCTCTCTCTCTTGTTCTTTCTTTTCTTGTTCCTGTCAAACTCGTCATTTTCACCTCCTCCATTTCTCTGCCCGACTCTTCACACTCTATTATCTTCTCAAACACCCCCCTCTCCTTCTCTCTCTCTCTTTTTCTCTCGCTCTCCTTCTCTCTTCTCTCTCTCTCTCTCTCTCTCTCGTCTCTCTCTCCTTCTCTTCTCTCTCTCTCTCTCTCTCTTTCTCACCTCGTGACATCATCAGGTGGTGACTCTGAGTGTTAAATGTTCGTTTTTATCCCAGCTCTGATGTCACACTCAGCTTCATTTGTTCCGTTTATGACAATAAAACGCTGCATATTTACTTCAGGACCAGGACCAAGACCCAGGACCAGGACTAAGGGCCAGGTAGTGTGTCAGGTCCAGGTCCAGGTGAAGTGTCAGGTCCAGGTCCAGGTCCAGGTCCAGGTGAAGTGTGTCAGGTCCAGGTCCAGGTGAAGTGTGTCTAGGTCCAGGTCCAGGTCAGTCCAGTCCAGGTCCAGGTCCAGTGAAGTGTCAGGTCAGGTGTGTGTCAGGTCCAGGTCCAGGTCCAGGTCCAGGTGAAGTGGTCAGGTCCAGGTCCAGGTCCAGGTCCAGGTGAATCAGGTGTCCAGGTCCAGTGTCAGGTCAGGTCCAGTGGTCAGGTGAAGTGTGTCAGGTCCAGGTCCAGGTGAAGTGTGTCAGGTCCAGGTCCAGGTCCAGGTCCAGGTCCAGGTCCAGGTCAGGTGAAGTGTGTCAGGTCAGGTGAAGTGTGTCAGGTCCAGGTCCAGGTCCAGGTCCAGGTGAAGTGTGTCAAGGTCAGGTCCAGGTCCAGGTCCAGGTGAGTGTAGGTCAGGTCCAGGTCCAGGTCCAGGTGAATGTGTCCAGGTCCAGGTCCAGGTCCAGGTCAGGTGAAGTGTGTCAGGTGGTCCGGTCAGGTGAGTGTGTCAGGTCCAGGTCCAGGTCCAGGTCCAGGTCCAGGTCAGGTCAGTCCAGGTGAAGTGTGTCCAGGTCATCAGGTCAGGTCCAGGTCCAGGTCCAGTGAAGTGGTCAGGTCCAGGTCCAGGTCCAGGTCCAGGTGAAGTGGTGTCAGGTCCAGGTCCAGGTCCAGGTGAAGTGTGTCAGGTCCAGGTCCAGGTCCAGGTCCAGGTGAAGTGTGTCAGGTGTCAGGTCCAGGTCAGGGTCCAGGTCCAGGTCCAAGTTGTGTCAGGTCCAGGTCCAGGTGAAGTGTGTCAGGTTCCAGGTCCAGGTCCAGGTCCAGGTAGGTCCAGGACAGGTGAAGTGTGTCAGGTTCAGGTCCAGGTCCAGGTGAAGTGTGTCAGGTCAGGTCCAGGTCCAGGTGAAGTGTGTCAGGTCAGGTCCAGGTCCAGGTGAAGTGTGTCAGGTCCAGGTCCAGGTCCAGGTGAAGTGTGTCAGGTCCAGGTCCAGGTCCAGGTCCAGGTGAAGTGTGTCAGGTCCAGGTCAGGTCAGGTCCAGGTCCAGGTAAGTGGTCAGTCAGGTCCAGGTCAGGTCCAGGTGAAGTGTGTCAGGAGGTCCAGGTCAGGTTGTCAGGGTCCAGGTCCAGTTCCAGGTCCAGGTGAATGTGTCAGGTCAGGTCCAGGTCAGGTGAAGTGTGTCAGGTCCAGGTCCAGGTCCAGGTCCAGGTGAAGTGTGTCAGGTCCAGGTCCAGGTCCAGGTCCAGGTGAAGTGTGTCAGGTCCAGGTCCAGGTCCAGGTGAAGTCCAGGTCAGGTCCAGGCCAGGTCAGGTGAAGTGTGTTCAGGTCCAGTCCCAGGTCCAGGTGTCAGTCCAGGTGGTCAGGTCCAGGTCCCAGTCCAGGTGAAGTGTGTCAGGTCCAGGTCCAGGTCCAGGTCCAGGTGAAAGTGGTGTCAGGTCCAGGTCCAGGTCCAGGTCCAGGTGAAGTGTGTCAGGTCCAGGTCCAGGGTCCAGGTGAAGTGTGGGTCAGGTCCAGGTCCAGGTCCAGGTCCAGGTGAAGTGTGTCAGGTCCATCAGGTCCAGGTCCAGGTGAAGGTGTGGTCAGGTCCCAGGTCCAGGTCCAGGTCAGGGAAGTGTGTCAGGTCCAGGTCCAGGTGAAGTGTGTCAGGTCCAGGTCAGGTCCAGGTCCAGGTAGTGTGTCAGGTCCAGGTGAAGTGTGTCAGTCCAGGTCCAGGTGAAGTGGTGTCAGGTCCAGGTCCAGGTCCAGGTGAAAGTGTGTCAGGTCCAGGTCCAGGTCCAGGTGAAGTGTGTCAGGTCCAGGTCCCAGGTCAGGCCAGGTCCAGGTCCAGGTGAATGTGTCAGGTCCAGGTCCAGGTCCAGTCAGGTGAAGTGTGTCAGGTCCAGGTCCAGTGAAGTGTGTCAGGTCCAGGTTCCAGGTCCAGGTCCAGGAGGTCCAAGTAGTGTGTCAGGTCCAGGTCCAGGTCAGGTGAAGTGTGGTCAGGTTCAGGTCCAGGTCCAGGTCCAGGTCTAGGTCCAGGTGAAGTTGTGTCAGGTCCAAGGTCCAGGTCCAAAGGTCAGGTCCAGGTCCAGGTCCAGGTCCGGTCCAGGTCAGGTCAGGTCAGGTCCAGTCCAGTGTGTCAGTTCCAGGTTCCAGGTCAGGTGAAGTGGTGTCAGGTCCAGGTCCAGGTCCAGGTCCAGGTCCAGTGTGTCAGGTCCAGGTCCAGGTCCAGGTCAGGTGAGGTGGTCAGGTCCAGGTCCAGGTCCAGGTCCAGGTGAAGTGTGGTCAAGGTCCAGGTCCAGGTCCAGGTCCAGGTGAAGTGTGTCAGGTCCAGGTGTCCAGTCCCAGGTCAGGTCCAGGTCACAGGTCCAGGTGTTGGGTGTCAGGTCCAGGTCCAGGTCAGGTCCAGGTGAAGTGTGTCAGGTCCAGGTCCAGGTGTGTCCAGGTCCAGGTCCAGGTCAGGTCCGGTCCAGGTCCAGGTCCAGGTGAAGTGTGTCAGGTCCAGGTCCAGGTCCAGGTCCAGGTCCAGGTGAGTGTGGTCAGGTCCAGGGTCCAGGTGAAGTGTGTCCAGGTCCAGGTCCAGGTCCAGGTCCAGGTCCAGGTCCAGGTCCAGGTGAAGGTGGTCAGGTCCAGGTCCAGGTCCAGTGTGTCCAGGTCCAGGTCCAGGTCCAGTCCAGGTCAGGTGAATTTGTCAGGTCCAGGTCCAGGTGAAGTGTTGTCAGGTGTCAGTCCAGGTCCAGGTCCAGGTGTTTTTCAGGTCCAGGTGAAGTGTGTCAGGTCCAGGTCCAGGTCAGGTCCAGGTCCAGGTGAAGTGTGGCAGGTCCAGGTGAATGTGTCAGGTCCAGGTCCAGGTCCAGGTGAAGTGTGTCAGGTCCAGGTCCAGGTCCAGGTCCAAGGTGTCCAGTGTAGGTCCAGTCCAGGTCCAGGTGAAGTGTGTCAGGTCCAGGTGAAGTGTGGTCAGGTCCAGGTCCAGGTGAAGGTGTGCAGGTTCAGGTCCAGGTCCAGGTCCAGGTCCAGGTGAAGGTGTCAGGTCCAGGTCCAGGTCTAGGTCCAGGGTGAAGTGTGTCAGGTCCAGGTCCAGGTCCAGGTGAAGTGTGTCAGGTCCAGGTCGGTCCAGGTCCAGGTGAAGTGTGTCAGGTCCCGGTCCAGGTCCAGGTCCAGGTGAAGTGTGTCAGGTCCAGGTCCAGGTCCAGGTCTTGATGTGGGGTTTTTAAGTCCGTGTGAGACGAAAGGTTAAACTGTTGTGATCAATACTTGTGTGTGAAGCTGCTCTGATCCTCTGATCCACGATCAATAAGACAAACGAGACGATCAATCAGAGCCTGGTGTGAGCCGCCACGGATTCTCAAACTTCTACTGCTGCTGCTCAAAGAACAAAATAATATTCTACAGTTTATTTATTCAGTTAATACAAAGAGAGAGAGAGAGAGAGGAGAGAGAGGGAGAGACAGGGAGACAGGGACAGAGAGAAGAGAGGGAGAGATAGAGGAAAAAGAGGAGAGAGAGAGAGAAGAAGAAGAGAGAGGAGAGAAGATAAGGACGGAGGGAGAGAGAAGAGAAGGAGGGAGAGAGAGAAGAGAAGGAGGGAGAGAAAAAGAAGAGAAGGAGGGAGAGAGAGAAGAGAAGGAGGGAGAGAGAAGACAATGAGGGAGAGAAAGAGAAGAGAAGGAGGGAGAGAGAAGAGAAGGAGGGAGAGAAAGAGAAGAGAAGGAGGGAGAGAGAGAAGAGAAGGAGGGAGAGAGAAGACAATGAGGGAGAGAAAGAGAAGAGAAGGAGGGAGAGAGAAGAGAAGGAGGGAGAGAAAGAGAAGAGAAGGAGGGAGAGAGAGAAGAGAAGGAGGGAGAGAGAAGAGAAGGAGGGAGAGAAAGATAAGGAGGGAGAGAGAAGAGAAGGAGGGAGAGAGAAGATAAGGAGGTGAGAGAGAGAAGAGAAGGAGGGAGAGAGAAGAGAAGGAGGGAGAGAAGAGAAGAGAAGGAGGGAGAGAGAAGAGAAGGAGGGAGAGAGAGAGAAGAAGGGAGAGAGAGAGAAGGAGAAGAAAAGGAGGGAGAGAAGAGAAGGAGGGAGAGGAAGAGAGGAGGAGAGAGAGAAGAGAAGGAGGGAGAGAGAGAAGAGAAGGAGGAGAGAGAAAGAAAGAGGGAGAGAGAGAAGAGAAGGAGGGAGAGAGAAGAGAAGGAGGGAGAGAAAGAGAAGAGAAGGAGGGAGAGAGAAGAGAAGGAGGGAGAGAGAAGAAAGGAGGGGAGAGAAGATAAGGAGGGAGAGAGAAGAGAAGGAGGGAGAGAGAGAAGGAAGAGGAGAGAGAAGAGAGAGAAGAGAAGGAGGGAGAGAGAAGAGAAGGAGGGAGGAGAGAAGAGGAGAGGAAGAGAAGAGAAGGAGGGAGAGAGAAGAGAGGAGGGAGAGAGAGAAAGAAGAAAAGGAGGGAGAGAGAAGAGAAGGAGGGAGAGAGAAGGGGAGGGAGAGGAGAGAAGAGAAGGAGGGAGAAGAGAAGGAGGGGAGGAGAGAGAGAGAAAGGGGAAAAGAGAGGAGAGAGAGGAGAAAAAGGGAGGGAGAGTTGAAGGAGAGGACAGAGGGGAAGAAGTGGGAGAAAGAGAGAGAGAAGAGGAGGAGGGGTTGAACTTGTGCTGCTGCAGGTTTAAGTCTGATCTTTGTCATTCTGATGCTGTCGTCAAGGATTCTGCACAAACCTCCTGATCTCAGGAAAAACTACTCTCTTCTCTCTCTCTCTCTCTCCATCTTGCCTTACTTACCTCACCTCTCTTTCTCTTCATTTTATGTTTTTTCTTTCTCTTGTTTTCTCTCTCTCTCTCTTTGACTCAATTTTTCTCTCTCTGTCTTCCTCTCTCTTCTGTCTCTTCTTCCTTTTTCTCTCTCACTCTTTCACTCTATTGTCTCCTCTTTTTTTCTCAATGTCATTCATTTTTTTCTTTCTCTTTGCTTTTTTTTCCCCTCTCACTTTCTCACTTTTTGTCACTTACATTTTCTCTCCCTCTCTCTGACTTGGAAACGCCTCAGTCCTGGTTCAGTCCTGGTTCAGTCCTGGTTCAGTCCTGGCTCAGTCCTGGTTCAGTCCTGGTCCAGACCTGGTTCAGTCCGACAGTGAGACCTCCCACAGACCTGTTAATCTCCCATAATCCTCTGCTCCTGCTCCAGACCCGCTTTAGACCCGGGCCAGTCCGGGGTCTGCCACCAGGTCTCGGCCAGAGCAGAAGGACAAACGGTAGGACCATCTGGACCTCGGCGGGTCAGCAGGTCCAGACCAGGTCCACCTCTCGTCTGGGTCTGAGGCCAGACTAAAACAGGACTAAAGCAGGTCTAAAACAGGTCTAAAGCAGGACTAAAACAGGACTAAAGCAGGACTAAAACAGGACTAAAGCAGGACTAAAGCAGGACTAAAACAGGACTAAAGCAGGTCTAAAACAGGTCTAAAGCAGGACTAAAACAGGACTAAAGCAGGACTAAAACAGGACTAAAGCAGGACTAAAACAGGACTAAAACAGGACTAAAGCTGGACTAAAACAGGACTAAAACAGGACTAAAGCAGGACTAAAGCAGGACTAAAGCAGGACTAAAGCAGGACTAAAACAGGACTAAAACAGGACTAAAGCAGGACTAAAACAGGACTACTCTCTCTCTCTCTTTTTCTTCTCTCTCTTTCTTCCCTCACTCTCTCCTTCTTGTTCCCTCTCTTCTCTCTGTCTTTCTTCCCTCTCCCTCTTTCTTCTCTCTCTCTCTCCAACTTGTTCCCTCTCTGTCTCTCCTCTCTCTCTCCCTCTCTCTTTCTCTTCTCTCTCTCTTTCTCGCTCTCTCTTCTCCCTGTTCCCTCTCCCTTTCTTCCCTCTCTCTCTCTCTCTCTCTCTTTCCCTCTCTCCTCTCTTTCTCTCTCTCTCTCTCTCTGTGCGTGGGTTGCAGGTTAAACTCCCTGTGGAGCCTTTGAGCAGTGCATTTTTCTGCTCTGTTGCATCAGCGTCGCCCCCGGTTAAATCTTCCTTTTGTTCCTCCTCTTTCTCCTCTCCTCTTTCATCTCTCTCTCTCTCTCTCTCTTTTCTCTCTCTCTCAAATGTCAGGGCTGTGTTTCCTGATATTTTTCTCAGATTATAAACATATTTCTTCCTGTGTTTCCTCAGTGTAATAACGACTACTTTCCTGGTGTTATAAACATATATTTTTTCTTTTTCCTCAGTGTAATAACGACTACTTTCCTGGTGTTATAAACATATATTTTTTCTTTTTCCTCAGTGTAATAACGACTACTTTCCTGGTGTTATAAACATATATTTTTTCTTTTTCCTCAGTGTAATAACGACTACGCTCCCGTCTGCGGCTCCAACAACCACAACTACCAGAACGAGTGCTTCCTGCGCCGAGACGCCTGTAAACTGCAGTCTGAGGTCCTGGTGCTGTCTGAGGGGGCGTGTCCTGTAGGTGAGTCATGTGACAGAGGGGGCGTGGCCTGTGGGAGTGAGGGGGCGTGGCCTGTAAACTACAGTCTGAGGTCCTGGTGCTGTCCGAGGGGGCGTGTCCTGTAGGTGAGTCATGTGACAGAGGTGTGAGGGGGCGTGGCCTGTAGGTGTGAGGGGGCGTGGCCTCGTTTGAAGCTGCAGCGTTTCCTTTGGCTCAGATCAGATTTTATATTTTATTTCCCGTATTTCGTTCAATATCTGACTTTTCCTCACGTTTGAACTCTGCAGCTCGGTCGTTCTGATTGGTCGGTTTGCGCTGACTCCGCCCCCTGCTCTGTCACAAAATCCAGAGTTAACAGGTTGAGTTATGAACCTATTTCAGTTTATCCAGAGAGGCTCATGACTGGTTTAGTCAAGCTCAGGAAGAGAAACTGGTCCAGGATTGTAGTTGCCTGGGATCCAGATCCACACTTCAGCTCCTGCTCAGAGTGGGTCTGGTCACCACGCCCTCCGCCTGTGTTTCAGAACAAATCTACATCGTACCGTCCAATCAGATGAGTTTATTTGTGTGACGCAGATGAAACAAAGAAGCTGATTGGTCATCTGTCATTTAGACCAAAATCTAACTTCACTCACCTCACATTAAAATCGTTTTTTGCTTCGCTCATTGATTCTGCAGAAATCCAACATGTTTTTCACTTCCACCTGATATTTTTTTCATGTATTTTTTTCGTCAGAAGCAGCCATGTTGGTTTTTACACGCCGAAAGATGCGTGTCTCTGATTGGCTAATGAATCTGTCAATCACAGCTACAGAAATTTGAAAGAGGGACACGGTGGACAGACGATATATTTTATATATATCGTCTGGATTTTCCAGGCAAACGCACGTCTTGGCCACACATCAGACCTGATCCATTCGAAGCCACGCATCACTAGAGCAATGTGTACGAAGGTTTGGACTGTTGTTTGTTTAAACAAGAGAGAAAATAATGCTTATTTGAGAAACGTGTAACGTGTATGGTGAACGCTCGTACTAGGCTATTGGTTCTGAAATTACTGTACAAAATAAAAGATGAGGACTTCGCAGATTTAGCCTTTCGCGGGTTTCAGAACGTAACCTCCGCGATAAACAAAGGAACACTGTAAAACGTATTTACAAACACTGTTACATTTGTGAACTGGGATCAATATATTTACAACATTTTGGCAGGAATTTGACCCCATAGTTTCTGAGAAAGACCCTGTTTCAGTTCATCCAGAGAGACTCATGCTTGGTTTAGTCAAGAATCTGGTCCAGGATCGTAGTAATGGTAGAGATTGTAAACAGTGAGTCTGCTGGAGTCGTCTCTGATTGATTATTTTCAGACGTAACGGTCACATTGACTTTGGTCGCAGCTCAAACAGGAGCCGCTGTGTTTGCGCCGCACAAAGACTTTTCTGTTCGGACCAGAGATCACGAGTTTGTCTCTTTTTAGTCTCTCTGTTTGTGACACACATTGGGTTTTACTCACACACAAACAAACTGTAGCTTCTGCAGGACAAACAGAGCCCAGTCACCAGACCATTCAGGAAAAAACACACACACTAAAGAAAGAGAGAGAGAAAGACAGATAGAGAGAGAAGAGAGAGGGAGAGAAAGAGAAGGATTATGAATGAACAAACATCTAATATCATGTGTCTCTTTCTCTCCTGTAATTTAAATGTTTGTGTCGATGTAACTTGACAATGTGAGAGAGAGAGAAGAGAGAGAGAGAGAGAGAGAGAGAGAGAGAGAGAAGAGAGAAAGGAGAGAGAAAGAGAGGGAGAGAGAAAGAGGGGCAAGAGAGGAGAGAAGAAAAACAGTGAGCAATAGAGGAGAAAAAGAGGAGAGAGCGAGGGGAGGAGAGAAGTAAAGCGAAAAAAGAACAGACTGACTCACATACATGAGATTAATCGACTTAAAACTTTTACAGTGCTTCTTCTTCTTCTTCTTCTCTCTCTCCCTCTTGCTCATCTCCCTTCTCCTCTTCTGTCTTTTCCTTCTCTCTTTATCTTCCTTCTTCCTTTTCTTCTTCCCCCCCATTCTGTTTTCCTCTTTCTCTTCCTTCCCCTCATCTCCTCTAGTCTTATCTTTCTCTCCTTTTTCTCCTTTTCCTTTTTTTTCCTCCTCCTCTCCTCTTCTTCCCCCTCTCCTTCTCTCTCCTTTCTTTTCCCTCCTTCTTTTCCTCTTGTTCTTTTAAACTGCTCTTAAATAATACATTTTGGTGGGAAAGGTCACAAACTTCATTATAAACATCAGCAGGAAAGAAAGAGAAGAAGAAGGAGAAGATAGAGAGGGGGAGAGAAGGAGAGAATGAGGGAGAAGAGGAGAAAAGGAGGAGGGGGGAGAGGAGAGGGAAAAGACTAAAGCAGGGAGAGAGAGAGAGGTTCAAAGGGAGTAAAGGAGAGACAAAAGGCAGAGGGGAGAAGAAAGAAGGACCAAAGGGAGAGAAGGAGAAAGAAAGGAATAGGAGAGAAAGAGAGAAGAAGAAAGAGAAGGAGAGGGGAGAATGAGGAAGAGGAGGAGGAGGAGAAACAAAGGACAGAGGGAAGAAGAAGGGAGGACCAGAGGGGGAGAGCAAGAGAGAGAGAGAGAGAGAGTGAGAGAGAAGAGAGGGTGAGGAAAAAGAGAGAATAAAAGGAGGGAGTGAGAGTGTAAAGGGGAGTAAAGGAGAAGAAAGGACAGAGGGAGGAAGAGCAGGAGGAGGAGGCAGTAAAAGTTGATGAGCTGCTGTTTTCAGGCCTGAGGTGTTTAAAGTCACTGGACCAGGACTAAACCAGGACTAAACCAGGACTAAACCAGGACTGGACCAGCACTGGACCGGGACTAAACCAGGACTAAACCAGGACTAAATCAGGTCTAAACCAGTCTAAAAAGTAGACAGGATAATTCAGTGTCTGTTCTTCACGACCTTCATTTTACAAGTGTCAGATTCTTTCTTTGATGCTTCTTTCTTTCACCCCTCCCCCTCTCTTTCTTCTCCCTCCCTCTTTCCTTCCACCACCCTACGTTTCTTTCCTTTTTCTTCTCTCTTCCCTCTCTCTCCTCTCTTTCTCTCTTCTTCACTCCATCTCTCCCTCTCACCCCCTTTCTCTCTTTCTCGCTCTCTCCTCTCTCTCTCTCTCTCTCTCTCTCTCTCTCTCTCTCTCCTTCCCCCCTCTCTCTTCCCTCTCACTCTCTCCCCTTCTCTCTCCTCTCTCTCTCTCTCTCGCTCTCTCCTCTCTCTCTCTCTCTCTCTCTCTCTCTCTCTCCTTCCCCCCCTCTCTCTTCCCTCTCACTCTCTCCCCTTCTCTCTCCTCTCTCTCTCTCTCTCGCTCTCTCCTCTCTCTCTCTCTCTCTCTCTCTCTCCTTCCCCCCTCTCTCTTCCCTCTCACTCTCTCCCTTCTCTCTCCTCTCTCTCTCTCTCTCTCTCTCTCTCTCCTTCTCTCTCTCTCCTCTTTCTCTCTCCCTCTCTCTCTCTCCTCTTTCTCTCTCTCTTCTCCCCCCCTCTCTCTCTTCTCTCTCTCCCTCTCTCTCTCCCCCTCCCTCTCTCTCTCTCTCTCTCTTCTCCCTCTCTCTCTCCCCCTCCCTCCCTCACCTGCCTCAGACCTCATTCTGTCTCTCTCCAGGACTGATGCGTCGATCGCCCACATCTGCCCTTTTCTCCTTCTTTTCTCCTTCTGTCGTTTTCAGGCCACACTCTTCTCTCTTTTCATCCAACATTAAATCACTCTATTAATATTGAACACACGTTATGAGAATGTCTGTGTCAGTTTGCACGTTCTCTCTGTGTTTTCTCATTTAAACTTCACAGATAAATGTAGAATCTGCTCCTGACGTGTGGTTTTTGTGTTTTTTTTGTTTTGTTTCAGACGCAGGATCGGGATCAGGAGACGACGGTAAGAACAAACTTTTATCATTATTATTAAGGAGAGGAGGAGCAGCGACGGGGAGAGACAGGGGAGGCAGTTCAGATTAGGGAAAATAGTTAAATGTCAATAAGACAAAACATGTATCATATATCATAAACATGTGATCTGCGTAAAGTTGGAGCTGTCTTAGGATTTATCATCGTCCAAATGAATCTGTAAACCAGCCTGAATCCGGTGTAATGCCTGTATCTGACCAGAGTGTGGCGCTGTGACACTGACACAGACAGGAAGTAGAAACGACTGCGCATAAAGTTTTTAAAGAAAAAAAAAAACAAAACAAAAGTTTCACGTTAACATAATCTTAGCGGAGAACTCTCTTATACTTAGCAAACATCCTGAATGAACAACATGAATCTAAAACCTGCAGAAGAGACTCAGAAAGTGGATTTATGCTTCAGAACAGGCCCGGCGTGGCTAATCGGGAGAGTCGGGAGACTTCCCGAAGGGCCGGGGGACTTTGAGGGCCGGTGTGGCTCATGTCACATCGGCCACCGGTTGGACCAAGACGCAGAGACGTGCTGAAAGCACGAGGGTAGTCGCTCTAGAGCAGGGGTGACGAACCCGAGGCTTGCGAGCCGCATGCAGCTATTGACCAATCAGCTCTTTGGCTCATTCAGAAACATTTGCGCCTCCACACATTCTCTCTCTTTTTCCCTCTCGCTGACATGCGGGAGAGAGCCGCATGCGCGTAAAGCTGCTGTGCTGTAACCTGATCCCGCCTAATTAAGCTAAAACATAGAAATCCTGAGTCTTGTGAGTGTTTTGAAGTCCACAGTGACACTCTACTACTCACAAGCTTTCAGACACTTTTTATTTCACAAAGATAGACCTCAGATTCACAGAGTTATGATTGTTTTCGCCTTTACTGAAATTTGCCATTCATTTTAATGGGGCGGGCGCGCGGAATTTGACGGGACGTTAGAAAGCATTTCATTCACTGTCCCAAGACACAGGAGATGTAAACGTGATACTAAACATGAGTTCAGACGTCCTGATACAAGTTTGTGTTGTTTCTACAGCCCCAGCTCCACTGTCACTGCTGCGTAAAGGCTCCGTGCCTCTCCACGGTCTGCCCTGGGAAGAGCAGGGCCGGTTAAAAAAAAAAAGAGGACCTTTGAAGGGGGGGCTCATCTAACATGAAAAATTTTAAATTGACATTAGAATTTGATAATAATTATATTGTTAATTATAGTAAAATTACATCACATATCAATAAGAATATCACATCTAAAACTCACCAAAATGCAGGAAATTGCACAGAATTTTTAAAATTTCTCCTGGGGGAGAATTCCCCCAGACCCCCCTGAATTATATCAAAACCATGTTATATTAAAAAAATAAAGATACAGTTGACTTGGCTGGGGCGCTATAACCCACTCAAAAGTAAAAAATAATATTAATAATCGCATACATATTTACATTTTTATTTGTCAGAGGGCTGTTCTATTAAAAATTTTCCCAGGCTGAAAATGAGTCCCACTCCGGCCCTGCTTCAGAATCTTTGGAATATTTTGACAACGTTTCAATACGGATTTAATGGAGATTGTAAGGGATTTAGCTTTGTTTTTCTTTATGTCTTCTGTGGTTTATGGTGCAATGAGACGCAGATTTTCACAGTGAACATCATATAAAGGTCAGTACATTCTGCAGATGAGACATAACTCTGGGGCAGTGATGTCATCAGGGAAAAAAAAAATCCGAATCCAGCGTAACTGCGGAGACGCTAAAGCGGAGTTTTGAAATCTTTTCACCCTGAGAGGTGGTTTCAGAAATCTTCGTTTTCAGTCTCCTAAAACTCCTGCTTCGTGGGGACGATGTGAGGTTCAGGACAAATATTTGTGCTGAAACGCCTGAGCTTGGCTTCGTGGGGACAGGCCCTCATAATATGTGATTTTTACTTAGTTTTGTGGTTTTAAAATGCAACATCTCCCAGGACTTGCCGATATAACGCAGGTCTACAGCGCTGAGGCTCACTCACTGTTTCTCCACTAAAATGATCCAATGTGTTTGTAGATCTACTTTTTTAGTGCTTTGTCTTACAACGGTCAAAAAAGAGAATATTATACAAACATGAGCATTTTTAGTGAGTTATTTTTACAGTAAATAGAGTTTATACAAGCCTCAGTTTGCCTCACATCCCTGTTTCTGTCTGAGCGTGAGAGAAATCTGACTTTCTACGGCCAAAATACGATTCCACGTTTAAATGTGTCTGTGTTTAGCTTCACTGTGCGATTAAACAAAGCCTTAAGCAACTATATAAATCATCACAAGAAAATATTTAACAGCCAAAGTCCAAAAAGCTACAATAATCTGTCATAATGATCATGGTGACGTCATCAGTCCTTTAGCTCAACTGGATGAGCGAGAGAGCCGTGGTGCAAAGAGTCCGGGGATTGAAACTTGTTGCATCAGTATTTTTTTTTCGTTTTGGGTGTAGAGACAAAACAGTCACATTATATGCTTCTGTTGCATATACACGTGTGCAAAGTGATTAAAAAGGCATCTTGAAGTGAAAACAAGCAACTAGACTTGTGTGGTCCACAGTGCCTCACCGCACGTCACTGGGGAGGAGAAAGAGAGAGAATAGAAAGAGAGAGAAAGAGACCGGAGAGAGAGGAAGACTAAAGAGAGAGAGAGATAAGTCAAATTCTTTGTTAAATCCAGTTGAGAGAAAAGCAGACATCTTTCCTGTCCACAGACGCACAAATCTCCTCTGTGTGCAGGTTATTTTGCCAAAACAGTTCCAGTAAAATCACAATGCTGCGCTGTGATTGGTCCGGCTCACCTTGGCCGTCTCTAACCGTACGGTGAAGTTCTCTCTAAAAGGATTCTCCAGATGTAGTAAAAAACACTGAAACTTGGGACTGTTTTTACACAAATACATTTATATTTTAATCCTGTTGTTCCACAGATGATGAAACGAAACAGAAACAGAGAGATATCTGACAGTTTAAAGAGAGAGAGAGAGAGAGAGAGAGAGAGAGAGAGAGAGAGAGAGAGAGAGAGAGAGAGAGAGATGAACTGATAAAAGCACAGGCCTGAGCCGAGCTGGTCACGTGACTCCGGACGCTGCGTCTAATTGGATAATCCTGATTTACAGCCGTTTGAGAAGAGAGCAAATGAAATCAGACCAATCACATGATCAGAGAGAAAGAGAAGAGGAGAGAGAGGGAAGAGAGAGAAGAGAGGGAGGAGGGAGGGAGGAAGGAGAGAGAGAAAGAGAGGAAGAGAAAAGACTGAGAGCAAATGAAATCAGACAAATCACATGATCAGAGAGAAAGAGAAGAGAAGAGAGAGGAGAGAGGGAAGAGAGGGGGAGGAGAGAGAGAGGGAGGGAGGGAAGAGAGAGGGAGGGGAGGAAAGAGGGAGGGAGGGGAGGAAAGAGGGAGGGAGAAGAGAGAGAGGGAGGGGAGGAAGAGGGAGAAAGAGAGGAAGAGAAAAGACTGAGAGAAAATGAAATCAGACAAATCACATGATCAGAAAGAAAGAGAAGAGAAGAGAGAGGGAAGAGAGAGGGGGAGAGGGAGGGAGGGAGGAAGAGAGAGAGAAAACAGAGGAGAAAAGGAGGGAGAGCAAATGAAATCAAAGCAATCACATGATAACAGAGAAAGAGAGAAGAGAGGGAGGGAGGGAAAGAAGAAAGGAGGGAGATGGAAGAAAAAAAAGAGAAGAGAGAGAGAAGGAGAGAAGAGAGGAGAAAGAGGGAGGGAGAGGAAATTAAATCAGACAAATCACGTGATAAGAGAGAAAGAGAAAAGGGAGGGAAGAGAGAGGGAGAAAGAAAGAAGAGAGGGAGAGAGAAAACAGAGGAGAAAGAGAAAGGAGAAAGGGGGAAAGGAGAAAGGAAGAGAAAGAGGGAGGAAATAGATAAGAAAAGAGAAGAGAGAGAGGTAGAGGTAAGAGAGGAGAGAGCGAGAAAAGAGCATGAGAGAGGAGAGGGAGGGAAGAGGGGAGGAAGGAGAGAGAAGGAGAAAGAAAGAAGGGGAGGGAGAGAGAGGAAGAGATGGAAAGGAGAGAGAGAGAGAGGGAGTTAAGAGAAAAGACAAATCACATGAGAGAAGAGGGGAAGGGGAGGAGAGAGTGAAAAAAGAGAAGAACGAGAGAAGAGAGGAGAAAGATGGAGGGAGGGAAGAGAAAGAGGAGAGAGGGAAGGAAGGAGGGAAGGAGAAGAGAGAGGAGAGAGAGAGAGAAAAGGGGGTTAGGCAGAGAATAGAGGAAACGAAATCATGGAGAGACAGGATGAGAGAACGGGAGGAAGAAACAGAGGAGAGAGAATGAAAGAGGGAGAAGAGAGGGAAGGTGAAAAAGAGAGAGGAGAGGAGAAAGAGAGAGAGAGATGGAAGAGAGAGAATAAAAGAGAAAGAGAGAGATAAGAAAGAGACAGGTTGAGAGACAGCAAGGAAGGAACAGAGGAGAGAGAAAGTATGGAGAAAGAAAGAGGTAAAAAGAAAGAGAGAGCAAGAGGTGAGGAGGAAGAAGAGAAGAGAAAGAAGAGAGAGAGGAGAAAGGTTGAGGGAAGAGAGGAGAAGGATGGAATAGGGGGAGAAAGAGAGAGAGAGAATGAAATAGAGAAGAGATGGAAGAGAGAGAATAAAAGAGAAAGATAGAGAGATAAGAAAGAGAGAGGATGAGAGAGAGCAAGGAAGGAACAGAGGAGAGAGAAAGAAAGAGAGAGAGGGAAGGGAGAGAAGGTATGCAGAAAAAGAAAGCAAGATGCGAGGAGGAAGAGGGAGGGAGGGAAGAGAGGGAGGAAGAAGAGAAAGAAGAGAGAGGAGAAAGAGAAGGTAAAAGGTAAAAGAAAGACAGAAAAAGAGAGAGGAAATGAGAGAGAGGGAGAAAAAGGGACAAGAAAGAGAGAAATAAAGATAGAGGAAGAAGAGAGAGAAGGTAAAAAGAAAGAGAAAGAACAAGAGAGAGAAACAGGATGAAAGAAAGGAAGGAAGAAACAGAAGAAAGAGAATGAAAGAGGGAGGTGAGAGAGAAGGTAAAAGAGAAAGAGAGAAGGTGAAAAAGAGAGGAGAGGAGAAAGAGAGAGAAAGAAAGTAAGAAAGAAAGAAAAAAGTAGAGAGATGGAAGAGAAGATATAAAGGAAAGAAGAGAGGATTCTAAGAAAGAAAGAAGTGATGAGA
>JBBPFD010000726.1:0-65034 GCA_038363315.1 Mugilogobius chulae | reverse complement strand
AAGGAAGAGGAGGGAGGATGAAGGAAGAAGGAGAAAAAAGAATGAGAAGAGGAGGAGGAGGGAGAAGAAGATGCCGGGGAGGAAGGAGAGAGAGAAGAGGCGGAGAGGAGAGGGGGGGAGAGAAAAGAGGAGGAGAGGAAGAGAGAGGGAGGAGGGAGAGAAGAGAGGAGAGAAAGAAAGGGATAGACAGAGTAAGGAAAAAAAGGAGAGAGAGAGAGAGGGAAGAAAGGGAGAGAGAGAAGAGAGAATGAGAGGGGAGAGAAGGAAGCAGGAGTGAAAGAGGGAGGGAGGGAGGGAGATAAGGAAGAGAGAGGGAGAAGGAGAGAAAGGGGGAAGAGAGAGAGAAGAGAGAGGGGAGAGAAGAGAGGGAGAAGGAGAGACTAAGAAAGAGGGGGGATGAGAGATAAAGGAAAGAGAGATGGGGTGGAGAGGGAGGGAGAGAGAGGGAGGGGAAAGAGGAGAGAGAGCGGGGGTAGAAAGAGTGAGAGAGGAAGATAAAGGAAAGAGAGAAGGAGAGAGAGGCGGTAGAGGGAAAGAGATAAAGGAAAGAGAGAGGGAGGGAGGGAGAGGAGAGAAAGAAAGGCAGTTAGAAAGAGATAAAGAGAGAGAGAGGGAGAAAAGAGAGGAGGTGTTTAATGATGAAATCTACGCTGCAGACGAATGAACAGAGAGAAAACAACTCTCTACATTTACAGCCACAGGTCAGAGTTTTATGGACAGCAGACCCCAGTTTGAGACTCCTGCATGTTAGCGTGTGGCGTTAGCGTGTTAGCGTGCTAAGGTGCTAGCGGCTCTGATGACAGCGGAGCCTCATCATCATCATCATCATCATCATCATCATCATCACAGGTCCATTATCCAGGATTTACCGGATCAACTTTCACAGATCGAGTGTCGGCTTTACGGGAAGAAAGAAAAGAGAGAGAGAGATTTATAACACCTGACAGAGAGAGAGAGAGAGAGAGAGAAGAGAGAGAGGGAGGGAGGAGAGAAAGAGAGAGAGAGAGATTTATAACACCTGACAGAGAGAGAGAGAGAGAGAAGAGAGAGAGGGAGGAGGAGAGAAAGAGAGAGATTTAAAACACCTGACAGAAAGAGAGACAGAGAGGGAGAAAGAGAGAGAGGGAGGGAGGAGAGAAAGAGAGAGATTTATAACACCTGACAGAGAGAGAGAAAAGAGTGAGAGGAGGGGAGAGAGAGAGAGAGAGAGAGAGAGGAAGAGAGAAATGAGTGAGACGGAGGAGAGAGAGATGGAGAGAGAGAGAGCGAGAGAGAAAGAGAGCAAGAGGGAGGGAGAGGGAAGAGAAAGAGAGAGATTTATAACACCTCCCTCTCTCTCGCTCTCTCCCTCTCTCTTCCCCCCCCCCTCTCTCTCTCTCCTCCTCTCTCTCTCCTTCCCTCCCCCTCTCTCTCCGTTCCCTCTCCTCTGCCCCCCCTCTCTCTTTCTTTCTCTCTCTCCTCCCTCCCTCTCTCTTTCTCTGCCCTTTCTCTCCCTCCCTCTCACTCCCCTTCTCTCTCTCCCCTCTCTTCTCTCTTTCCCTCTCTCCTCTCCCTCTCTCTCCTCTCTCTCTCTCCTCCGCCCCCCCTCTTTCTCTCTCTCTCTCCCCTCCCTCTCTCTCTCTCCTCTCTCTCTCTCCCTCCACTCCCCCCCTCTCTCTCTCTCTCTCTTGCTCTGCCCTCTCTCTCTCTCCCCTCTCTCTCTCTCTCCCTCTCTCTGCTCTGCCCTCTCCCCCCCCCCCCTCTCTCTCCCTCTCCTCCCCCCTCTCTCTCTCTCCCTCTCTCTTGCTCTGCCCTCTCTCCCTTTACTCTTTCTCTCTCTCCCTCTCTTTACTCTCTCTCTCCCTTTACTCTCTCCCTCTCCCTCTCTCCCTTTACTCTCTCTCTCTTGTGTCAGAGCCGGAGCTGCTCCTTGTGCATAATTAATCAGTCTAAAGTGCAGAAAATGTGCTCCCAGACAGTGATGGTGTCTGAAATACAGAGAGATCGATAAAACACGCAGAGAAACTGAAAGAAGAGAGAGAGAGAGGGAGCAGGGCTGTTCAGAGTCTAACAGGACGAGTGACAACAAGAGGAAGAGAGAGAGAGAGAGGGGAGCAGGGATGTTCAGAGTCTAACAGACGAGCGACAACAAGAGGAAGAGAGAGAGAGAGAGGGAGCAGGGATGTTCAGAGTCTAACAGACGAGCGACAACAAGAGGAAGAGAGAGAGAGAGAGGGAGCAGGAGTTCAAAGTCTAACAGACGAGCGACAACAAGAGGAAGAGAGAGAGAGAGAGAGAGAGAGGAGAGAGAGAAGTGGGTATTTTTAGGAATTAAAAGTAAAGTTTAGTTAGTATGAGATTTTTAGTAGACTTCCCTACACAAGATGGCTGCCATGAGCTGGACTGCTGTTGCTATAGGTTACCATGGCTACGGTCTCTTTAGTCACTATAATAACTCAATGTATGAGTGAAAGAAAAGAAAGGATTTGTCTGTTGTTTGGTTGTTGTGATTGTTATAGTGAAGAATCTGTAAATTATGTTTTTGTCTGGAAATAATCTCAAGAGTAAAAGAGAGGGAAGAAGAGAGGGAAGAAGAGAGAGAGGTAGAGAGTGAGAGAGAGAACCGGGAGGGAAAGAGGGAGGAAGAGAGAGGAGTGAGGGACGAAGAGAGGAGAGAGAGACTTGGAGAGGAGATGGGGAGGAAGAGAGAGAGGGGTGATAGAGGAGGGAGAGAGAGAGGAAAGAAGGAGGGAGAGAGGAGGGAAGAAGAGAGAGAAGAAGAGAGTGAGAGAGAAAAGGGGAGGGAAAGAGGGAGGAAGAGAGAGAGGAGAGGGAGAGAGGAAAGAAGGGAGGAGAGAGGAGGGAAGAAGAGAGAGAGGAAGAGAGTGAGAGAGAAAAGGGAGGGAAAGAGGGAGCAAGGAGAGAGAGAGGAAAGAGGGGGCGAGAGAGAGAGTAGAGAGAGGGAGGAAGTGAGAGAGGAAAGAGGGATTGAAAGAGAGGGAGGACGAGAGAAAGGGAGAGAGGAAAGAGGAGGAAGGGAGAGAGAGGAGAGAGGAAGGGGAGGAGAGAAAAAGTGAGAGGAGAAAAAGGGGAAAGAGGAGAGAGAGGAAAGAGGATAAGGAGAGAAGGAAAGAAAGTGAGGAGAAGGGCGGTGGGAGGAAGAGAGAGAGAGAGTGGGAGAGAAAAAGTCATGTAAAAGTTTAGTTGTCTTTAGTTGACTTTCCCTACACAAGATGGCTGCCAGAGCTGGATACTTGTTGCTATTGGTTACCATGGCTACTCTCTCTCTAGTCATTTTAATAACTCTGTGTAATGTTGCTAGGTGTTGTGATAATTAGATTAGTAGAATATTAAGTTTAGTCAGAGTTGTAGACGTGTTGTTTATCTACGACTCAGAGGACGAGGTTCTTCTGCCGAACATCTGGACGTCTCTGATCTGAGCTGTGAATATTATATATATATTATATATATTATATATACATATGTACTGTATGTAAAAATGATTTCTGCTCGTCCTCGTCGTGTTGAGTTTGAGATTCTTGTGAAAAGACCAAACTCTTCATCTGAAAACTGATGATGTTTGGGCTATAGGGAAGAGAAGGAGAAGGGAGAAAGAGAGAGAGAGGAAGAGAGAGGAAAGAGGGGGAGAGAGAAGGAAGAGGAGAGAGAGGAGAGAGAGGAGGGAAGAGAGAGAAAGAGGGGGGGTGGAGAGAGAGGGGGAAGAAGGAGAGAGGAAGAGAGAGGGAAGGGAGAAAGAGAGGAGACAGAAAGAGAGAGGGAGGGAGGGAGAGGTATAGGGAAGAGAAGGAGAAGGGAGAAAGAGGAGAGAGAGGAAGGAAGAGAGAGAGGGGAGGGAGAGGAGAGAGAGAAGGAGAGAGAGAGAAGAGGGGGAGAGAGAGGAGAGGGGGAGAGGAGGAGGGAAGAGAGAGGAAAGAAAAGAGAGGGAGAGAAAAAGAAAGAGAAATAGAGAGAAGGGGGAGAATGAGAGACAGAGTGAGAGAGGATGAGGAGAGAGAAAGAGGAAAGAGTGGGAAGAAAGAGAGGAGAGAGAGAGAGAGAGAGAGAGAGAGAGAGGGAAGACCAAGAGGAAGAGGGGGGCAGAGGAGAAAGAGAGGAGGCAAATGGTGGGGGTTGCAACGAGAGGAAAATAGAGTGGGGGGACTGACTGACAGAGAGAAAGAGAAAGGATGGAGGGAGGAAGAGAGAGAGAGAGAGAAAGAAGGTGCTGCCAGTGACACTGAAGACTGTTTTATTCATTCACTTCACTTCATTCTTTTTTCCCTCTTATTCTCGTTTGTGACTGGAGCCCATCCCGGTGACTTTGGGCCTTAGGCGGGGGAGCAGAGTTAACACACACCAGTGTTGTGCAGGACTTATTAAGACACAAAACACATTCAGACTTTGTTCTGGAGTCGTGACCAGCTGCGTTTCTGTAATTTTATATTTTGTGACAGTTATGAAAACTCTTTGTTATGTTTTCTTCTCTGTCGTCGTCTTGTCGGTCCAGAGCAGAGGTTTTGGGGTGTTGAGTTTTTTGGGGGTCTTTTTGGGGTTTTTGCGGCGGCTCTTGTTTTGCTCCAGGAGCCATCTTAGATCCGGAGTAAAAATAGACCAGACGTGTGCGAGCCAATGGGAGCTGTGCGTCGCTCCGAGCCGTGATGGAGGGAAGAACGTTCTCTAAAAGCACTCCCAGACCATAAAGAGAGAGAGAGAGAGGGAGGAGAGAAGAGGGAGGAGGGGGAGGGGAAGAGGGGAGAGAGAGAG
Source organism: Mugilogobius chulae (assembly GCA_038363315.1). Lineage (NCBI taxonomy): Eukaryota > Metazoa > Chordata > Actinopteri > Gobiiformes > Gobiidae > Mugilogobius > Mugilogobius chulae. The sequence continues at coordinate 60,291 of JBBPFD010000726.1, read as the reverse complement.
ACGCACAGGAGGAGAGAAGAGAGAGAGGGAGGGAAGAACGTTCTCTAAAAGCACTCCCAGACCATAAAGAGAGAGAGAGAGAGGGAGGAGAGGAAGAGGGAGGAGGGGGAGGGGAAGAGGGGAGAGAAGAGAGACGCACAGGGAGGAGAGAAGAGAGAGAGAGGGAGGGAAGAACGTTATCTAAAGCACTCCCAGATAAAGAGAGAGAGAAGAGAGAAGAGGGAGGAGGGGGGAGGGGAAGAGGGGAGAGAGAGACGCACAGGGAGGAGAGAAGAGAGAGAGGGAGGGAAGAACGTTCTCTAAAAGCACTCCCAGACCATAAAGAGAGAGAGAGGAAGAGAAGGGAGGAGAGGGGAGGGAAGGAGGGAGAGAGAGAGACGCACAGAGGAGAGAAGAGAGAGAGGAGGGAAGAACGTTCTCTAAAAAGCACTCCCAGACCATAAAGAGAGAGAGAGAGGAGAGAGAGGAGAGAGAGGGAGAGAGGAGAGGGAGAGAGGGGAAAGAGGGAGGGAGAGGGAGAGAGAGGGAAAGAGGGAGGGAGAGGGAGAGAGAGAGAGAGAGAGAAGAGGGGAAAAGGAGAAGAGAGGGGGAGGGGAGAGAGAGGCGCAGGGAGGAGAGGAGAGAGAGAGAGGGAAGAACATTCTCTTAAAGCACTCTGAGACCATAAAGAGAGGACAGAGAGAGGGGGGTGAAAGAGGGAGAGAGAAAGAGGGAGAGAGAGGAGGAGGGAAAGAGGAGAGGGGGAGGAGAGATGTAGGGAGGAGAGGAGAGAGAGAGGGATGGAGCGAGGGAGGGAGGGAAGGACGTTTTTTTAAAGCACTTTGAGACGGGTGAGGAGAGAAACAGGAGAGGGCGAGGGGGGAGAAAGAGAGAGGAATGTTTTCTAAAAGCACTTTAGGAGACAATAAGAAAGAGGGGAAGACAAACAGAGGGAGAGGAGAAAGAAAGAAAGAAAAAGAGGGGTAGGAGAGGGAGGAAGAGAGAGGGTGAGATGCACAGGCAGAGAAAGGAGAGAGAGACTGTTGTGACTTCTATTGTGAGACAAGTTTTGAACAAGAGGGCCAGGGGAATATAATGTTGTACAGTTTATCGTTATTGTAAAATATCCACAGTTTTTAAAGCATGTGTCACTTTAAAGGAGATCTGTCGTGATTTTTCCATCTGTTTAAGAAAAAACTTTTGTTCGTTGTAACACAAAACTGGTCTAAACATTTGAACAGCAGAACGGACAGAACTGCGGTGGGATTATAAGCGGCCAGGTTCTGTGGTTCGAATGCCGAGGGTTTGAGCAGGACTGACGCAGCCTCAGAGAGAAACGATGTTCAGACAAGTCCCAATCAGGAGTGACAGGGCAGCGCGCGGTCACACATGTGCGCGCTGTGTTTGTGCGCTCTGCCACGGAGCACGAGGAGGACAGATCTGTGCAACGTCAGGTGGACTTGCCTGGGCTCCAGAACCCACGCTTCAGCTCCTGCTCAGAGTGGTCTGGTCACCACGCCCTCCGCCTGCGTTTCAGATCAAATCCACATCGCACCGTCCAATCAGATGAGTTTATTTGTGTGACGCAGATGAAACAAAGGAGCTGATTGGTCGTCTGTCATTTAGACCAAAATCTAACTTCACTCACCTCACATTAAAACTGGTTTTTGCTTCGCTCATTGATTCTGCAGAAATTGCGATGTTTTTCAGTTCCATGTGATATTTTTTTCATGTATTTTTTTTGTCGGGAGCAGCCATGTTGGTTTCTACGCGGCAGAAGATGTGTGTCTCTGATTGGCTAATTAATCTGTCAATCACGGCTTCAGAAATCCGAAAGAGGGACACGGTGGCCGATATATTTTTAATATATCATCTGGATTTAACAGGCAACAGGTGGACCACACATATATGACACAACTTGTCAAGATTAACCGTTTTTTCAATAATAGCTAATATTTTTCACCACTGTAGGTTATTCGTAGAAGTTTAACAACTCACCGTAAACCACAAACACATCGTGCATCTTATGTGCGTGACTATATTAGGCTGTGTGAATAGGACTTTCGGCTTGGGCTCTGTCAGGCTCATGTGTCACTCTTCAGTCATGAGCCTGGGCTGAGATAAACTTAGATTTGTGGCATTTCGGCGTGTCCTGTTGAGCGAGCGCTGCCTTCGCTCTGAGACACCTGATCTTACAGTCTGACGCTTTTATTTACTTAGTTTAAATGTATTTAAATGTATTTAAATGTATTTAAATGTGTTTAAATGTGTTTAAATGTGTTTAAATACTGTATGTTCTAATGTGTCTACAGGAGGAGAAGGCTCCACGGAGACGGTCCAGAAGGAAACATCCACCTGTGACATCTGCCAGTTTGGAGCCGAGTGTGACGTGGACGCAGAGGACGTGTGGTCAGTTAACCAAAAACTACATCTCCCACAATGCACCTGAGCACGCGCTACGTCTCCCACAATGCACCCTGAACAGGCACTACACCTCCCACATGCACCTGAACACGCACTACGTCTCCCACAATGCACCTGAACAGGCACTACATCTCCCACAATGCACCTGAACACGCACTACATCTCCCACAATGCACCTGAACACGCACTACATCTCCCACAATGCACCTGAACACGCACTACGCCTCCCACAATGCACCTGAACACGCACTACGCCTCCCACAATGCACCTGAACAGGCACTACACCTCCCACAATGCACCCTGAACACGCACTACATCTCCCACAATGCGCCTGAACACCCTACGCCTCCCACATGCACCTACACGCACTACATCCCCACAATGCACCTGTACGACACCAGAACATCAAACGAACTACACCCCACATGCCCTGACGAGTCACCTGAACATCTAATACGAACTACACCACCCACAATGCACCTGTACGAGTCACCAGAACATCTAATACGAACTACACGACCCACAATGCACCCTGTACGAGTCATCAGAACATCTAATAGACTACGACCACAATGACCTGTACAGTCACCTGAACTCATACGAACTACACCACCCACAATGCACCTGTACGAGTCACCAGAACATCTAACGCGAACTACACCACCCACAATGCACCTGTACGAGTCACCAGAACATCTAAACGAACTACACCTCCCACAATGCACCTGTACGAGTCACCAGAACATCTAATACGAACTACACCTCCCACAATGCACCTGTACGAGCCACCAAACATCTAAACGAACTACACCACCCACAATGCACCTGTACGAGTCACCAGAACTCTAATACGAACTACACCACCCACAATGCACCTGTACGAGCCACCAGAACATCTATTACGAACTACACCTCCCACAATGCACCTGTACGAGTCACCTGAACATCTAATACGAACTACACGACCCACAATGCACCTGTACGAGTCACCAGAACATCTAATACGAACTACACGACCCACAATGCACCTGTACGAGTCACCAGAACATCTAATACGAACTACACCTCCCACAATGCACCTGTACGAGTCACCAGAACATCTAATACGAACTACACACCCACAATGCACCTGTACGAGTCACCAGAACATCTAACACGAACTACACCCCCACAATGCACCTGTACAAGTCACCGAACTCTAATACGAACTACACACCCACATCACCTGTACGAGTCACCCCCCCCCAACATCTTAATACGAACTACACGACCCACAATGCACCTGTACGAGTCACAGAACATCTAAACGAACTACACACCCACAATGCACCGTACGATCACCAACATCTAATACGAACTACACCACCCACAATGCACCTGTACGAGTCACCTGAACATCTAATACGAACATACACGACCCACAATGCACCTGTACGAGTCACCAGAACATCTAATACGAACTACACGACCCACAATGCACCTGTACGAGTCACCAGAACATCTAATACGAACTACACACCCACAATGCACCTGTACGAGTCACCAGAACATCTAATACGAACTACACACCCACAATGCACCTGTACGGTCACGAAATCATACAACTACCCCCAAATGCACCTGTACGAGTCACCAGAACATCTAATACGAACTACACCTCCACAATGCACCTGTACGATCACCAGAACATCTAATACGAACTACACGACCCACAATGCACCTGTACGAGTCACCAACATCTAATACGAACTACACCCCCACATGCACCTGTACGAGTCACCAACATCTTATACGAACTACACCACCCACAATGCACCTGTACGATCACCAGAACATCTAATACGAACTACACGACCCACAATGCACCTGTACGAGTCACCAGAACATCTAATACGAAACTACACCTACCCACAATGCACCTGTACGAGTCACCAGAAACATCTAACACGAACTACACCACCCACAATGCACCTGTACGAGTCACCAGAACATCTAATACGAACTTACACGACCCACAATGCACCTGTACGAGTCACCCAAACATCTAATACGAACTACACCTACCCACAATGCACCTGTACGAGTCACCAGAACATCTAATACGAACTACACGACCCACAATGCACCTGTACGAGTCACCAGAACACTCACTCCCCCCCAATACCTGACAACACAAACATCTAAACGAACTACACGACCCACCATGCACCTGTACGAGTCACCAGAAACATCTAATATGTACTACATGACCCACAATGCACCTGTACGAGTCACCAGAACATCTAATATGAACTACACGACCCACAATGCACCTGTACGAGTCATCAGAACATCTAACACGAACTACACCTCCCACAATGCACCTGTACGAGTCACCAGAACATCTAATAGAAACTACACCTCCCACAATGCACCTGTACGAGTCACCAGAACATCTAATACGAACTACACGACCCACAATGCACTTGTACGAGTCACCAGAACATCTAATACGAACTCACGACCCACAATGCACCTGTACGAGTCACCAGAACATCAGATACGAACTACACCACCCACAATGCACCTGTACGAGTCACCAGAACATCTAATACAAAACTACAACCTCCCACAATGCACCTGTACGAGTCACCAGAACATCTAATATAAACTACAAATTGTTGTATAGTTGTGAAGAATCACTAAATCGTCGTGTTTTGTCTCGTAATAATCATGACATAATCTGGACCGGACTAAACCAGGGTCTAAGCAGTCTAAAGCAGGACTAAAACAGGACCAAAGCATGACTAAAACAGAACTAAAACAGGCCTAAACCAGGTCTAAACCAGGTCTAAAGCAGGACTAAACCAGGTCTAAACCAGGTCTAAAGCAGGTCTAAACCAGGTCTAAAGCAGGACTAAACCAGGTCTAAACCAGGTCTAGTCTTTAGTGCGTGGTGTTGCAGATTCCCACAGACCCTGAAGTGCTCTTGTGCGAGCCGGAGGTTTTCTAATGGACGCTAATGTTCCCGTGAGGTCCATAAACGCCTCGCAGACACTCTCTGCTCCACACAAGCACAACATCCCTGTTTCTAATGGACGGAAGAGCTCAGACGTGAATTACTGCCGCGTCTGGCACCCGGCGTGTAAAGAGAGAGGAGAGAAAGGAGAGAGAAAGGGGGTGGAGCGTACAGAGTGGAGGAGAGACTAGAAGAGAGAAATAGATGATAAAGCGATCGGAGGTGTGAGATGAAGATTCCTGCTGACGAGACGTTCCCCACAGACCCACAACGACACACTTGGGTCGGCCTGGTCTGTCCCACTTCCTCCTGAAGATCAGAGTGCTGTGTTTTCCCAACCAGGGGTACGGGACCTCAGAGCGTACCTCGAATGGTTTCAGATGTGAAGGAAGTATAAGATTATGTGAATTTATAAATGGGATTTGTGGTCAATTTGAAAACATTAAACGAGAAAAAAAGAAAATACAAAGACATGTTTTAGTCCTGTTTTTAGTCCTGGTTTAGTTGTTTTTAGTCCTGCTTTAGTCTGCTGTTTAGTCCTGTTTTAGTCCTGCCATTAGTTGCTTTAGTTTAGTCCTGCTTTAGTCCTGTTTTAGTCCTGCTTTAGTGCTTTAGTCCTTTTAGTCCTGTTTAGTCCTGTTTTGCTTTAGTCTGTTTTAGTCCTGTTTAGTCCTGTTTTAGTCCTGTTTTAGTCCTGTTTTAGTCCTTTTAGTCCTTTTAGTCAGTTTTAGTTCTGTTTTAGTTTTAGTCCTGTTTTAGCTGTTTTAGTCCTGTTTTTAGTCCTGTTTTAGTCCTGCTTTAGTCCTGTTTTAGTCCTGTTTTAGTCCTGTTTTTTAGTCCTGCTTTAGTCCTGTTTTAGTCCTGTTTTAGTCCTTGCTTTTAGTCCTGTTTTAGTCCTGCTTTATCCTGTTTTAGTCCCTGTTTAGTCCTGTTTTAGTCCGTTTTAGTCCTGTTTTAGTTCCGTTTTAGTCCAGTTTTAGGCCTGTTTTAGTCCTGTTTTAGTCCTGCTTTAGTCCTGTTTAGTCCTTTTTAGTCCTGTTTTAGTCCTGTTTAGTCCTGTTTAGTCCTAGTTTAGTTCCTGCTTTAGTCCTGCTTTAGTCCTGTTTAGTCCTGTTTTAGTCCTGTTTAGTCCTGCTTTAGTCCTGCTTTAGTCCTGTTTTAGTCCTGCTTTAGTCCTGCTTAGTCCTGTTTTAGTCCTGTTTTAGTCCTGCTTTATCCTGCTTTAGTCCTGTTTTAGTCCTGCTTTAGTCCTCTTAGTCCTGCTTAGTCCTGTTTTAGTCCTGCTTTAGTCCTGCTTTAGTCCTAGTTTTAGTCTTGGTTTAGGAGAGAGTTTGTGCAGAATACTAATGGCCGGAGCCACTCTAAAGGGAAATAAAGTCTGGCCTGAATAATAAAAGTGTGATTATTACACTTTGAAAGAGAAAAAGAGAAAAGGAATATTTTAAAACAACCTCAATAAAAAGTTCTGCAGTGTTCTTTTAATCGGTAAAACTCTGATCTGCAAACAAAGCCTCGGGAACAGGAGCTAAACGCAGAAGTGACCCAGAGCCACGGGCGGCCATCACGGGCCAGCGGGGAGCCGTCTCCGTGGCAACGCCGCCCCAAAATGTCCGCCGGCTCGACCTCCGCAGCTCGTCATGCAAACACACATGAGCTGTGACCTGTTTCTACTTCATTCAGAGCGAGTTTCTGCTTTTAATGACTCTGTACTTTGTCCTTTCACTTTAGAGAACATTAAACAGAAGAAACCTTTAGCTGGTCTCTCTCTCCTCCCTCCTCTCTCTCTCTCTCTCTCTCTCTCCTCCCTCCTCTCTCTCTCTCTCTCTCTCTTTCTCTCCTCCTGTCTTCTCCCTCCTCTCTCTCTCTCTTTCCTCCTCTCTCTCTCCTCTCTCTCTCTCTCTCTCTCTCTCTTCTCTCCTCCTGTCTTCTCCCTCCTCTCTCTCTCTTTCCTCCTCTCTCTCTCCTCCCTCCTCTCTCTCTCTTTTCTACTCTCTCCTCTCTTTCTCTCCTCTCTCTCTTTCCTCCTCTCTCTCCTCCTCTCTCTCTCTCTTTCCTTCTCTCCCCTCTCTCTCTTCTCTCTCTCTCTCTCTTCCTCTCTCCTCTCTCTTTCCTCCTCCCTCCTCTCTCTCTTCCTCTCTCCTCTCACTCTCTCTCTCTCCTCTCTCTCTTTCTCTCCTCCTCTCTCTCTCTCTCCTCCTCTCTCCTCTCACTCTCTCTCTCCTCTCTCTCTTTCTCTCCTCCTCTCTCTCTCTCTTTCCTCCTCTCTCCTCCTCCTCTCACTCTCTCTCTCCTCTCTCTCTTTCTCTCCTCCTCTCTCTCTCTCTTTCCTCCTCTCTCCTCCCTCCTCTCTCTCTCTCTCTCTCTCCTCCTCTTTCTCTCTCTCCTCTCTCTTCTCTTTCTCCTCCTCTCTCTCTCTCTCTCTCCTCCTCTTTCTCTCTCTCCTCTTTCTCTCTCTCTCTCCTCCTCTTTCTCTCTCTCCTCTTTCTTTCTCTCTCTCCTCCTCTTTCTCTCCTCCTCTTTCTCTCTCTCTTTCTTCCTCCTCTTTCTCTCTCTTTCCTCCTCCCTCCTCTTTCTCTCTCTTCTCTTTCCTCGTCCTCTCTCCATGCGACTGAAATAAACATGGGAAAGTGAGTCGTGTGGCCAGCTTTAGTGTCACGACAACCAAACGACAGAGCCACATCTAAACTTTTGGTCACAGCAGCATTTAAAAAGACTTACTTCATTATAATTTACACAAACACAAAGATAATGTATAAGCTCCTGCCCCAGAAACTTTGAATCAAACAGATGCTTTTCTCTAAATCTGGAGTGAGCTGTTTTTAGTCAGTTTAGTCATTGTATGATTAATGTGTGACTGTGTGTGAGTTTGTCAGTGTTGCTCTGTTCACTCTTCACTCTGACGCTTGAACAGACGATAAACTGCATCATCACAATAGACTTTATGAACAGAAAAACTCACAAACAGCCTCAATAACTAATGTTTTTAGTTATTCTAACGAGACTAAACTCAAATCCTGCAGGTCACAATGTCCTCTGTCTCCGTGTGACTCTTGTCCTGTTTGTGTCTGTAAAAGAAGCATTTTAACACAAAAACCCACTCAGGCTTTTGTCCAAACCTCTGCCTCTATAATTACATTTGGCTGTTCCATTTTTAGCCGCTGTTCTTCATAATTGAATCCGTTTAGAGCGCGTTTAAGGTGGTTTTTGTGCTCTGGCGGTTTGATTGTGTGAAGTGTGAAGGGTTTGAATGGATTTAGCCGTCGCAGCTGTAGCTTTGTCTCCTCAGACCTGGTTTGGAGTTCACACGTTATCATGAGTGTCTGCAGACATTAAAAAGTCTTACATTTACCGTTGTGGGTCTTACAAATGTGTGCACAGGTTTTAAATACATACAGCTGCAGCTCTGTGTGTGTTCCAGGTGTGTGTGTGTAACTCTCTGTTGTGTGTGTTTTCCAGGTGTGTGTGTAACATCGACTGCTCTCACATCTCCCTGAATCCGGTTTGTGCGTCTGACGGACGATCGTACGATAATCCCTGTCAGGTCAAAGAGGCGTCGTGTCAGAAGCAGGAACGGATCGAAGTGCGCCACCTGGGAAAGTGCAGAGGTACTACAACTACGACAACAACTACGACTACAACTAGAACTAGGACTATGACTACAACTACGACTGCAACTACAACTACAAATACAAATACAACTATGACTACAACTAGGACTACAACTAGGACTACAACTACAACTAGGACTACAACTACAATTACAGCTACAACTAGAACTACAACTAGGACTACAACTACAACTAGGACTACAACTACAATTACAACTACAACTAGGACTACAACTAGGACTACAACTACGACAACAACTACGACTACAACTAGAACTAGGACTATGACTACAACTACGACTGCAACTACAAATACAAATACAACTATGACTACAACTAGGACTACAACTAGAACTAGGACTATGACTACAACTACGACTGCAACTACAACTACAAATACAACTAGGACTACAACTAGAACTAGGACTATGACTACAACTACGACTGCAACTACAACTACAAATACAACTATGACTACAACTAGGACTACAACTAGAACTAGGACTATGACTACAACTACGACTGCAACTACAACTACAAATACAACTATGACTACAACTAGGACTACAACTAGAACTAGGACTATGACTACAACTACGACTGCAACTACGACTACAAATACAAATACAACTATGACTACAACTAAGACTACAACTAGGACTACAACTATGACTACAACTAAGACTACAACTAGGACTACAACTAGGACTACAACTACAACTGCATTTACAACTAGGACTACAACTATGACTACAACTACGACTGCAACTACAACTACAAATACAAATACAACTATGACTACAACTACGACTACAACTAGGACTACAACTACAATTACAACTAGGACTACAACTACAATTACAACTAGGACTACAACTACGACTACAACTAGGACTACAACTACAATTACAGCTACAACTACAACTAGGACTACAACTAGGACTACAACTACAATTACAGCTACAACTACAACTAGGACTACAACTACGACTACAACTACAATTACAACTAGGACTACAACTACAATTACAGCTACAACTAGGACTACAACTACAATTACAACTAGGACTACAACTACGACTACAACTAGGACTACAACTACAATTACAATTCTAACTAGGACTACAATTACAACTACAACTAGGACTACAACTACGACTACAACTAGGACTACAACTATGACTACAACTACGACTACAACTAGGACTACAACTACAATTACAACTAGGACTACAACTACAATTACAGCTACAGCTACAACTAGGACTACAACTACGACTACAACTAGGACTACAACTATGACTACAACTACGACTACAACTAGGACTACAACTACAATTACAGCTACAACTAGGACTACAACTACATTTACAACTAGGACTACAACTACAATTACAACTAGGACTACAACTACAACTACATTTACAACTAGGACTACAACTACAATTACAACTCGGACTACAACTGCAATTACAGCTACAACTAGGACTACAACTACAATTACAACTAGGACTACAACTACAATTACAACTAGAAATACAACTACGACTACAACTAGGACTACAATTAGGACTACAACTACGACTACGACTACAACTAGGACTACAACTACAACTAGGACTACAACTACGACTACAACTAGGACTACAACTACAACTACGACTACAACTACAGCAGGACTGAACAAAACTAAAAAAGGACTAAACATGAAACATTTCAGATTAAATGTATTTTGTTTTCTAGTTTATGACGGAGAAGTTGTGCCTGGGATCAAACCTGGAGACGGACACTACGCCAGGACCGACCTGACAGGTGCGTTTGACAGGTGCAGAGAGTGTGTGACAGGTGAGGACAAGTGCTGACAGGTGTGAAATGTCTTCATGTCTGTGGCTGTTTGTGACTAAAGTCTAATGGTGCGTTCAGACCGGGCAGCATATATGTGTTTTAGGCTTGGTTGCTTGTTGTTCTCTGAAAATCTGGCAACGCTGGTGAAATCCCTTCTGATGCAGGTCTCTACTTAAAGTAAATAAATAGTTTTGTTTGTGTTTTGTTTGTGCTGCAGTGGAGGAGAAAGACGAGGCGAGGAACGGCCAGGCTCGAGGGCTTTACATCCCGTGTCCTGATCATTACAAGAACTACTGCGTCCACGGAGACTGTCAGTACCCCAGTGTGCTGGCCCCGCCCTCCTGCAGGTAAGACCACGCCCCCCGCCCTCCTGCAGGTTACGCTGGATGTACACAGACTGCGAGGCGGGTGCGGGTCGGGACACGTGCGGGTTTCTTCCAAAGTGCCTGTTACACCAGATGCTGTCAACTGCGGTCCGGTTTCGTCCAAAGCCACGCGGAGTCACGTAGATTCCCGCGAGAACGCTCGTATAATGAATTGAAAGCCGCACCAGACCGCTGCGGTCTCCGGGAAAAATAGACTTCATGCGGATTCTTTCTGCTGACCCGCGCAGCTCCCGCACTCGCATCCGCACGCCTCGGAGGTCCGTGTACATGGGCGCATTGGTTTTAAGCACTTTCTAAGTTCTGCGGGACCCGCGCGAGTCCCGACCCGCACCGAACTCGCAGTCTGTGTACATCCAGCGTTAGACCCCTCCCTCCTGCAGGTAAGACCACGCCCTCCTGCAGGTAAGACCCCGCCCTCCTGCAGGTAAGACCCCGCCCTCCTGCAGGTAACGCTCACCCTAACATAAAGACTAGAGAGAATGGAGCCATGTAACCAATAGCAACAGAAGTCCAGCCCTGCAGCCATCTTGTGTAGGGATCTCAGACAAACTAACAGGAAGCTGAACATTCCTCCACCACTGTGTTTTGTCCTCCCCTCCTCCCTCTCTCTGTTAGCGCTCCCCTCTCTCATTTTCTTTACCTCCTCGCTCTCCTCTCTCTTTCCCATCTCCCTCTTTTTTCTTGCTTTATCTCCTTCATTCAATTTCCCACCCTTTTCTCTCCACTTCTCTCTCTCTTCCTCCCTCTCCCCCTTTCTTCTCCTTCCTTCCTTCCCTCCCACTCTACCCCTCCTCTCTTTCTCTCTCACACTCTTTCATTCTACTGCTTCCCCTTTAATCTTTCTTCGTCTTCTGTGCCTTTCTCTCCTCGACCTCTGTCTCCTCCCTGTTGCCTCTTTTTCTCTCTCTGTCCTCCCTCACATTTTCTTTAATTCTTTTCTTCCCTCTCCCCCTCCTGTCTCCCTCATCTCTCTCTCTCTCTCTTCTCCCCTCTCCCCTCCCTCTTTTCTCTCTCTCCCTTCGCTGCTGCAGAAAGTCTGATTGTGAAGGACGCAGCGTTGGTGGAACATGTCTCCTCCACCTCTGTCCTTTTGTCCTCTCCTCCCTCTCTCTCTCTCCCTCTCTGTTAGTGCCCCCTCTTTAATTTTTTCCCCTCCTTTTATTCCCTTCACTTCACTTGTATCTCTCTCTTTCGCATTCTTTTATTTTATCTTCTTTCTTCTTCTGTGCATTCCCGGCTCCCTCTTTTTTCTACCCCCTCTCCATTTAAATCTGTTCTCTTTTTCTCTCCCTCTCCCCTCTCTTTCTCTTTCCCTCCTCTCTTTCTTTCTCACTCTCTTTCATTCTACTGCTTCCCCTTTAGTTTCTCTTTCTTTCCTCGACCTCTGTCTCCTCCCTCCCTCCATCCCCTCTTTCTCTCTATCAGTCCTCCCTCTCCTGATTTCCTCTCATATCTTTCCTCTCCCCTTCTCTCTTTTCTCTTCCTTTTTTCTTTTTTCTTTTCCTGTTTCTTTGTCTCTCTCTCCTCTCTCTCCCCCTCTCTCTCTCTCTCTCTCTCTCTCTCTCTCTCTCTCTCTCTCTTTCTCTCCTGTATTCAGTGTGGTGGAGCTCTACTGCCCCCTGCTGCTCACACAACTGATCAAACTATTTTTTTTTTCTTTTCTCTTTGACTTTCTCTTGTTCATTCTAAAAGTCATTTAGCAAAACCCAGAATCACAAACAGACATTCAGCTTCTCAAAACTACATTTCAGCTCAGACAAGATAAAGTTTTTAGGTGTTTTTATGTGTTTTCTCTTTCATTTGACTTTACACCTCGGAGACAAAGGTTCAGTTCAGTGTCATTGAGATCCACACAGTTGTTCTTGATCTAATACTTGATTATAAACACACTGTTAGTACAAACATACAGAATACAAACCCTCATGGTCCTTTGACTTTCATTTTGAAACTGGAAATACAAAAACAAAAAACAAACCGTGTCCTGTTTGTTTTTTGTTCGGTTTTATTTTTATCTTGTAAATGAAAAACACAAAACCGTAAACCTCTGCTCGCCTCTTACTCCGAGGTCGGCTTGGTCTTTCTTTCTCTGGGAAAAGTGCCTGAGGTTTGATCCCTCATTTACCCAGAGAAAGAGCAGAACTAACCTGTGAGCTTCAGGGCACAAACCTGAAAATACTCTAGTGCTTCCCCTGAGTGTGGAGCTCTGTGGCCCGTTTCAGAGTCTCTTCATCCTGTAGAATACTATATTTGATTTTACATACATTTTTATGTATTAAAACAATATTTTCCAATTATTGAAATGATGTAAAATCAAAGTAAATCCAAATCTAAAACAATTTACTAATTTACACATCAAGTAAAGTCAGAATAAACAAAACAGAAAATACGCAGTTTTTAATGAATTTAATAGCTTATTTGTGCTGTATTTGGCACTGGCTCTTTAAGTTGGGGCTGTAGTTAGCGCTTTAGTTTCCTCTCACCAACAACAGCCACACGTCAAAGTAAACTACTGAGCAAAGTGATTAGGAGCACTTTGTCCCGTTCATCAGCGCTGTTTTGCTGGTGTTTAGCGGAGAGCTGTTGGGTCATCAGCAGACAATGTGAACGTGAAGACAGGAGCGCTCCACGAGGCTCTGGCTGCAGACCTGTACTGAGAGCGCGCAGACAAACAGGCAGAGTGAACGTGGATACAGCGGGACGTGCAGGCAGGGCGCGGTGGAACACTGGTGAGACAATGAGTGGCGAAGGAAAAAGCGAGCTGACTGTCTCTGTACACGGCTGCGGCGCTGACTGCAGCCTGGACCACTCCTTCTTCCCCCGGACAGCGCTCTTTACCATCTCTCGCTCTCTTACGCGCTCAGACGTGTGCTCTGGTGCGAAGGAAAGAAAGGGTGACTCAGACAGTACAAAAACTACTTTAACTATAGTTTTTAACCCTAACCCTTAATACCACACTCTATTTATTTGCTGTAATGATTGACAAAATTAGGTTACAGACGATAGAAGAGAAATGGCCCGATAGACACTTTTCTATCGTCCCCACGATATGTATCGTTATATCGCTCAGCACTACGCTGTACTACCGAAGGCTGATGGACTGGACGTGTGAACAGTGTCGCCTGGAGCAGCCCTCACTGACCGTGGTGAGGAGGTGGGAGCTTCACGTTGGATATTTGATTACAGCGGGAGCTTCCTGAAAGTGTTCCGCCCGCATTAGCTTTGTGTGAAGTGCTTCGTATGGTGCTTAAGGACCGTACATAAATTACTCCTACTTCATTGAAATGTAATGTCTTGGAAAATATAAAGGCTTTTTAACTCTCTGTCGATCTTCCTCCCTCTCTGTTTGAGCTTCAGTCTAACGGCCTGTCTCTCTCTCCTCTCTCCCTCTCTCTCTCTCTCTCTCCTCCCTCTCTTTTCTTCTCTCCTCCCTCTCTTTTCTTCTCTCCTCTCTCTGTTGCAGCTGTCATTCAGGCTTCAGCGGGCCTCAGTGTGAGACTAAAGATTATAACGTCCTGTACGTGGTTCTCTCTGTTTGAGCTTCAGTCTAACGCCCTCTCTCTCCCTCCCTCCCTCTCTCTCTCTCCTTCCCTCTCTCTCCTCCTCCCTCTCCTCACTCTCTCTCTCTCTCTCTCTCTTCTCTCTCTGTCCCTCTCTCTGTCCCTCTCTCTCTCCTTCCCTCTCTCCTTCTCTTCTCTCTGTTGCAGCTGTCACTCGGGCTTCAGCGGGCCTCAGTGTGAGACTAAAGAGTATAACGTCCTGTACGTGGTTCCCGGTTCGGGGAAGCTTCACTACGTCCTGATCGCGTCCATCATCGGAGCTCTGCAGGTGGTCATCATCTGCGTGGTGGTCCTCTGCATCACCAGGTACGCTTTTCAAACAGAGCTGGTAAACTGTGCAGGGGTGGGCGGAGTCTGAGCGTGTGCAGGAGTCACGTGTCTGTCTCTGTTCTGCAGGAAGTGTCCTCGGACCAATCGAATCCACCGACAGAAAGCAAACAACGTCCACTTCAGCTCCGAGAACACGATGAGAGCCTCTACGCGCCTCATCTGAGTCCAGGACCAAGACCAGGACCAAGACCAAGACTAGGACCAGGACTGCGACTGGAACTAAGATCAAGAAAAACGTCCACTTCAGCTCCGAGAACACGATGAGAGTCTCGACACGCCTCATCTGAGGACGTGGGACCAAGACCAAGACGGGGATCAGGACTGAGACCAGGACTGGGACCGAGACTCAGACTAGGACCAGGACCAGGACTGAGACTGAGACCAAGACTGGAACTAAGTCGAAGCCATTTGATTTTCAATTTGAAATAGGACATTCAAAATCAGAAAACAACCGTTTCCCGTTTTTCATGATCAATATTAAGTCAAAAACTGGGACATACAGTATTTGTTTTTTTTATTGTTTGATAAAAACAAAAATTGGAAAATGGAAAAAAAGAAAAAAAGTGTTCATCCAAGCTTCTCGCTTGTCCCGGTGCAGCCAAAGCGTGCGCACCATGGGGCTTCACACACGCGAAGGCTGTGCTCCACACGAGCGCTGGAGGTCAGTGGATACAGACGGTACCAAGACTTCACAACTCACACTTGTGTGAATGTGTGTAAACTGAGAACAATCTATTCCTCCCAGTGGATGAAAACACTGCAGGGAAAGTGTTCAGACTTATCACTTCACTAGGACTCACACCAAAAGACTTCCACGTCTGTGGCTAAAACTGACTGTTGAACATGTGCAGTTCCTTTGTGCAGTCTTGGCTGTACGATTGACATCGTCTGTATCCACTGATCTCCAGAGCTCGGTATAAAGCACATCTGTCATGTATGTGAAGCTGGATGCTGTGCACGCTTTGGTCGCGTAGAGACAAGTGAGAAGCTTGGATGAACACTTCCAGACAGAGGTAGACGGCTCTGAATGTACGAGGGCCACAGGGCTCAGCTCGAAGAGGTAGATCGGCTCAGTTCCTCCAGTCACAACGCACTGCTCACCGGGGAAGTGAGAGACCAAGCCTCAGCATTCTACCCGGAGCTCTAGGGCGTAGCCTGGCATTGTTTCTACCCGGAACACAGCACTCTTTCCCGGGGTAGGGAGAAGCCAAGCATCTGCACATTTCCAGGAGCTTGCCAAGTTGGAAATCCAAAATCAAAGAACGGCCGAAAATCAAATGGCCACGACGTACACGAACCCAGAACAACGTCAACTTCAGCTCCGAGAACACGATGAGAGCCTCCACGTGCTTCATCTGAGTCCAGGCCAGGACTAAGACCAGGACTAGAACTGGATTAAGACCCGGACTAAAGCAGGACTAAAACAGGACCAAAGCGAGACTACATAAAACAAGACTAAAACTGGACTGAACCAGGACTAAACCAGGACTAAACGAGGATGGAGGTTTAGAAACTCGTGTGTAGACCAAACCCAAACACAAAGACCCAGGACAGACCTGCAGAACCGGGGCCTTGGACCGGGACCGAAGCCCTGGACCGGAGCAGGACCCGAGCCAGACTTTAGACCGGGATCTGGGCCGTTGTTTGGGCTGAATGTTTGTGTGTGGTAGAGGAGATGTGTGTCCGCTGTAGACAAAACTAAACGCATAGAGTCGGGCTGGGCACAGGACCAAAAACTTTACTTTCATTCACTTTTTTAATATTAGTTCAGCGTCAAAATGTTGTACAAAAAATAGTTTAAGAATTTAATAATCGTTAACTGGTCTTTATTCAGGTTTCAAAACAACCTGGAAATCTAGACTTCCAGAATGTTTTCAAGCCACGTTAAACTGGAGAAAACACAGATTTAAATGAGTTAATATGGATAAAAGTGTTTGAATCAAGTTTAGTTTATCTAGTTTTAAGTTTAGGACGAAAACAGGACTAAAACAGGACTAAAACGGGACTAAACCAGGACTAAAGCAGGACTAAAGCAGGACTAAAGTAGGACTAAAGCAGGACTAAAGCAGGACTAAACCAGGACTAAAGCAGGACTAAAGCAGGACTAAAGTAGGACTAAAGCAGGACTAAAACAGGACTAAAGCAGGACTAAAACAAGGTGAAAGATTAAGATGGTCATTTCTCCAGTTTACTGCCGTTCGTATATTCCAAATGAATTCTCCTAAACAATAATCGCCCAAATAATCTGGTTTATTTCAATACAAACCATGGATTTTGTGGCTGTTAAACAAAAAGAGAAGAGCATTAATAAACTAAAAGTGTAAAGTGATCAGAGACGTAACCGTGACATAAATGAATTATCGCTAAAACACGACAGATCTGCCCAAACCGCTCACGTTTAAAAGAGCTGCAGCTGTAAAAGGACATAAACGTTTGTATTTATTTCTGTTTCTCGTGCGGGATACTTTGGCCCCGAGACGTTGCCAGATCCTGAATCCGCCCAAAGACAAAGAAACTCCTGGTCTTCCACGCGGCTGTCATTATAATTGTAAATGTGTGGGCTCGTTATCTGGCAACGCAGAAGACGTCTTTTTTATTCACTGGAAAAAAATAAAATAAAAAGTTTACGTGACTTCTGTGGTTCTCAAAGTGTGGAGAGCGGGTTTGACAAACAGGACAGGTTAACTTTACACTCTCTCTCTTCCCTCTTTCTTTCTCTTCACTTTATTTCTTCCCTTCTCTCTCTTCTCTTTCTCTCCTTCTCTTCTTTATCCCTCATTTTCTCTTTCTTTCTCTTCTCAATCCCCTCCCATTCTCTTTCTCTTCATTCTCCATTCCTTTCTCTCTCCTTCTCTTCTCTTTCTCCCTCATTTTCTCTCTTTCTCTTGTTGTTCCCCCTGCCTTTCTCCCTCTCTTCTTTCTCCCTTCTTTTCTCTCTCCTTCTCTTTTGTCTCCTTCATTCTCTATCCCGTTCTCTTCTTTCTCCCCATCTTTCTCTCTCCTCCTTCTCTTTCTTTCTCTTCTCTTTCCCCCTCCCTTTTCTCTCTCTTCTTCTCTTCTATTTCTCCTTCCCGTTCTTCTCTCTCTCCTTCACCTCTTTCTCCCTCTCTTTCTCCTTCATTTCTCTTTCTTTCTCTTGTTCCCCTCCCTTTCTCTCTTCTTTTTCTCCTTCATTCTCTCTCCCATTCTCTTCCTCCCCACCTTTCTCTCTCTTCTTCTTTCTTCTCTCTCTCTTCTTCAACTCTTTCTTCCTCCCTTTCTCCTTCTCTCTCTTCCCCCTTTCTTTTCTTTCGCTCTCTTTTTCCATCTTTTTCTCTGCCTCTCTCTCCCACCTTTTCACTCTCATCCCCTTCCCTTTCTTATTCTCTCTTTTCCTTCTCTTCTCTCTCTCTCCCCTTTTCTTTTTCTCCCTCCATTTCTCTCTTCCTCTTCCCTTTCTTTCTCTCTCTGTCATTCTCTTTCATTTTTTTCTTTCTCTTTGTTTCTCTCTCTCTTTCTCTCCTATAACTTTAACAGTTTAGCCTCTTGACTTTTCACAGCGTGTAATAGACTTGGACTTGTCTCGGTTAATTCTCGGCAGAAAACGACACGAGAAGCGACTTCACGCAGGTGTTTCCGGAGCAGAACTCACCTTTAGCCGTAGCTTTGTGAAAAACGTAAAAATCTGCGTAAAAAAACGTCAGAATCACCTCCGAACCTTGAGAAACACAGACGCTGTACTTTCTACAAACAGACGGGGCAGAAGTGTCGTGTGTCCAGCCCTGCGTCGTGTCCGGGATGTGGGCGGGGCTTGGGCGGGATGTGGGCGGGGCGTGGGCGGGGTTTCGGGGTTTTACACGTGATGCCTTGCACCTTGTGTTCATATAGAGACCTGCAGTTTAGAGCCGTGTGTCGCGTCGTGGGTCGGTTTCAATAGTTATTACTACGGTGTCTCGGTGGGGTCATTTTTCTGTAAATGTAAATAAATAATTTATATCACCAAACCAACACCACGCCTCCGTGTCTGTTTATTCTGTTTATAATAACAACTTTACATGTGTTTGAGAGAGTGTGGATTGTTTCACCAGAGCATTTCGCCGGATTGACAAAGCTCCGTTACAACGACAGAAGTGGATCTGTGCAGCTGAACGGACAAAGTCACGAGTGAATAGACCTGGGCAAACTGCGGCCCGGGGGCCACCTGCGGCCTGAGACTTGTCTCACTCAGGCCCTGGACTACGACAAAAAAACTTAAAATTTCAATATTAAATTCATGTTCTGAGAATAAAGTCAATTTATTTTTCTATTATTTATTATTATTTCTATTATCTATCTATTTTTCAATATTAAACTTTTATGAGTTTAAAATTGTCATTTGGGTCATGGAACATTGTAATAATATAAAAATCTATTGTGTGTTTTTATACACATATTTGTAACTTGTAACATTTTGAGATTAAGCTAATCATTTTAAGAAAATAAAGTTTAAGCTTAGAAATGTTACAATTTTACTAGAAAAAAAGTCATATTTTTTCTGAGAATAAAGTTGACGTCATAAAAAGAAGCCATTTATAGATTAAATGTTTTTTGAGATTAAAATAATAATTTTACCAAAACAAAATTTCGTGCTGGTCTTCTGTGGAAGAAATGTGTTTGTAATAATGAGTTTGTTTTTCCAGTGTTGCAGCCCGGCCCTCCACTTTTATTCTGGGGTTGAATTTGGCCCTCGAGCCATCATTGGAGAATCAAGTCATAGCATCCAAGTCAGAGTAAGTCAAGTCAGAGTAAGTCAAGTCAGAGTAAGCCAAGTCAGAATAAGTCAAGTCAGAGTAAGTCAAGTCAGAGCCAGTCGTGTTTAAGACCACAGCAAACAGAAGGATGAACCGTGGTGTGGTGGTGAGTTGTCCAATGATAAAGAACTGGACAAGGCATTAAAAATAATTTCTTAAACCAAATAAGAACAAATAACTCCAACGTGAGGCTTTGTAAAATGAAATACATGTTTGCATCCTGATCGAAATGTGCTAAAATGCCGATGAAACATTTAAGTAAAATACTTTTTTTTTTTTACGTCTGGTTCATCTTTACAATGTTTGAAGCATAACTTCTGCCGTACGTTGAGTGTAAGTTTAGTGGAGTTCTGCAGGACTTGTTGGTACCTGCTTGGCTCTACTCGGCCCTGTTTCTCTAGGACCAAATACTTTTTAGTACCTGCTTGGCCTTGGTTCTAACCAGACCAAATGGACTAAACTGTTCTGACACTGATTGGTCAGGCGGCTGGTGGAATCCACGGTTACTGCAGTGTTTCCCTGAATATTACTTTGTTTTGGGCAGTTGCTCTGGAGATAGTACCACATTCTAAAGAGTAATGGAAACACAACCAGACCAAATAGAACCGAGCCGAGTAGGTACTAACAGGACTAGTGGAAACGCTCCATTTGAAAGTGCTTAAAACCAATGCCCTTGTACACAAACTTCAGAGCAGTGCGAACGCAAGTCTGGTACTCGTGTCAGTACAATGTAAGGAAAGAATCTGTAGAGTCTAATTTTCCCACAGACAAGTCATTATACAAACGTTCTCGTGGGAATCCTCGCGGCTTTGAGCAAAATCAGACAGCAGTGACTGAAGCTGGTGAACAAGGCACTTCACTCACACGCGTCCTGAATCGAACACCAGAGCCGTGACTCCATTTCAAATAATGTGACCATCGAGTGTTCTCATTCTTCGTTACCTCTTCAGTACATTTAAAATACTGCACTAAATAATAGGCCATTCATTAGAAATATCTTACATATTTAAATTGTGTCTGGAAAACAAATTATTTCTATATTTCTGCATCTCCTTGAACATTGTACATTTTCATTGTTTTAATTTACAAGTCAAACCCAAGTCATCGAGTTAAGTCAAGTCAGACTGATGAACTAGATTAGGTTCGGGAAGCGTCTGTGGTTACCATGGAAATAATGGCAAATCCGCCATGTTTGTTGTCAGTTTAGCAGAACATCCATAGGAATACATTAGACAAAACGATTTAAAAAAGTGAACCAAACAGCCGTGGAACAGCCCAATAAACTGCTGGGTCAGTACATTTATCTATCACTCTGTAGTGTCAGAATATGATTTAATTAACGCTATTTTCGGTATTTAACTATTTAAAATCTCCATTGGTTTAACATTGGACCAACTGACCGTTCTAATGCTGTATGTATGATGTCACGTTACCGAGCCTAATTGAGTCGAGGCTCAAATACAACGTTGGGACCACTGCGCAACACATTTCAGAATTGGCTGAGTGCAGTTGTCTTGTTTTGGTTTAAAATACTACATCCTGTACATACAACGACTTCCTGTTCAATACTCTTCAATGAGGTTTTCACTACATCAGTTTAAAACTAATAAATCCTCTTTAGATCAGACAGTTGTGATGAATGTTACAGAAAACATGTTAAAGACTTTACATATCAGAAGAATATTTCATCAGAGACACTTCTGTGTTTAAAAAGAGACATAATTGTGTCTAAATGCTAACGCTAACAGGAAATGGTTGTATGTACAGAAGTTAGCATTTTTGAACAATCGCAAGCCAACTGAAATTCCGTGCACACAGCCCATTTACTTTTACATCGACAAAACTTTTAATTTGTTAAATATGATTCAGTCAGTGATTATTCGAGAGTTATCTGTAAGTCACAGAAGCGCACAAACAAAAACCCGGGAATATACACGTTTAGCCAGGCAAAACTGAAAAGAGCATAGAGTGATCTGAGTGATGATGAGGGACTACACCGCCATAGAGTGATCTGTTTATTTGGTTCGACAGAAGTGAGCTGGTTGCCATGGTAATATGTTTATTTCTGTTGTCAAACCGTCTTAAACTGTTAAAAATGTTCAGATTAACTTTTACCAGTGGTGGATGAAGTACTCAATTTTCCTACTTAAGTAAAAGTGCAGATACAGAGGCAAACATTTACTCAAGTTAAAGTAAAAGTATCTAGTACAAAAATCTACTTAAGTTAAAGTATTGAAGTATTAGTTGAAAAATGTACTTTAAGAGTAAAAAGTAAAAGTATTTCCTACAGATTTTGAGACGTTTAATGTGGCACTTTTTGAGGTGAAAAATCAATTATAGAAGCAGAAATGTACATTTTTACTTGGGAACATTCTTGATTGGAAAATCTATTTTTTATGCCTTAAAAATATGGCTAAAAGAGCCAAATTATTGTCCAATTTGTAATTTTTTTTTCTTTTATTTAAGTCTCATTTTGGTCCAAAAGTGATTAAAGTCAGATTATTTGTTCAGATGATGTAACAACATTGACAATTTAGTTTATTTAGACAGTTTATTTTTGAAAATGTTGGTCAAAATCGTCTAAAATTTATAATAATTAGGGAAGTTGTCGCCTTTTCAGACACTCTCAAACCTATAGAAAATACTTTTACTTTTTAGTCATTTACAAAAATGTAATGAAGTAAAAAGTACAGATACCTGCTCTCAAATGTTGTGAAGTAAAAGTATCAAGAATAAAATATACTTAAGTAAAGTACAAATACCTTATAAAGTTACTTAAGTACAGTAGGCCTACTTTTGTACTTAGTTACTTTCCACCACTGACTTTTACCTAAACCTTTCTGCTAATCTTACCCGTTTCTCTAAACTTAATCACTGCCTCTCGGTTTAATTACGACATATTAGCATTAACATTTGAGTTTTTTGTCAGTGAAACGCGTCAGTTGAAGAATCGTGTCTGTTTCCGTTGATAATTTGTCAGTTAAAGTAATATTTCTGTCAGAATGTTGCGATTTGAAGCCACGTCCCTGCTTCGTAAGACTACACAGCTGTACTTCCGTCTTTATAAAGCCTCCGGTGACGCTCGGATCACGTGTTGTCGTGGCCGAGTGGTTAAGGCGATGGACTAGAAATCCATTGGGGTCTCCCCGCGCAGGTTCGAATCCTGCCGACAACGACTCGTTTTCCTTTTACCGCTGCACTTAGTGACGTAGAGGCGTTAGAGTAGACTAAAGCTGTGTCACTTTCTCAGATCAAAAATAAAAAGCAGTTTTAAAACGTAGAAGAAAGTGGGCCACACTCTGTTTCTAAAGAACCACGGAAGAACGCTGCAAAAAAGGCCTTTCAAAAAATAATATATTATTTTGAGGTAAAATGTTTATTTCCAGTGCAGTAAGAAAATATGTGTTGTTTTGAGTAGAAAATGCTAATTTCAAGTTCTCTGACAAGATTTTAATTCAAACAATTCTCGAGGTCGGACTGGTGACGTTTCGTGACATTTTGTTTTGTTTGCCGACGACGCGAAGGGGAAAACATCAACTTGCTGTACGTAAAATGCTTGACACGACTAGAGTTAGATGCTCAAATACTAATGTTTGGAAACTGTAAACAATCACTGTGCGGTGGTGAGTGAAAGTTTAAATTTAAAGTTACTTTACGTTGTTGTTTACGTTGTTGTTTTCCCCTTCGTTTGGCGTTGCCACAACACGATGACGCTAGTCCGACCCCGAGAATAAACAGATAAAAATTTGCTTAAAATAAGTTTTTATATCTAGATAAGGTAAATCGGGAGACAATATCTTAAAACAAGTCAAATAATCTTAGTAAGACTTGGTCTTATTAAGTGAAAACATCTTAAAGTACTAAAGTACTATTCGCACGGCATAATATTTACCTCGGGACGTCTGTAAGCTTTAAATGACCGCAAGACCTTGGAGTTTATTACAGGCTTTCGCACGGACATATTCGATGTCTGTCATTTTTTTTATTTTTACAAACTTTCCGGAAATATGAAATGAGCGTTTTTTGTGTTTTCGGTTTGTTTTAACATGAATCGGTTAAACTTACCTGAGCTGCGGCAGCAAATGTGTTTCCTCGTCACGTAACTTAGTTGAGTCGTTTATCAGAATCACATCCACAACATCAGATTTATCATGAAACAAACCGAAGACTCTCTTTTAATCCATTTACTGTGATAAAAATCCAAACATCCAAACTTTGCAGCGTTCTCTCCCTCGTTCAGTCCAAACTTTTCCCAAACGTCCATCTTCTCGACCTTCTGTTGCTACGACAACAAGGTTGTTGTACTTCCGGTTCACGGACGTTTAATCGTAGTTTGATTAATCTTTAGTGTTTTAATCGTAGAAAAAAAGGACAATATCATTTGAAAATGATCCATAAACAACAGTAATAATAATTTTGTTTAAATTTGAAGGTAAAATAAGCCTCAGAGTCATTATTATTTTATTTATAAACTGTTCACGGGTTGAAAACACAGACACGGCTTTAGGGACGTCTGAGTTTTACAGGAGGAAACTTTACAGACATTTTTACAGACATGGACGATTCGCACGATAGCAGAAACTCAGATGACGTCCGTAATTTTACATGAGGTCTGAGGCAAATATTAGGACTTTAGATTTTGTTCTTTTGCAGTGAAATTAGTCATGTGACAAAATATTTGAGCCCCATTAATTTAATAATTGAAAATATATTTTATGGTAATTACACAATTTACAGTAATTTTTAATATAATTCATCTGACTTTTATCACGTGATAAACATGTGTTTTTTGCTAGAAATTGTAACGTTTTTGGCGATTTTCACTTGATAATTTGTTCACAAAGCTTTGCTCCACGGCAGCAGCAGGTCAGACCTGTTTTTTAAACTTATAAAGTAACTCACCTGATTATAAAATGTCAGGAGGAGAACGTGCAGATATTTCATGAAAAATGTAAGAAGTAAAAGTAAAAAGTCACCAGATTTTGTAACACTCAAGTACAGTACAGATAATCAAGAAAACTACTTAAGTACAGGACCTGAGTAAAAATACTTAAAATGTATAAATGTTTCATCAGATCATTTCAAAAACAAAAGTTCACCGTGAAAATTAAAAAAAAAAAGTGTTTTCTTTAGTGTCGATGCCGTCGTGTTGCAGCAGATGGCGCTGTCGGACTGTTAATCTCCGCTGAACCTGCGCTCGTGTCTAAACTTTGAGAAATCAATTTTAATAAAAGAAGTCGCTCTAATTTGTGCTTAAAGTGCATTACTTTCATATTTTACAAATTATCTTCAAATAAAACCGCGTTCTGCAAAAAAAAAAAAAAAAATCGAGTGAATTACGTCTAGTTTGTAAAAAATAAACATTTAAACTCAACTGTTTTGTAACGGACATGTAACCGTTAAGAGGATTTCTGGACTTTACGTCACTTGCGTCAGATTTCAGTTTCGTTTTGGAGAAATTAACCGACTTAAAACGAGAGAAACACGAACAGACTTGACTCTTTGAAGTGTTTAAATAGGCTCCGGTGACGTAACAGTGACGTGTTGTCGTGGCCGAGTGGTTAAGGCGATGGACTAGAAATCCATTGGGGTCTCCCCGCGCAGGTTCGAATCCTGCCGACAACGACTCGTTTTCACGTTTTGAGGTTGAAATGACAGTAGAGGTTTTTAGACCAGGACTGTTCAACTTATTTCTTCTAATTCTGATTTAGTTTAGTGTGACAGTCTTTGTGGTAAATAATTATAGTTTTAAAAGCTGTTAAAGTAGGCTTCTGACTTCACTGCTCAAGTAAATTCAAAAATGTCTCTGCTAAAAATGAAAATATTCTGAAACTTCTTTTCTTGAGTAAAAGTAAACGTGTGTAAATTTACTCAAGTACAATCACACTGTTTAGTTTAGTTTTTATTCGGTTTATTCTTACATGTGTCATTTATTTTTGCCAAACTGCCTAAAGTTATTCTTTAGCTTCGATTATAATACAAGAAATGTGGCAGTTTATTTTGCTTTTTTTTTATTTTTTCATTTCTGATTCTTTTCAAGACATTTAACTCTACTCACGTTTGTAAAAATGTCTGACTTCAGCAGCAAATAATCTGACTTGAAATAAGAATAAATTCATGCGGCGACCGGTTTCACTCCGGCCCTGGTGTGATTTTGAAATAAAAACTTGGGCTACGATGATAAACTTTTAACATTTTGAGATTAAATTCACAATGTTATGAGAATAAAGTCAAAGCCATAAAAAGCTTTTTCTCAATTTTAAAGTTTAAAGTTTTGGAACATTGTTTCTACTTTAGACCTTTTGTGGTTTAGATCTGGTTTAATGCTGAGAAACTCCAGGTTCACATTTGGTTTTTACTCTTAATAAAAAACAGACGCAGCTTTAGTTATTATCAAAGTAGAAACAAGTCTAGTCCTGTGAATGTTTAACAGCCTCGGGTCAAAGTGTCATGTGCAACCGGAATAGAAAAAAAACACTATGACTTTATGATTTCATGACTTTATTGTTTTGAACCTTCACCATCGTTTAACCAGTGAGACTTTTACAATTGTGATTCAACTGGACACAAAACACAGAGACAATCTACAGAGAGAAACAGCTGCTGTTTTAGACGATTGAAGAAACTCACTTTGACTTTATGAGACAAAAGTCAAAAACAGTTCCATCACACGAGGAAGAAGATCTGAATGTGACAAAGTGAAACTGGTTTAAAACAGTGTCTGATGTAAAGTCCAGATTAGATTTGAATATTTACACTTTTACAGTCAAAGTTCAGACACAAAATCACTTCAAATGTCTTTTGTTTTAAGATCTCAAACTATTTAGGATTGGTCCATTTTATTTACTGTTTTTCTTCTTCAGTAAAAACTTTTGTTCAAATGCAATTGTTGTATTAAAATAAAAAGACAAAAATGTTAAATGTGGAGAACAAAGCTGTTATTTGAGTTCAGGGAAATAAACTGTGTCTCCAGGATAAACAACCATGACTCCAGCGAGCAGAGGCTGAGTGAAAGTGGTCTGGACTCTGTGGACGAGCCTCATGTTTGTCTCAGAGACGCTGTAAAAGGCCAAAACCCCTGCACTGTGGTCCAGGTAAACCCCGATTCTGGACCCGACCGGACCTGAGATGTGAGACTCGACTGAGTTAAACACAAATGTAAAACTGTTTTCAAATATGTCACATTCTAAAGCCCAGGATTTATCATTGTGTCCAAATAAACATTCATTAGAGAATCCTTTTCTCTGAATATCTCTGTATGAAACTGCTACACGAACCCACCCCACGTTCAGCTCCATTTCCCAATAACTTCGGCCCGTCAGACTCTCTCTGCTCAGGACCTGATACACACTGAATCTGTCTGGATGATCAGGATACTTCTGGTCTTTTCTCGTAAGTGTCACTCTTCTGTTTCCATCAGACAGACACAGTTGAGTGTTTACTGTGTTTGGGTCCAGAGTGATTTGTGTAGAATATTGTAAGAAGTCGTCTCTGGTCTTGGGCTCAGCTGGCGACAGTAAAACCTGGTCTGAACTCAGAGTGAGCTGCAGTTTGTCCCTGAGCGCTGACACAGCTCTGGTCACTTCCTCAAAGTCGGTCCGGGGCCCTGTGTGAATCCTGGCTGGTTCTGTGCTCTGTGTGTCTGTGGACAGTGAAGCGTAGAGCTGTAGAAACTGGTTATGATCCGGAGTGAGGCCCAGTGTGTCCAGCTCAGAGATGCTCCTCTTCAGCTCAGTCACATCCTGCTGCAGTCGGTCCTGGAGCTCTTGGACTCGGCTCAGTTGGGTCGTCTCCTGGGAGCGGATCTGCTGCTCCACTTCAGAGCGTCGTTTGTCCAGGAGAAGGGCCATCTCTCTGAAGCTGTCCCTGCTGCGCTGCACTGCTGTCTGGGCAGAGCGGCTGATGTCCTGGGCCTCCTGTTGGAGCCTCTTCAGGTCTGTCTCTTTGTCCTGGAGGCTCTGGAGCAGCAGGGCCCTCCTGGCCGGCAGCTCTGCCTGTCTCTGAGCTCTCTCTGAGGCAGACGTCACTGTGTCGTGGCCCTTGTGCTGCTCCATATAGCAGAGGTAACAGATGCTCTGCTGGTCACTGCGACAGAATATATCCATCACTTTGTGGTGTTGAGAGCAGATGTTTTCCTGGAGCTTGTGTGACGGCGCCACCAGCTGGTGTTTCTGTAACGCTGCAGCATCATAATGAGGCTGGAGGTGGCTCTCACAGTAAGAAGCCACACACTGCAGACAGGACTGCACAGCCTTCAGTTTCCTCCCAGTGCAAACATCACAGGACACATCCTGAGGTCCTGCATAGCAGCGGTCAGCAGGGGGCGCTGTGAGCCCAGTCTTCTTCAGCTGTTCTACTAAACCTGCTAACATGATGTGTTTGTTCAGGACAGGCCTGGGGCTGAAGCTCTGGCGACATTCAGGACAGCTGTAGAGCTGCTTCTGCTCCTCTTGGTCCCAGTGCTGTTGGATACACTTCCTGCAGTAGCTGTGTCCACAGGGAATAGTCACCGGATCCTTCAGCAGATCCAAACACACGGGACAGGAAAGGGCTTCGTGGTCCAGTGCTTTGTGCGCCATCTCTCCTGGATCACAGACACTCACAGTCTGACTTTCACACAGATGAAACTTAAGAGTGAGAGAGAGCTGTGGGAGGAGCCAGACTGCACCAACTGTGTGTGGATCAGAGGAGGAGCAGGAAGCAGCAGCAGCTTCAAGAGAAACACACAACATTTAGGACACTTTACATCAGAAACACTGGTTTATACTAAAACTACTGCAGTTTTAAGCTTCATAACTTGGTTCTTTAAAGATAATTTTCTTTCTCTCTTTGTGTTTCAAACTGTCAAAGTGACACAAGTCTGAACATGACTCACTCTTGTGTTTGGCAATAACAGTAGAAACATGTTTATAATGGAAGTCAATGAGAGCTCAAATGTCTTCTAGATAAAGTCTGTTTGTGACAGTGTTGTGAGTCTTTCTTTCTATTCCACACAGATTGTGACCAGAGAATCTTTAATCAGCTTCATTTGTCCTGCAGGTCGTCACAATCACATGTGTTTGTTTGTGTGTGTGTCTAAATTGACCTTTCGCCGAGCCCCGCCCCCCTTAGTTAC
This sequence comes from Mugilogobius chulae, assembly GCA_038363315.1. Taxonomy (NCBI): domain Eukaryota; kingdom Metazoa; phylum Chordata; class Actinopteri; order Gobiiformes; family Gobiidae; genus Mugilogobius; species Mugilogobius chulae. Next base: position 31,279 of record JBBPFD010000726.1, on the reverse strand, counting down.
TGTTGCTACGTCCGTCAAATATGATAGACTGCCATAGACTTCAATGACAAAAAGAAGTACACCTGTTCACGTTAGTGACTTTTTTAAAGCAATTTTTCCGCGATATCCTCTAGATCGAGACAAAAGGGGTTCACTATGCAGCGAAGGAATTTAATCAAAACATTAAAATACGCCACGGAGGAATATAACTAACTCCTATGGAGGCTAATGCTACTGGTCTCAAGCTAAATCAGAGAAACCCGTGATTTTTAACGTCACCTCAAATGCAACAAGCACAGCCTTGTCCTGCTCTTGCACTGCCGGGTGAGTTCGCTTCCGTTTGTAAAGGTCTATTTTTCCCTATTGCAAGAATATTGTTCATTTACGAGGCTATGTTAGTGAGCTAAACCTGCTAGTGCTGGCTAAAGCTAAGAGGCTCGCAGCTTAGAGCGTAACTTCTGCAGTTATATCCTCGTCATGGTATAACTTGGGTCTAGTTTGTGTTTTGCCTCTAGATCTAACAACACAGTCAGTCCATAGCTATAGTTAAACATTAGTTTGACCTTTGAGCAGACATTTGTTCCATATATTTAGCTGTTAAACTTAATCCATTGTAGGCACTGCTCCAGTTGTTTCGGCTTTAGAAATGGAAAAAACACAACTCCTCCGGTCAATATTTCGGGGTATCTGCGGTCCGCTTTTCATAAACCGTAGGTGCATCGCTTCACCATCTTGCTTGGAGCTGAAGATCTGACGGACCATATTTACATAGCAACGGTTGCTACGATGTTTGATTGGACAAGAGCCGTTTTGGGGCGGGGCTCGGCGAAAGGTCAATTAGGCTCGGGATCTTGACATCATACAGCTGTAGAATGTTCAGTTGGTCCAATGTTAAACTAATGGAGATTTTAAATTGCCAAATTTTGAAAATAGCGGAAATTAAATCATATTCTGACACTACAGAGTGATAGATAAATTTACCAGTACTGACCCAGCAGTTTGTTGGGCTGTTCCGCGGCTGTTTAGATTACTTTTGTTAATCGTTTTGTCTAATGTATTCCTATGGAAGTTCTGCTAAACTGCAACAAACATGGCGGATTTGCCATTGTTTCTATGGTAACCACAGATGCTTCCCAAGCCTAATAGAACAGAGAGACAAAGAAAGAGATCTAATGAGTCATTATTCTAATTACAAAGACTGCACTAGTAAATTAGCTGTTAAATTAACTTTAAATACAGTTCAGTCCAAACATTCACCCAACACAGGAAATACATGAAATAGATCCTTTTCACGCTGCAGCTTAGCTAGTTCCGGTGTAAATATACCAGTGGTTGGTTATTTCCGGTCAATTCATTCCCTCGGGAGGCTCGCTCATACACTAATTATAATTAATTGACACAAACTGGACAACAAGTTACAGTCATGCTGCCTTCATATGATGTGGGAATTATGGTAAATACCACTTTCCGAGTGGGAAATAGCAAATGAACGCCCCCTCATGTCGTAATTACCACTGGAAAAGTGGGAAATTATTTTGATGCCCAAGTTGCTGAGTTGAAAATAACTTTTGACCTCTCACTTTGACCTTTCACTTGTTAGCAGGTTATTTTATTATCTGGAAAATTATATGACACACAAAGATGAACGACATTGTTATTTTTATTTACTGTAAATATGTAAAAAGTCAAAATGTTTATATTTGTTTCCCCCAGAGCAAACTTACGGGCACTAGAAATTATTAATTTACTTGTTTACTCTGGATTTACATATTTGTCGAGATAAAGTGTGTTTTTAAGAAGTTTTCTTTTGTTACGAGCACAAAACCATTTGAACACAACCTACTGGTAACTACCACTTCACAAGTGGTATTTACCATCTTTTCCAGAGCAAATGAAGGCAGCATCAGACAATCATCTGCAGCGCGAGTTCAGAGCTTCACATACGAGGTAAATACTTCACCATGTGTTTACATAATGTGCAGTTCTGTCTCTGATGCTAATGTTAACCTGTATTTAATTTATGTATTAATGTAAAAATAACTCTACAAACTGAACTAGCTTTATACAAAAACACTTGGCCGAGGATGTCATGTATTTTTATCAAATTGTCTGCTTTATATTTGTTAGCATTTAGCATTGCGCCAAACTTACGCACTTTTATAAACACACAGTCTTTCTCTGGTGAAGTATTTACCTCGTATGTGAAGCTCTGAACTCACTGCCAGTGGTTATCTAGTTGAAATCCGCTCACTGCTTTGACCTTTTGAAATATTAATTAATATTAGCGCATCTCGGCAAATTCCCCAAAAGGAATGAACGGGACAAGAAGAAACTATCCACAGGAGCTAGCATAGCCGCAGCATGAAAAGAGCCCATAGTAGCAACAAACTTATCTCCGCAAAATGTCCTTTAACTAATGAAACAAATCCAAACGTAAGCATTTAAAGGTTCAAATCATGAAACACAGTCACAAAACTTACTTATTTGTTCGCATAACGCAGACAGAACCACGAACAAGACGACGAAGTGTGTTTGTGTTTTCTTCCTCCTCTAACCCGCTGCTGCACGTTGGTTGGCGTCGTGACGTCATCAAAACGCGACCCGAGCAACTTTTTAATTTTTTTTTTTTTTAACGGTGCACAAAACATTTACAATTACATAAAAGCAAAATAACAAGAGAAGAAAGAAAAAAGACAAAAAAAAAAAAAAAAAAAAAAACAATAAATACATTAAGTAAAATAAAATTAAAAACAGTGATTTGGTTTGGGGCTTGGACTGGGCCATATTGACAAGAAAGAAATTCAAGATGAGTTCATTTAAGCTAACCTGGCTCACGCCAGATCGATATATGTATCACTCTACATTGAGTTCTACACATAGGCCCTGTCCCAATACCCATACTACACACTACACACTTCACTGAAGTGTGCATTTTCTGAAAGTGCGCCAAGTGTGCACTTGCACAAGTGCGCAGGACAGGTAAATGGGACAGTCCACACTTCACTTGATGTGATCAACTCAAACAGCTGTGTTATTAAACTGCTGCCACAGCTCACTTTAGTTTGGATCATTTACTGTTTTTGCCTAAAACAAATAAAAGCAGTGCTGTGGATGACAGTGGATTTATGCTGATGTTTGTATTAAAAGTATTGTTATTTTGTTAATTTTATATTTTTGTTTTACATATATTACATTCATACAAACATATTTTGAGCTGTATTAATGAGCAAAATTAATTTGATTGTATTTACGTTGATTTCTGGATATTATTCAATGTTTATTATATTTTTACGTTACTGTCACTTTAAGAGAGAGAGAGCTTGTGCTCTGATGGTCAAACTAACTTTTTTATTTTATTTATTTTTTTATTAATAATACATCATACTGTGTACAATTTGATATTTACTAAACAAAATTACAACTGTACAATTATTACACAACCTAAATAAAATCAAACTAACTGACATCGTCATTTTTCTACATGCAGCAAAGAACTCTGGGTAATACACTTCAGCCAAGTCCGCTTCCATGCGGGCTTGGCTGAAGTGCAGATAAAGTGCGTGAAGTGGGCGGGGCTAAAGGCCGTTTGTGACAATTGGGACGCACTACGCACTCCCACCCCACAGCGGGAACGCGCTTCTAAGGGCCACAAGGGTGGAAGGGTGGATATTGGGACAGGGCCATATTCGATCTGGAAGGGCTCTCGTCAAAAGCAGTTGGGAAAGGGAGGGAGTTCTCGCGAAATACGTCGATCTGATTGGACAAAGCGCCCACCCCACCTTAGCGGTGTTTTAGCCAATCACAAGACATAATCAAAATGACGTATCCCACAAACCGCTTTGTTTCTTACCTGCGTATTGCAGAGGAGACGCCACAACTTCCGTCGCCAGATGCTGAAGACTAATCCCTGATATCATTGTGTTCATATAAACACAGTTTGAAGCACTTCACAACAATAGGCTATTCCACCTCCAGCGAGCAACAGTACGTCTGCGTCTGTTACAGCTGTCCTCCCCGTGGTTGTGTCCATCTCCAGGCAATTTGCGCTTTCCCTGTGCGCTCCGGGTCCGGTCTATCTGCGTCTCTCTCGTGTGCTCCGGGTCCGGTCTATCTGCGTCTCTCTCGTGTGCTCCGGGTCCGGTCTATCTGCGTTTCCCTCGCGTGCTTCAGTCAATAGCCTTTGCAACACTACCTGCGTCTGCCCGCGTCGCCATGTTTGTTGTTTTGCTGTGAGCGTGACGCCTGGCACTCGCTGATTTCACATCTGTAAGTCCCGCCTCCTCCGAGGCGGAGGAGTCGAGCCAAGATGGCTGCCGCTAAAGTTTGGCGTGCTCGAGCTTGAGGTAGAACGCCGGATTTAAGCCCCGAGACCGGCTAAAATTTACTCTGTCTGGACGCTTTCACCTGCACGGAAGGTAAAACAGACATTTTCTGCTCAAAATCCTTCCTTTGGAAGCTAACTCGGAAGCACGTTGGAGCGTACCTGTGCTCTCCCTCATCCTGTCTCGTGGACACCTGTCGGCTATCGCAATGAAAGAAAAGCGACAACGAGAAACGAAAAAAACACCAAAGAAAATGGACATTGCAACTAATACCAGTTTCGTGGAACATTCATATGCTACCATTGAGGAAGAAGAGGATTTGTCGGGATCTGCATTCTCCACGCCAGAGGCCAAAAAGGAAAGGCGGATCTCACTTTACAAGACCTGCAGGAAAACCTAATGGACGCCATGTACAGAAATACAGAGAAAATCATGCAACGAATCGATAAAAACACTTCTGCCATTGATACTATCAATGCACAGCTGGATACTCTTCTTAAGGAAACAGAGGAAACCAAAGACAATGTGAAAACTCTCCAATACACAACAACTGCTCAGGAGAAGAAGATTTTGGAGCTGGAGGAGAAAATGGATGCGCAAGAGCGCTACCATCGACGCTGGAACCTGCGTTTGTGTGGAGTACGAGTACCGGAACGAGAAGGAGAAGACCTTAAGAAGATTGTCGTCGACATCTGCAAAACAGTGGCTCCAGAAACAGAAGATGTGCTCCATCTCTTTGTGGATATCTGCCACAGGGTCGGACGCAGAGGCGACGGATCACGCCAGACCCTGATTCGATTTATCTCCAGGGCCACCAAGGAGCGCATCTGGAAGTGCGCTAAAGGATCGGACTTTCTCAAGGCAAGAAAACTTCACTTTAAAGAAGATTTGACTGCAAAGGACAAAGAAATACGAAACTCCCTTTGGCCCAAGGTGGAGGCAGCGAGGAAAGAAGGGAAGAAAGCTTTTTTTGTCTGTGTGAGAGCAGTCATAGATGGTAAACGTGTCTAAAATATATGTTATAGCAGAATAATCTTGCAAGTCCTCTAAATCCGGGGAAGGGGGGAGGGGGGAGGCGGGATGGGTCTGGGCCGGGTACAGGGGACACTTAAAAAAGCTAAAGGAGAATATCTCTGTATTTTTGTTTTGTTTTGAATGACTATTGTAAGAAAGAGCATTCTGAATTTGGTCTTAGGTGCTTGGTCCGGCACTCTCTTTAAGTTCTAAGCAGTCAAACTTTTTTTAACTTTAAAAATAACAATAAATAAAAGCAATTTTGGTTCCTTAAATTTAATTTCATTAAATGTTCGAGGTTTAAGAGACATTACAAAAAGAAAAGCAATCTTTATGTTTTGTAGGAGAAAAAATGCTGATATAATTTTTCTTCAAGAAACTCACTCTCTCGAAAAAGATGTTAAATTTTGGCAATCTCAGTGGGGGGAAAAAGGTTACTTTTGTCATGGCACAAACCAGTCAGCAGGTGTCGCCATTTTATTAAACAAACCAAAAGGAGATACTATTAAAACAATCAAATCTGAGGAGGGTAGGTGGATTATTCTAATACAAAAAATAGACGATGCTTATTTTATTCTGTGTAATGTATATGGCTATAATAATGCATCACTGGCCAAACAAATGGCTACCAAAATCTGTGTAGAAATTCAAACCTTGCAGTCTACATATCCAAATGCTTATATTATAATCGGAGGAGATCATAATGACGCCCCAGATGATCAGATAGACAGAATTCCAGCTAGATCCACTCAAATAGGAAGGTTTAAAAGCACAAATTACATGATTAATCAATTACACTTAGTGGACGTTTGGAGATTTTTCAATCCCAATGTTAATGAATTTACATGGAACAACTCAGGTAGGAATTTATATTCTAGGATAGATTTATGGTTAATTTCTAATGAATGTATACAGTTTTCAAAAGAAGTTAAACATGATTATGCTCCTCTGACAGACCATAAAGCAATATGCATATATATCAGTGGGACAAAAGCCAACAAAGGAAGTACACGGGGGTATTGGAAATTAAACAAAAAATTGCTATACGATAAAAAGTTTTGTGAGTTAGTTAAAGAAATGGTAGATAAAATGTCTACTCAAAGAGAACTTAATCATATCCAAAAATGGGAATATTTCAAATTTAAAATAAGAAATGTTGCAATAAAAAGAAGTAAAGAAATAAAAAAGAATAGCATAGAAAAAGAAATTAACTTAATGAGGGAATTGAATGTGATTTTGCTCAAGCCTAACCCAAGTACAGACGACGAGTTGAGGTTAAAACAACTGAAAGAAGAAATTGATAACTATTATATTGATATTGCTAAAGGAGCATTTGTAAGATCAAGAAGTAAATGGTTGGAAAAAGGTGAAAAGAATACAAGTTATTTTTTTGCTCTTGAAAAAAGAAATAATATAATGATGCTAAAAAATGGTGATCAAATGTTAACTGATCCTAGAGACATTTCAAAGTTTGTGGAACACTTCTATGGTAATATTTACAAATCATCTATACAACCTGATGTGTCCGAAGCTTTTATCATGTCAATAAAAAATTATATACCATCCATATCAGAAGAATTTAGATCTCATTGCGAACAGCCAATAACAAAAACAGAAATGAGAGAAGTTGTAAAAAGATTAAAAAAAGGGAAATCGCCTGGAAATGACGGACTTTCAGTGGAGTTTTACCAACGATTTTGGGATGTAATTGAACAACCTCTATTTGACGCACTAAAATTTTGCATTATTGAACAGAAATTGTCTGCCACCATGAATCAAGGACAATCTGCTTGTTACCAAAACCTGGGAAAGACCCATTACTAATTGAAAATTGGAGACCTGTCACTCTTCTTAATGTTGATTATAAGATCTTTGCCTCAGTATTGGCCAAAAGAATCAAATATGGACTGCATGAAATTATCAGTGAAACCCAAACCGGATTCATGGCAAATAGACACATAAGCTCCAATATACGCTTAATTCTGGACTTAATTGACTACTCTGACCATATTAACACAGATGCATTAATATTATTTTTGGACTTCTATAAAGCCTTTGATACAATAGAACATTATTTTCTCTTTAACACATTACAATGTTTTGGTTTTGGCAGTAATTTTGTAACTAATATCCAACTGTTATACAAAAATATAAACAGCTGTGTCATGCTGTACCCTAACACAACGTCTAGATTCCCGGTCACAAGGTCAGTCCGCCAAGGCTGTCCTGTAGCACCATTTCTGTTCTTGTTAACGGTTGAACTTCTGTCTATTCAGATTAAAATCAGCCAAATTAAAGGAATCTCCATTTTCAACAAAGAAATCAAAATTACACAACTAGCTGATGACACTGCTTTATTCTTATCGGACAAACATCAGGTTGTTGGAGCCATTGCTGTGGTGAAAGCGTTTTTCCGACGCATCTGGGTTAAAATTGAATACTTCTAAATGTGAAATTTTGAGTCTTTATGAATGCAATGAAACTGTAATGTACGATATTGAAGTGAAAAAAGTGTAAAGTATTTGGGTATACAAATCAGTAAAGACAGCTCAGAGCGGCAACAGCAAAACTTTCTTCCTAAGCTGAAAAAAAACAAAAATATATTGAACTTATGGACACAAAGGGACATATCGGTCTGGGGAAGAACTCTCCTTTCTAAGGCTGAAGGAATCTCTCGCTTTATTTACCCAGCTTTGGCTTTGGAAATTAATGACTCAATGTGTAAAGAGATAAACAGAATATTTACGAATTTCATATGGAAAAACAAGCAACACAAATTAAAACGGAGTGTACTATGTAATTTAAAAGAAGACGGTGGATTAGAAATATTGGACTTCACAGTGTTAAACCAGACTTTTAAAATCAAATGGATCAAGCAGTGTATATCCAATCCGAACTCACTCTGGTATTTTATCCCTAACAATATTTTTCAGAAGGTTGGTGGACTACAATTTTTGTTAAAATGTAATTATGAAGTTGCGAAACTGCCTATAAAACTTAGCGCTTTTCACAAGCAAGCTTTACTTGCCTGGAAAATTTGTTACAAACATAACTTTTCCCCCCATAAATGCATCATTTGGAATAACGAAAACATAATCACACGCAATAAATCATTATTTTTATCCAAATGGTTTAATAGGAATATTTATCTCTTAAAAGATCTATTTGATGACACAGGCCAAATGTACTCTTACGTGTCATTCATCACAAAATATCAGTTTCCCATCACCGCTCAGGAATTTTACAGTGTAATCAGATCAATCCCAAATGGACTCATACAATTAATGAATATACAACCAAGGCGAAACGCAACATTCATAATCACAGACCCCATTCTCATCAATGGAATTAATATTACTAGTAAATCATGCTCCAATTCACATATACGAAACTGCATCCAAAATCAGAACAAAATCACCCCTGCCTGCAAAGCTAGATGGAACGCCGAATTTACTGAAATAAATTGGAAAACAACTTGGTTAATCCCTTTTAAATACTGCATCAATAACAAAATAAAAGAAATACATTGGAAAATTATTCACCAAATTTACCCCACCAACACATACTTATCAAAAATAATAGAAATTGATCAAAATTGTTCCTTCTGTAATTCACACATTGAAACCATAAATCATCTCTTTTTTGAATGCAGTTTCTCAGGAAATATATGGAATCATCTCATACGCTTTATTCTTCAAAAAACCAAAGTCTCAATCAGCATAGAATACAAAAATATAATAACACATTTCTTTCACAAAAAACCTAAAATACAATATTTAGTCAATCTGTTAATTCTTCTAGGTAAATTTCATATCCATAAGGCAAAATTTTTAAAATACAAACCTGTGGAGGACACTTTGTTGTACTGATTTCACACCAGAATGTCTTGGTGTTGTTCTGACTCCATGGTTACCTTTTGTTGACCTGTTGCTATGGCGATGACTATTTTTATGGCAGTCAGTTAACTTTTGTTTTTGATTGGAAGTTCATGAATTAAAGCAGAGAACTCGAAGATCACTTTTCGTCTCTTTTGTCAACTTCCACATTGGTGACCCCGACGAAGGAACATGTCATCTGAGGACAGTTCACAAGCTGCTGTGGCCGCTTCTCCAGCTGTTGCTCCCGTTGTGGCTGGCTCTTCCCCTGTGACCGTTTCACCGGCTGTCTATGCGGCAACCGTTAAACTCCCGGACTTCTGGCAGCATGATCCAGAGCCTTGGTTTCAGCATGTGGAGGCCCAGTTTCACCTGCGTGGGATCACTTTGGACGACACAAAGTATTTTCATGTCGTCGCAGCATTGGATTCAGCCTCGACTCGCCGGTTGATGGGACTGTTACGGGACCCGCCGCACGTTAACAAGTACAAGACCCTGAAGGAGAACCTGCTCCGGCTTTATCAACTGTCGGACATGGAGCGGGCTGATCGCCTTTTGTCCTTGGATGGCTTGGGTGATTGTAAGCCCACTGAGCTGATGGAGAACATGTTAACGCTACTCGGCTCAGGTGACACTTCATTTCTGTTCACTCATCTCTTCCTACGGCAGCTTCCACCTCCTGTGCGGACTGCGCTGGCCAGCTCTCCTCTAGTGCGTGCTAAAGACTATCGCGGGCTGGCTGAAGAGGCGGACAGGATTTTGCTTGCATCCAGACAGTATAGCGTGCACGCGCTGTTACCAGGTGAAGCTCTGCAGGCAACGGAGGCCGTCGACACCGTTGCTGTAGCGACTGTTATGGAGCGTCGGAGAAAGGAAGATGTCTTGTGCTTCTATCATCGCCGGTTTGGAGTGAAAGCGAAGCGTTGCATCCCACCGTGTTCCTTCCAGCAGCGCCAGGGAAACGAGAGAGCCGGCGCTCGCTAGCAGCTGTGTGCGCTGGCAGCTCAGATTATCAGCTGCTGTTCATTGAGGACGCTTCTTCAGGACGACGTCTGCTGGTGGATTCAGGCGCACAGAGGAGCATCATGCCTGCTTCAGCTGCGGACAAACTGGGACAGAGTCACGGACCTCCGCTGGGTGCAGCTAACGGTACCCCTATCCGCACTTTTGGGACAAGGTTTGTGACTATGTGTTTCAATGGGCGTCAGTTCAGCTGGGACTTTGTTGTTGCTTCTGTTTCAATTCCTATTCTTGGTGCAGATTTTTTATGTGCTTACAGGCTGTTAGTGCATATTGCTAATAGGTGTTTAATTGATGCAGTGTCTTTTGATACCTACCCTTGTACACTTGGAGGGCCAGGTCCTCTGCCCCTTGCAAACATGCTTGCCACAGGAGATGAGTACCAGCGCTTGCTTGCCGAGTTTTCCACCCTCACTGTTCCCACTTTTTCGGCAGCCGTTGCTAAACATGGTGTGGAGCATTATATCACTACCGCTGGTCCACCGGTTTTTGCGCGGGTGCGCCGCCTGGACGCTGCCAAGTTAGCGATTGCCAGGGAAGAGTTTGCGAACATGGAGCGCCTGGGTATTGTACGTCGCTCTAACAGCCCGTGGGCGTCCCCTTTGCATATGGTTCCCAAGGCTGACGGCGGGTGGCGGCCTTGCGGAGATTTTCGCCGCCTTAATAACGCTACAACTAATGACAGGTACCCCGTTCCCCACATTCAGGACTTTTCGGCCCATCTTGCAGGGGCTATTGTTTTTTCTAAAGTGGATTTGGTGCGGGGCTACCATCAGGTTCCTGTCAATGCTCAGGACGTGCCCAAGACCGCGGTTATCACGCCTTTCGGGCTTTTTGAATTTTTGAGAATGCCTTTCGGTCTTAAAGGGGCAGCGCAGACTTTCCAGCGCCTCATGGACTCGGTTTTACGTGATATGCCTTTTTTGTTTGTCTACTTGGACGACATACTTGTGGCCAGTTCCTCCGTTGAGGAACACATGACGCACCTCCGTCAGTTGTTTCAACGTCTCAGTGATCACGGCTTGATCGTTAACCCGACTAAATGCCAGTTCGGTCTGCCTGTCATTGTCAAGTGTTTTCAAAAATCCCTGCACTTATGTCCTCACACTTGGAAGAGGATTGTACCCACAGTTGAAGATTTAAGCTTTTCACTCAGACGGAGCCATTAATTAGTTTTCCATTCTTTATTTTTATCCAATTAAAGCTTCACGCCAGGTAAAAACCTTTAAAAACACACATAACAATTTCCATAAATATTTACATAATTCATAGCTCAACAAATAGACATTTATAATTTAACATTAACTTAGCAATCAATTTCATTCAGTAACTAATTTAAATATAGACTAAATTTAGCAATAAATACACTTAATTTAATTCTTATAAATATCCATAATTAAATATTCACTAATTTAATCAATATTGCACAGTTGCCCAATTTGTTAAGCTAAACATATCAAATACTAAATCATCACAAGCCACATTAACAATAAACACATTTTTAGCTCAAATCAATTACTTTTTAAGTTACTTTTAAATTCATGTTTCAGTCCACATCTTTAGCCAAAATAATTTACACTTTTACAATACACTTTTACACTGAGAAAACCACCGTGACTAAAGAGTCTCAAAGTTACGACCGCCCGTGAACCACACACACGAGCAGCGCTCTGAACAAACAAAGTTAGCGGCAGTCACTCGGCAGCTAAAAATAGGCCACAAACAGAGTCCGATCTTACCGGCTGCCTCTTCAACGATTGCTTGTGGGCACTCGATTCCGCGCAGGTAAGCCAGACGTGAGTTTGAGCTTTGCTCACGCCGGCGCTACCATTTGTTTGTTGTAGCTTGTGATTACGGAAGAGGAATGTGCGTCGCCGTTTTATGTCCGCTGGGCCCGCTACATGGTTCCGCCCTAGGCAACCGGCAGCTCAGGTTGTCTAGCGCGACACCTCCCACTCGAGCTTCTGCGCACGCATTGAAGGTCGCACTGCTAAACGTCTTCACCATTAGAGTTCTGCTCTTCAACCGGAAGAAGGACAACAAGGCGTCGAACATCCCTGTGCAGCACAGTGCAGCTGAACTTTGCTTTTTGGTCTTGAGCTACAGAGTCCTGCGCTGCAAATCTTGATTGTAGCACTGGCACACAGCTCCCCGAAGCAACGAGAACGTCCACGTCCCTCACAACGCCCTTGCGATCTGGTACTGCGGCCACAATTCTTCCGAGACGAAACTGACCTCGCAGGGCATTCTGGTCGCATAGCCACACAATGTCACCGACAGCAACATTCCTCTCCAATGTATGCCACTTGCTTCTGATGAAGAGATTTGGACCAGCGAGTTGCGACCAGGCTCTCCAAAAGCTGTTGACTTGCAGGTTCCAGACTGTCGAATTGCTGCCTTCTTTTCTGCCAAGCTGAGGGTCTTAAACTTCTTGCATCTATACAGCCTTCGTTTATGCCCACTCTCGCCACAGACTGCACAAGCTCCTTGAGGGTTTGCTCTGGTTGCTCTTGTTCTGGCCTGCTTGGGCGGTGCCTTCGGCTCTCTTCTCACAGGTTCCTCCTCCCTCAATTGATCCAACTCCTCGTAAATTCCTTCTTGACTTTTTAAGAATGAGAGTAACATGTCGAAGCGGTCCTTTTGGGGCTGTACTCTCTTTTCTGTTGCAACGAACAGAAGCCACTCCTTTTTCAAGACTTCAGGCAATTTACTTTCCAAGGACTTGGTCATCAATGGGTTCTTGAGGGCCCCTGTGTCTCCGAGCTCACTTAGGTCGCTTAGAGCCTTCTCAACCACTCGTATGAGTTCTATGATCTTCTTAGGCTGGTGGCCTTTCACTGAAGGCATCGCTTGGAGCTCCTCCACTATCTCCAAAGCTATTGCAGTCTTATTTCCAAAACGATTTCCAACAAGCGGAAAATTTCCTCTGCAGTTCCACAAGTCGACAGACGCAGATCTCTTTGCACTTTCTCCTCCAGACTGTCCAATAGCTGAAATTTGCGGACTTCGTGCGAGCCAGTAGGCTCTCCTTGTGCCTGGAGTGCTTGCCAGTCCTTCTTCCAGCTGTGAAAGTTTCTTCGACACCCATCGAATCTAGGGAGGGCAGTGGGCCTCAGTTTAATCGTTGGTGTTTGAAAGGAAGTGGTTGCGACTTGATTTACCACTTGCTCGACCTTCGATTGTATCAGGGTGGCTTTTCGTGACACTAACTTGGCAGAGCCCACTTCCAATCCCTTCATTCTGCCCTGGAGGTCCTTCTTCTCCTGCGCTGGGGCCCAGCGGCTCCACTGATCATATGCTTCTTTGGCCACCTTCATCCGCTTCTCCAGTTGGCTTAGCATGAAGTCATAGGCCTCCAACTTGATATTAGGCTCAGCATTAGAGACTACTTCGCCTTCCCTCTCCGCCAATTCCAGACTAGTGGACAGCTCTAGCTGTCCATACTCGCTCCAAACAGTCTCTCGGATAACCTTTTGCACTTCTTCCAGCCTGTCTTCACACTCTTTTGCTGTAGCTTTAATGTCCTTGCTTTGCTCCTCTTTCATAGAAGAACCTGCTTCTTTGGTCCATGTCTCTGCCAGAGCTGCTTCAAGGTCATCATTTGCGTCAATTACTTTGTCTGCTTCTAGTGAAATTTGTCTGAAGGCTTCTTTTAACTCATCAACTCCCATATTTTTACATGACCTTGTTATTGTGTTGGCTAATCTGGAAAATAACCTTTTGGCAGTGGTCCTGCTTGTTTTCAGATCCTGCAGAGCTCTCACTTCTGCCATTATGAGCTGGATCGTAGGCTTTGGGCTTGAGCGTAAGCTTTGGGCTTGAGCGTAGGCTTTAAGCTGGAGCGTTGGCTTTGAGCTGGAGCGTAGGCTTTAGGCTTGAGCGTAAGCTTTGAGCTGGAGCGTTGGCTTTGAGCTGGAGCGTAGGCTTTAAGCTGGAGCGTAGGCTTTGAGCTGGAGCGCAGGCTTTAGGCTTGAGCATAGGCTTTGAGCTGGAGCGTAGGCTTTGAGCTGGAGCGTAGGCTTTGAGCTGGAGCGTAGGCTTTGAGCTGGAGCATAGGCTTTGAGCTGGAGCGTAGGCTTTAGGCTGGAGCATAGGCTTTGAGCTGGAGCGTAAGCTTTGAGCTGGAGCGTAGGCTTTGAGCTGGAGCGTTAGCTTTGAGCTGGAGCATAGGCTTTGAGCTGGAGCGTTGCTTTAGGCTTAAGCATAGGCTTTGAGCTTTATTTACCAGTCGGCTCCGGTTTTTACTGTCAAGTGTTTTCAAAAATCCCTGCACTTATGTCCTCACACTTGGAAGAGGATTGTACCCACAGTTGAAGATTTAAGCTTTTCACTCAGACGGAGCCATTAATTAGTTTTCCATTCTTTATTTTTATCCAATTAAAGCTTCACGCCAGGTAAAAACCTTTAAAAACACACATAACAATTTCCATAAATATTTACATAATTCATAGCTCAACAAATAGACATTTATAATTTAACATTAACTTAGCAATCAATTTCATTCAGTAACTAATTTAAATATAGACTAAATTTAGCAATAAATACACTTAATTTAATTCTTATAAATATCCATAATTAAATATTCACTAATTTAATCAATATTGCACAGTTGCCCAATTTGTTAAGCTAAACATATCAAATACTAAATCATCACAAGCCACATTAACAATAAACACATTTTTAGCTCAAATCAATTACTTTTTAAGTTACTTTTAAATTCATGTTTCAGTCCACATCTTTAGCCAAAATAATTTACACTTTTACAATACACTTTTACACTGAGAAAACCACCGTGACTAAAGAGTCTCAAAGTTACGACCGCCCGTGAACCACACACACGAGCAGCGCTCTGAACAAACAAAGTTAGCGGCAGTCACTCGGCAGCTAAAAATAGGCCACAAACAGAGTCCGATCTTACCGGCTGCCTCTTCAACGATTGCTTGTGGGCACTCGATTCCGCGCAGGTAAGCCAGACGTGAGTTTGAGCTTTGCTCACGCCGGCGCTACCATTTGTTTGTTGTAGCTTGTGATTACGGAAGAGGAATGTGCGTCGCCGTTTTATGTCCGCTGGGCCCGCTACATGGTTCCGCCCTAGGCAACCGGCAGCTCAGGTTGTCTAGCGCGACAGTCATTGAGTTCTTGGGACACCGTGTGTCGCCACAGGGGGCGTTTCCTCTTCCTGCTAAGGTGGAGGCTGTGTCACTTTTTCCACGTCCTCTCTCTGTGAAGCCGTTACAGGAGTTTTTGGGCATGGTCAATTTTTATAACCGCTTCATTCCCCGGGCTGCTCACCTTATGCACCCCCTGTACGAGGCTCTTCGAGGCAAGAAGCGAAACCAGGAGATTGAGTGGACCCTGGAGAGGGTTCAGGCATTCGAAGATGCCAAAAAAGCCCTTGCCAACGCTGCATTGTTGGCCCACCCATGTCCGCTGGCTCCAGTGGCCCTCACAACTGACGCCTCTGATTATGCAGTCGGTGCCGTCTGTGAACAATGGGTGAATGGCGCTTGGCAACCTCTTGCATTTTTCAGCAGGAAACTTCGAGATGCAGAGAAAAAGTACAGTACATTTGACAGGGAGCTCCTCGCCCTTTTTCTTGCAACGCGCCATTTTCGGTTCCTGCTGGAAGGCCGTGATTTTACAGCTTTTGTAGATCACAAGCCCCTTACATTTGCCATGGCAAAAGTTTCAGAGCCGTGGTCAGCGCGGCAGCAGCGGCATCTGTCTGCCATCTCAGAGTTTACCACTGACATTCAGCATGTTGCCGGCAAGAGCAATCTGGTCGCTGACTGTCTATCCAGAGCACAGGTTAGTTCTGTGCATCTGGGGTGGACTACTCTGCCATGGCTGCTGACCAGCTAGTAGACCCGGGGGTCCAGGCATTTAGGACAGCAGAGTCCAGTTTACATTTGGAAGATGTCACATTTCAGGAAAGTGGTGTTTCCCTCCTTTGTGATGTCTCTATGGGCAGGCCTCGGCCTTTGGTTCCCTCTGGCTGGCGTCGACGTGTTTTTGACGCAGTCCATTCCCTTTCACACCCCGGTGTTAAGGCCTCTGTTAAGCTGGTGGGGGATAAGTTTGTGTGGCACGGTCTCCGAAAAGACGTTAGGTCATGGGCTGCCTCGTGTGTTGCATGTCAGCGTTCGAAAGTGCAACGCCACACCAAGGCTCCCCTGGAGCCGTTTCCTATACCCCTGCGGAGATTCGAACACGTTCATGTTGACCTCGTTGGTCCATTCCCTCCATCCCGTGGTTTTACCCATCTCCTGACTATGGTTGATAGGACAACCCGGTGGCCAGAAGTGGTTCCCTTGTCGTCAACCACTTCGGCAGAGGTTGCTCGGGCTTTTGTTTTTCTTGGGTTGCTCGTTTTGGTGTGCCACTGGACCTTACTTCGGACCGGGGTCCTCAGTTCACGTCTGAGTTGTGGACTGCAGTGGCCGAGACCCTGGGTGTTAAACTATACCGCACCACCGCTTACCACCCACAGGCCAATGGTCTTTGCGAGCGATTTCACCGCACTATGAAGGCTGCGTTGCGCGCTTCGCTCGTAGACAACTGCTGGGCAGACCGACTGCCATGGGTCATGCTGGGTTTGCGGTCGGCTCCTAAAGAGGACCTGCGGTGCTCCTCCGCTGAGCTAGTTCTGGGTCAACCTTTGAGGGTGCCAGGGGAATTTCTTTCGGGATTTTCTCGTTCAGCTGCTGATACTAGGAGCAGATCTATTCCCCTGGGGGAGGCAAGAGTTTTTGCCCCGGTGGCAGCGCATCACTGCCTTCCTCAGTCATATGTGCCTAAGGACCTTATGTCTGCCAAGTATGTTTTTATTCGCCATGATGCGCACCGTTCTCCACTCCAACCCCCTTATGATGGCCCTTTTCGAGTTCTGGAGTCAGGGCCTAAAGATTTTTGGTTGAGGTGGGCGGTAGTCAGGAACATGTTTCAGTAGATCGCCTTAAACCTGCTCACGTGTTCCCTGATGAGCCCGTTGTGTTAGCCCAACCTCCTCGACGCGGGCGCCCTCCTATTTCTGCCCCTGCCACTACCCCCCCTCCCTTTCAGCGCTGCAGCCAGACCGCCGTCACGGTCACGGCCCTCCGTCCCACTCACCCCCTGTGGCCGTCAAGCACAGCCGTAGCGGCCGGTTAATTAAACCTCCTGAACGTTTCTAATATTTTGTATTTGTTTTATTTTTATTGTTATGTGCCATTCTGTGTGTTCAGGGGGGCCTGTGTGGAGGACACTTTGTTGTACTGATTTCACACCAGAATGTCTTGGTGTTGTTCTGACTCCATGGTTACCTTTTGTTGACCTGTTGCTATGGCGATGACTATTTTTATGGCAGTCAGTTAACTTTTGTTTTTGATTGGAAGTTCATGAATTAAAGCAGAGAACTCGAAGATCACTTTTCGTCTCTTTTGTCAACTTCCACAAACCCTCTTTTAATCTGTTACTAATAGAAATAAACACCTATATACAATCCCTCCAAAATATAACAAACAAAAAATCCATAAAAACGATCAATATTGCAGAACAGTTTCAAATAACATAATAAATAAAAAATAAATAATAACTTTGTTGTCTCTAGCACTGTTTGTAAAGGAACCAATTTTATGTTTTATGTTATTTTTGTTCTCTGTATTTGTTTTTCATTTTTGTTATTTATATTTAATGTATGTATCTTTGAATTACTAAATAAAAAAATAAAATAAAAAAATACCGAGGCTTTGACGACGTCGGTGAAACGTGGTTGAACAGCGCCATCTACAGGAGATCACTGCACATCACATGAGTTTAGTCTTTTTCCACTTTTCCACAAACTAAACCAAATCACCGTATTTTAATCACCTAATTATAATTTTGTTTTTATGTACTTGTAAATGTTTTGTGTACTTTTATAGGTGGTGTCCCGTCTATGTTTTGATTGTATGAATGGATGAAAAAAAAAAAAAGTTGCTCGGGTCGCATTTTGATGACGTCACGACGCCAACCAACGTGCAGCAGCGGCGGGTTAGAGAAGGACGAAAACACAAACACACTTTGTCGTCTTGTTCCTGGTTCTGTCTGCGTTATACGAACAAATAAGTAAGTTTTGTGACTGTGTTTCATGATTTAAACCTTTAAATGCTTAAGTTTGGATTTGTTTCATTAGTTAAAGGACATTTTGCTGAGATAAGTTTGTTGCTACTATGGGCTCTTTTCATGCTGCGGCTATGCTAGCTCCTGTGGATAGTTCTTTCTTGTCCCGTTCATTCCTTTTGGGGAATTTGCCGAGATGCGCTAATATTAATATTTTAAAAAGTCAAAGCAGTGAGCGGATTTCAACTAGATAACCACTGGCAGTGAGTTCAGAGCTTCACATACGAGGTAAATACTTCACCAGAGAAAGACTGTGTGTTTATAAAAGTGCGTAAGTTTGGCGCAATGCTAAATGCTAACAAATAAATTACCGCAAATATGAAGCAGACAATTTGATAAAAATACACGACATCCTCGGCCACATTTGTAATCCAAGGTAACGTGTAATATGAAGGGCTTTGGTTGCTTTGCAGGCCGTGTGTCGCGTTGCTCTGAACAGCTGCAAGTCCTTCGAGTTGATCTGGCGCTGCTGTGCAGACACAGCGAGCGAGGAGGTTTACTGCACCAACTTTACAAAGTTTACATGCAACAAAGCTGGAAATGGTTTGATTGTTCAATAAAGTCCAAAACAAATGCTAAGTCCAGATGATGGGAAAGAGATATTTTTTTTTACACTCATTTGGAAAAATACTCCACTGTCCTACACTGTTAGTGTAAGACACTAGTGTTATTAGATAAGATAATATAAGATAAGATATCCTTTATTTGTCCCACAATGGGGAAATTCCAGTGTTGCAACGCACATTTTAAGAACAGCAGGGAAAATAGAAACATGCAATCAAATAAGATAATAGAAATAAAATAGACTTAAAATATATATAAAGATACAATAATTACAAGACTATTATTTACAATAAATGTTTGCTATGGCACAGTGCAGGATATGACAGGATAAATAGATAAAGTGGCATCAGTATATAGTATATAGTATTATGTACAATATATGACTATGATTATGTACAACTGCAGCAGATGAACAGAATAAATAACCAGTAATAAATATGAGGTAAAAGTATGACGATGTTTATGTACAGAGCAGCATTTAAGGAGGTGTAAATAGAGGTGAATAAATAATACCAGATAAAGTGACATGAGTGAGTTGTACCAGAGATGTTTCCATGGTAACACAGTATCGCACAAGATTAAATGTGATGATGTCCAGAGTTAACAGTGTTCGTTGTACAGTCTGACAGCAGCAGGAAGGAAGGACCTGCGGAACCGTTCCTTCACACAGCGAGGGTGAATCAGTCTGTCACTGAAGCTGCTCTCCAGAGCAGACAGGGCGTCCTGCAGGGGGTGAGACTCATGGTCCAGCATAGATGTGAATCTAGCCAGGACCCTCCTGTCTCCCACCTCCCGCACTGAGTCCAGAGGACAGCCCAGGACGGAGCTGGACTTCTTGATGACCTTGTCCAGCTTCTTCCTCTCCCTCTCTGTGCTGCTGCTGCTCCAGCAGACCACACCGTACAGGATGGCAGATGCCACCACCGAGTCGTAGAAGGTCCTCAGGAGTGGCCCCTCAGGAAAACACTAATAGAAATATTCTTAAAGGTCAATTCACACCTTTTCATATTCGTGACTAAATCTATTCACGTTTTTATTAAAACAAAAATACATTTAAACTTGCTGATTATAGCTGCCAAACATCTTTAATTGCCTAATATCTGTCTATAATTTTAGATTTGTCTTTGAATTTTATTGTCTGCTTAGATGAATTGCTTCTTGAGGGATAAATAAAGTTGTCTGAATGTGAATCTGAATTTTAATATAAAGTGTTGCAATGTCACATTAATTGAACCTGGGCTATTGGTTTGATGATGATCTGAATTTCTATTGTGGGTTAAATAGAGCTTGTTGTTGTTGGCTCAGTTCATAACAGCAAAAACGAATGAAACTAATAAAGATTTTAAATCAGAGCTGAATACTTTTAGTTTTTGCTTAAAAGTAATTTTTAACCCTGTTTACTTTTGTACTTTTACTTAAGTAGATTTTTTTCCTTAGTACTTTTACTTTTACTTAAGTAATTTTTTGGAACAGTTATCTGTACTTTTACTTAAGTACAAAAAGTGAGTACTTCATCCACCACTGTCTGGCACGCAGATGATTGTAAGATCGTGACTTCAAATGTAGCTTTTCTCTCTCTCTCAACATCTTTTTTTTTCTTCTTTTATAAAAAATGGCCAAACAAACTATAACTGTTTATGTCGGCCTAATATTAATATGAAGCTTTTTGCTGTGGGAGTCACGCCTCCCCATATCCTCATCCTGACTAGTTGATCCAGGTGCGTCCTCGCTTCAGCACAACTCCAACAGGTGAAAGAATCGTACCGACATGTGATGAAATAAGACGCACTGGCATTTGTTTTGGACTTTATTGAACAATCAAACCATTTCCAGCTTTGTTGCATGTAAACTTTGTAAAGTTGGTGCAGTAAACCCCCTCGCTCGCTGTGTCTGCACAGCAGCGCCAGATCAACTCGAAGGACTTGCAGCTGTTCAGAGCAACGCGACACACGGCCTGCAAAGCAACCAAAGCCCTTCATAATACACGTTACCTTGGATTACTAATGTGGACACAATGATTGTGAACTCTTCTACAAAGCCAAAACGATCCTGTGTTGGCTAACCACCAGATTTTACTTTTTGACTCCCACTCTGAAATTCTTTCTGAGTCGACTAAAATACAGTATGTAATGTTTTACTGGAATAAGATTGATTAGGTTTTTAACATCTGAAAACCTCATTGACTTATATTTTTTTGTGTGAATAGGTATTTAAATTGAATATTTGGTCAAATCATTGAGATATTGCTAATTTTGAAAAGAAGTCATGTTCTTTTAGTCGACGAACCAATCAGATTTGTGTCTGAAGTCCAATAGTCATATTTGATATAACTGTGTTTAAAGACATTTTCCTGTTGGACTGACATTATATTGTCTGATAAATAAAAAAAATATAAAGATATTAATTTTTGTCAATATCGTCCAGCTCTATCTGTGTGTAATAGAAAGAAAGACAATGATCTTTAAGGAACCAAGTTATGAAGCTAAAAAGTCAAGTTGAAAACAAAGTGAAGTAGTTTTAGTAGAAAACAGTGTTTCTGATGTAAAGTGTCCTAAATGTTGTGTGTTTCTCTTGAAGCTGCTGCTGCTTCCTGCTCCTCCTCTGATCCACACACAGTTGGTGCAGTCTGGCTCCTCCACAGCTCTCTCTCACTCTTAAGTTTCATCTGTGTGAAAGTCAGACTGTGAGTGTCTGTGATCCAGGAGAGATGGCGCACAAAGCACTGGACCACGAAGCCCTTTCCTGTCCCGTGTGTTTGGATCTGCTGAAGGATCCGGTGACTATTCCCTGTGGACACAGCTACTGCAGGAAGTGTATCCAACAGCACTGGAACCAAGAGGAGCAGAAGCAGCTCTACAGCTGTCCTGAATGTCGCCAGAGCTTCAGCCCCAGGCCTGTCCTGAACAAACACATCATGTTAGCAGGTTTAGTAGAACAGCTGAAGAAGACTGGGCTCACAGCGCCCCCTGCTGACCGCTGCTATGCAGGACCTCAGGATGTGTCCTGTGATGTTTGCACTGGGAGGAAACTGAAGGCTGTGCAGTCCTGTCTGCAGTGTGTGGCTTCTTACTGTGAGAGCCACCTGCAGCCTCATTATGATGCTGCAGCGTTACAGAAACACCAGCTGGTGGCGCCGTCACACAAGCTCCAGGAAAACATCTGCTCTCAACACCACAAAGTGATGGATATATTCTGTCGCAGTGACCAGCAGAGCCTCTGTTACCTCTGCTCTATGGAGCAGCACAAGGGCCACGACACAGTGACGTCTGCCTCAGAGAGAGCTCAGAGACAGGCAGAGCTGCCGGCCAGGAGGGCCCTGCTGCTCCAGAGCCTCCAGGACAAAGAGACAGACCTGAAGAGGCTCCAACAGGAGGCCCAGGACATCAGCCGCTCTGCCCAGACAGCAGTGCAGCGCAGCAGGGACAGCTTCAGAGAGATGGCCCTTCTCCTGGACAAACGACGCTCTGAAGTGGAGCAGCAGATCCGCTCCCAGGAGACGACCCAACTGAGCCGAGTCCAAGAGCTCCAGGACCGACTGCAGCAGGACGTGACTGAGCTGAAGGGAGCATCTCTGAGCTGGACACACTGGGCCTCACTCCGGATCATAACCAGTTTCTACAGCTCTACGCTTCACTGTCCACAGACACACAGAGCACAGAACCAGCCAGGATTCACACAGGGCCCCGGAGCCACTTTGAGGAAGTGACCAGAGCTGTGTCAGCGCTCAGGGACAAACTGCAGCTCACTCTGAGTCCAGACCAGGTTTTACTGTCGCCAGCTGAGCCCAAGACCAGAGACGACTTCTTACAATATTCTACACAAATCACTCTGGACCCAAACACAGCTCACACCAGACTGTCTCTGTCTGATGGAAACAGAAGAGTAACACTTACGAGAAAAGACCAGAAGTATCCTGATCATCCAGACAGATTCAGTCACAAGTGGCAGGTCCTGAGCAGAGAGAGTCTGACGGGCCGAAGTTATTGGGAAGTGGAGCTGAACGTGAGGTTTGTTCGTGTAGCAGTTTCATACAGAGATATTCAGAGAAAAGGATCGTCTGATGAATGTTATTTTGGACACAATGATAAATCCTGGGCTTTACACTGTGACATATTTCGCAACAGTTTTACATTTGTGTTTAACTCAGTCCAGTCTGAGATCTCAGGTCCGGTCGGGTCCAGAATCGGGGTTTACCTGGACCACAGTGCAGGGGTTTTGGCCTTTTACAGCGTCTCTGAGACAAACATGAGGCTCGTCCACAGAGTCCAGACCACTTTCACTCAGCCTCTGCTCGCTGGAGTCACGTTTTATACTTATGGAGACACAGTTTATTTCCCTGAACTCAAATAACAGCTTTGTTCTCCACATTTAACATTTTTACTTTTTATTTTAATACAACAATTGCATTTTTTTTTTTTGTACTCTATGGTCTCACAACTGTTGGAGAAGGGGAAACTCGCAAAAAAGTACATCTGTGAGCTTTGTCACCAGGTAGCCCTTAAACTTGCCCATTGTTCCGTAGAGGGCTACGCACATACTCATAGAACTACAGTTACATTAGGTAACTAAGATTTTCATGACTTTATTGTTTTGAACCTTCACCATCGTTTAACCAGTGAGACTTTTACAATTGTGATTCAACTGGACACAAAACACAGAGACAATCTACAGAGAGAAACAGCTGCTGTTTTAGACGATTGAAGAAACTCACTTTGACTTTATGAGACAAAAGTCAAAAACAGTTCCATCACACGAGGAAGAAGATCTGAATGTGACAAAGTGAAACTGGTTTAAAACAGTGTCTGATGTAAAGTCCAGATTAGATTTGAATATTTACACTTTTACAGTCAAAGTTCAGACACAAAATCACTTCAAATGTCTTTTGTTTTAAGATCTCAAACTATTTAGGATTGGTCCATTTTATTTCCTGTTTTTTCTTTCTTCAGTAAAAACTTTTGTTTAAATGCAATTGTTGTATTAAAATAAAAAAGCAAAAATGTTAAATGTGGAGAACAAAGCTGTTATTTGAGTTCAGGGAAATAAACTGTGTCTCCAGAAGCAGTGGCGCCTGCAGGGGTACGGCTGTACGCACTGTGCGTACCCCGCAAAAGCTGTTTTTTTAATTTATTTATTTTTTATGTGATTTATATTTTTCATTTAGGCTACATATTCGAATTGAAAACAGGGGAAGTAACGTCAATAAATAAAACGAATAATGTGTAAAAAGAAATCTTTGGTGTAAATTACGTGGGTACGCACAGGGAGACAGTAAGGAGAGAGCTGCTCCTTCATTGGTTAGTGCCGACGCTGTTCCAGGAACACGATCTGCGTCACTTCAAACATGGAGCGGGACGCGGGACGGGACAAACTCGCTGCTGGACTTTATTATGTTGTGTTTTATCGGATCTGCCTTACGGCCTGCCCCACATGTGCTGCTCAGGGCGAGCGAAGGTCGAAGAGCTCGGACACTGGCTTTTATGTTAGAAGAGAGAGAGGAAAAAGAGCGAGGGTGAAATGCCAAGGATCGTGAAATGCCCATCATGAAGACAAAAGCTACTAAAAACATCTGTTTGAGTAAAACGGACTGAGAGAGGTAAGTCATCTAAACATTTACTTAATATTAGATGAATATTGTCCACTTTTTACGAAGTTAAAGACAGCTGTACTGTTACTTTTGGCTGGTTTGCTTGAGCCTGTCGTTGATGGATTATAATGCAATATCCGCGGGGCGGTGTGGGAAGTAAGACACTCGGCTGTGTGGAGCGGGCTAGGGCGGGTCATGTTTTGTAAATGCCTGACCCGCGCATCACTACAACGCACTGGTGTTGGTCTTGTCCTGTGACAGACCACGGTCCACCTGCCGCTGCAGAGTTTTCCTGTGTGCGATGTCCCACCTGTCCCGCACAGAACCCACTCCTCACACACGAGACTCTCAGCTTGTTGCTCAGCGCGGGCCATAAAGCTTCGTCATTTGCGGCTTGAACGTGTTTTATCTGAGCGCCCTGCCCCGCTCTCTCCCGGTTAGCACTGAAGGCAACAGAGAAAAGCTTAAAACACTGCTTTGCTGGTGCGTGATGTTGCGTGCTTCTGTGTGCGATAAGGCACGTGCGTGACAGTGCGCGTGCACGTATGTGCGTAGTGCGCGTGCACATACGTGCGTGTGACTGTGCGTACCCTCACCCGAACTCCTGCAGGCGCCCCTGTCCAGAAGTATAAATCATGACTCCAGCGAGCAGAGGCTGAGTGAAAGTGGTCTGGACTCTGTGGACGAGCCTCATGTTTGTCTCAGAGACGCTGTAAAAGGCCAAAACCCCTGCACTGTGGTCCAGGTAAACCCCGATTCTGGCCCCGACCGGACCTGGGATCTTAGACCGGACTGAGTTAAACACAAATGTAAAACTGTTTCTGTCACATTCTAAAGCCCAGGATTTATCATTGAAGCCAAAACAACATTCATCAGACCCTCCTTTTCTCTGAATATCTCTGTATGAAACTGCTACACGAACCCAATACTTCACGCTCAGCTCCATTTCCCAATAACTTCGGCCCGTCAGACTTTCTCTGCTCAGAACCTGACACTTGTGACTGAATCTGTCTGGATGATCAGGATACTTCTGTTTTTCTCTCATAACTGTTACTCTTCTGTTTCCATCAGACAGAGACAGCCAGGTGTTTACTGTGTTTGGGTCCAGAGTGATTTGTGTAAAATATTGTAAGAAGTCGTCTCTGGTCTTGGGCTCAGCTGGCGACAGTAAAACCTGGTCTGGACTCAGAGTGAGCTGCAGTTTGTCCCTGAGCGCTGACACAGCTCTGGTCACTTCCTCAAAGTGGCTCCGGGGCCCTGTGTGAATCCTGGCTGGTTCTGTGCTCTGTGTGTCTGTGGACAGTGAAGCGTAGAGCTGTAGAAACTGGTTATGATCCGGAGTGAGGCCCAGTGTGTCCAGCTCAGAGATGCTCCTCTTCAGCTCAGTCACGTCCTGCTGCAGTCGGTCCTGGAGCTCTTGGACTCGGCTCAGTTGGGTCGTCTCCTGGGAGCGGATCTGCTGCTCCACTTCAGAGCGTCGTTTGTCCAGGAGAAGGGCCATCTTTCTGAAGCTGTCCCTGCTGCGCTGCACTGCTGTCTGGGCAGAGCGGCTGATGTCCTGAGCCTCCTGTTGGAGCCTCTTCAGGTCTGTCTCTTTGTCCTGGAGGCTCTGGAGCAGCAGGGCCCTCCTGGCCGGCAGCTCTGCCTGTCTCTGAGCTCTCTCTGAGGCAGACGTCACTGTGTCGTGGCCCTTGTGCTGCTCCATAGAGCAGAGGTAACAGATGCTCTGCTGGTCACTGCGACAGAACATCTTCTTCACTTCATCGTGTTGAAAGCAGATGTTTTCTTGGAGCTTGTGTGACGGCGCCACCAGCTGGTGTTTCTTAAACGCTGCAGCATCATAATGAGGCTGGAGGTGGCTCTCACAGTAAGAAGCCACACACTGCAGACAGGACTGCACAGCCTTCAGTTTCCTCCCAGTGCAAACATCACAGGACACATCCTGAGGTCCTGCATAGCAGCGGTCAGCAGGAGGCGCTGTGAGCCCAGTCTTCTTCAGCTGTTCTACTAAACCTGCTAACATGATGTGTTTGATGAGGACAGGCCTGGGGCTGAAGCTCTGGCGACATTCAGGACAGCTGTAGAGCTGCTTCTGCTCCTCTTGGTCCCAGTGCTGTTGGATACACTTCCTGCAGTAGCTGTGTCCACAGGGAATAGTCACCGGATCCTTCAGCAGATCCAAACACACGGGACAGGAAAGGGCTTCGTGGTCCAGTGCTTTGTGCGCCATCTCTCCTGGATCACAGACACTCACAGTCTGACTTTCACACAGATGAAACTTAAGAGTGAGAGAGAGCTGTGGGAGGAGCCAGACTGCACCAACTGTGTGTGGATCAGAGGAGGAGCAGGAAGCAGCAGCAGCTTCAAGAGAAACACACAACATTTAGGACACTTTACATCAGAACCACTGGTTTATACTAAAACTACTTCAGTTTGTTTTTAACTTGAGTTTTTAGCTTCATAACTTGGTTTCTTAAAGACCATTTTCTTTCTCTCTTTGTGTTTCAAACTGTCAAAGTGACACAAGTCTGAACATGACTCACTCTTGTGTTTGGCAATAACAGTAGAAACATGTTTATAATGGAAGTCAATGAGAGCTAAAATGTCTTCTAGATAAAGTCTGTTTGTGACAGTGTTGTGAGTCTTTCTTTCTATTCCACACAGATTGTGAGCAGAGAATCTTTAATCAGCTTCATTTGTCCTGCAGGTCGTCACAATCATATGTGTTTGTTTGTGTGTGTGTCTAAATAGAACAGAGAGACAAAGAAAGAGATCTAATGAGTCATTATTCTAATCACAAAGACTGCACTAGTAAATGAACTGTTAAATTCACTTTAAATATCAATCAATCAATCAATTTATTTTTGTATAGCCCAAAATCACAACAACAGTCGTCTCTGAGGACTTCCCAAGATTATTAATTTTAGCAAATATGAATAACAGGAAATCAAAATAAAACAATACAATAAAACAATACACATTCAATGAAACATTTGATCAAGCAGATTATTAGTAGAGCAGATGAATGATTGTCCAGAACATCCCCTGTCCTTAGACCCTCCTTCTCGGCAAGGATACAGTTCAGTCCAAACATTCACCCAACACAGAAAATACATGAATAAACAAACTTATCTAAGCAAAATGTCCTTTAACCAGGGTGCGATTTGCTGGGGGGATGGGAGGGATTATCCCTACCTCTGGTTTGTCTGTCCCTCTCTCTGCTTATACTTTCCTCATCCCTCCTTCTGCTTTTATCTTGTATTATTTGTAGGGGGGGGATAAAAAATAACAAAGTGTTCTATCAATCCCAGCGTAGTCTCATTGATGTTTTTCCCTTCTCCCGGTGCTGCTCCTCCGCTCAACAGGCAGCTCTCATAACAGCCAATAACGTTACACTTTCACACAAAGTCCTTTTCTGATTGGCTATTCCTCTAACTTTTTCTGCGCGCACAAGCATAGTTTAAATGGACAGATCTCAATAATGAACATAGGCCCCGCCGCGCCGATCTGTCGTTCACTCTCTTCTCTCTCTCAGCGCTGTCATTAGACTCGGGTTTGGTCACTCGGAGCCGCTGTGCTGCTGCTCTGTCCTCTGCCCTGTGAGATTATGGTTTAATCCAGCACTTCTCAAAGTGTGGGGCGCGCCCGTTTGGGGGGGCGCAGAAAGCTTCCAGGGGGGGCGCGGAGAAGTGCCGATAAATTCGCTTAAAAATATTCCCAATATGAGCGGAACTAAACCAACATTTCAAGTTGCACGTCGGACCCTTTTCAAGATGCACAAAACACAGAGCACGCCTCATGGGCACACCTCCGTGGTGACAACAGCAAATGCAGCAGCGGCAGCGAGGGGAGGATGCAGCATGGACAGGTTTGCTGCCAAAAGAAAGGCTACTGATGCCGATAAGACTGTTGGAGAAAATAAACCGAAAGCACGAAAATATGATCAAGCTTACTTAGCTCTGGGTTTTACTACAACTATGATCGGAGATGAAGAAAGACCGCTTTGCGTAATATGTCTAAAAACATTAGCTGCTGACAGCTTGAAGCCGTGCAAGTTAAAAAGGCATCTGGAAACTTTGCACGCGGGTCATGTCAAAAAGCCGCTTGACTTTTTCAAAGGAAACGTGACGAACTCAACAAACAACAAAGGGCATTTGTGAAAGTGACGAGTGTAAATCACGCAGCACAACTGGCATCATATAAAGTGGCACACAGGATCGCTTTATGTAAAAAGCCCCACACTATCGCAGAAGAGCTCATCCTTCCCGCAGCCATTGACATGGTGTCCTGTCTAATAGATGAGAAGAGCGCTCAGAAATTAAAGTGTATTCCCCTGTCTAACGATACAGTCGGAAGGCGCATTGTTGACATTTCAAACGATATCGAAGAGCAGCTGATAGAAGCAATAAGACAGTCTAAGTACGCTTTACAAGTGGATGAAGCCACCGTGAATAATAAAGACTGCCTCCTCATCGCATACGTGCGCTTCATCGCACAAGACGCACTGAGTGAAGAGTTTTTGTTTTGCACAAATGTAACTGGCAGGGCCACAGCTGACCAGTTATTTCAAATCATAAACGACTACCTCTCAAAACACAAAATCAAATGGGAGGATTGTGTTGGATTTGCACCGATGGTGCCAGGTCTATGGCAGGACATAAGACCGGTCTGCGCGCACTGATCCAGCGGGTGTCTCCAAACGCACAGTGGACGCACTGCGTAATACACCGAGAGGCACTTGCTTCAAAACAACTCAGTTCTGAACTTAGCGAAACGCTGACTGATGTAGTGAGCGCTGTCAACTACATAAAAACGCGTCCCCTAAAAGCACGCATGTTCTCTGCACTATGTGAGGAAATGGGGGAGGGACATTCGTCCGTGTTGTTTCACAGCGAGTCTCGCTGGCTGTCAAGAGGCAAGGTTTTGAGTCGAGTGTTTGAGCTAAGGGAGCAAATACGTATTTTCCTAGAAGAGCAACACATGTTTGAGCTTGCTTCAAAATTCAACGATGAGAAGTTTGTCATGAGATTGGCTTATCTAAGTGATTTGTTTTCAAAATTAAATGAGCTAAATCTTCACCTTCAGGGCAAAGACAAACATCTTCCTCATCTTGTAGACACAATCAATAGTTTTATCAGAAAACTTGAAATGTGGGCAAACGAGTTGAAAGAGGAAACATTGACACGTTTGAGAACCTGAGTGAGTTTGTTCAAAGTTACCAGCTGGATGCCACATCAGTTATTGGCTGCATTAAGAATCACATCTCCTCTCTGAAGGATGTTTTGATGAAATATTTCCCAGAGGACAGTGCTCAGTATGACTGGGTGAGAAATCCTTTTCAGGCACAGCCACCCCTTGACTTGACCCCTGCTGATGAGGAGCAGTTTATTGACTTGACTTCTGACTCCAACTTGAGGCTGACCCTTGCATCAAAAACTCTGAGTGAGTTTTGGATAGGTGTGTCAAAGGAGTATCCAGCAATTGGTGGTAAAGCTCTGAATATTCTTCTCCTTTTGCCACCTCCTACTTGTGTGAGGCAGGATTTTCTGCTGTTACTGCATTAGAACAAAGTACAGAACAAGCTTGGACATTAAACATGAGCTAAGAGTGGCTTTATCAAGCATTAAGCCCCGGTTTGAGAGCATGTGTAGTGATAGACAAGCTCATTGCAGCCATTAATGTTGACTTCAAAAAATATGTTAGTTTGCCTGTTTGCAATGCATATCTATTTCAGGAAGGTATGTTTATAAGGCTAAAATGTTTGTTCCTGACTTGCCATGTTGCATATTGTTATGTCTGACTCCAAAGAATGTTAATTTGCCTGTTTGATAAGGCTAAATATGTTTGTGCTTTCTAAATGCACTTTTAAATGCATGTTACTGATCAATGCACTTTTTCTGTTGTGACAATTAAAGACACACATTTGATACTTTTGAAGACTTAATTACCGGGGTTTTACCGGGGAGATGGGGCATGGGTATTTTTTTCCATGCCAAGGGGGGCATGGCAAAAAAAGTTTGAGAAGCACTGGTTTAATCCATGTCTGTGTGCAAACAGAGCGGGAAAATCAAGTCAGGAACAGAGACACGAAAATGTTGACGTGCAATGCGATTCAATGCGGGACAAGACTCGTAATTAAGTGACGAACTGCACTGCTCCTGTTTGTAGAACCCGGTGCCATGCGAGCACTGCGCTGAGAGGCAGGACCAACCCGGGGCTCTGCGGAGCTTATATAGGCCTACTGAAACCTGCGTGAAGTTGGCCCCCATTAAACGCAAATCTACACAAAACTATGTCATCGTTTGTGCTTCGTTTGTGCTTCGTTTGTGCTGTTTTGTGCTGCATAAAAGTTTCGTTTGTGCTGCTTTAGTTTTTGAGATATTAACGATTCTTTTATAGGTCAAATTAGGGTCACCAGCCCCCCATTTAGCTTAAATAAGCACCAAAACAGCTCAAAATGGTGTCAATCGATTGTGCTTCGTTTGTGCTGGTTTGTGCTGTTAAAAGTTTCGTTTGTGCTGTTATGGTTTTAAAAATATGAGCAATTTTATTTTCGGCCGATGACGTCATTCAGCCTCCAGAATGTTAAATATCGCTCAAAAAAACACCAACAAATTATATAAATCATTTGTTTTTCGTTTGTACTGTGCATATTTACTTTTTATTAGCTTTTTAAAAAATAAAGAAATATATATTTTTTGCGGCAATAGTAAGACGTCACTTCCGGACAGCTGTTCGCAGCAGCGTAAGGAAAACTCGTGGAAATCACAGCAAAACAACAA
>JBBPFD010000725.1:137427-198773 GCA_038363315.1 Mugilogobius chulae | reverse complement strand
TGTGAAATTACAATATAGATCACAGGCTGTTTATGTTGGGAAGGTATTATTAAGGGGTTTTTTTAAGTGCGGCAGGGAATGCGCCATATTTAAATCAAATATAAGATTTAATTAATCCTCAACACAGCTACCTCTTTGCTCATCGTGTGACAGTTCAAGCAGAAGCATTTGCAGCCAGTTCAGAGAGTTTAAGTCGAAATAAACAGAATCATCAGAGAGGGGGAAAGAGAAGGGGGTGGACGAGAGCAGCGAGGCAGGGGGGGTGAGAAGGGAGAAAGAACAAGGGGAAGGGTGGAAGAAAGAGAAGGAAGAAGAGGAGCAAGAAAGAGATAGAGGAAAGAGAAGGTTGGGCATGTAGAGAAGAACGCGGAGAAGGGAGGGAAGAGAGAGGGAGAGGGATGAGAGAAGGAGGAAAATGGAGGAGAGATAGAGAGAGAAAGAGAAGGTTGGAGATGTAGAGAGAAGAAAGGGAGGGAGAAGAGAGAGAGAAGAGTGAGAAGGGAGAAAGAACAAGGAAGGAGGGGAGAGAAGAAAGAGGGAGAAGAGAGATAGAAAGAGAGAAGAAGGAAGAGGGAGGGAGAGAGAAAAGAGGAGAAGGAGGAAGAGGGAGGAAGAGAGAGCCGGAACAGAGAGAGGAAGAGATAGACAGAAGGGTGGTATGTAGACAGAGAAAGAAAGAGAAAAGGAGAGGGAGGGTGGAGAAGGACAAAGAGAAGAGATGGAGAAGAGAGAGAGAGAGAGATGGGAAGAAGAGAGGGAGGAAGAGAGAGAAAGGGGGACACGGAAGGAGGGGATGAGAAAAGAGAGGGAGGAAGAGTCAGAGAGGAGGGAACTAGAAAAGAAATAAGAGAGACAGAGAAAGATCGAAGAAGAGAGAGAGAGAAAAGAAGGAAGGGATGTAGAGGAGAAAGAGGGGAGAGAGATAGGGGAAGAGAGGGGAGGGAGGAAGGAAGAAGGAGGGAAAAGAGGGAGGGAACGGAAGAGAGAGGAAAAGAATGAAGGAGAGACGGGGGCAGTCAAGGAAAGAAAGAAGAGAAATGTGGGCAGAAGAAGGAAGGGAGAGAGAGAGAGAGAGAGAGAAGAAGAAGGTGATATGTAGGAAGAGAAAGTGGAGGGCGAGAGTATGGAATAAGGAAAGAGAGAGTAAAGCGCAAGAACGGTGAGAGGAAGAGAAAAGAGATGAGAAGAGAACAAACAAAGACAGGAGAGAAAGATGGGAAGAGTGAGAATGGAGGGAAGAAAGAGAGAAGGAGACAGGGAGAGTAGAAAGATCGAAGCGAGAGCGCCACGAGAGGTAAAAGAGGGCGGTGAGCAAAGGAGAGAGAGGGAAGGGAAGAGTAGAGAGAAAAAGAGAAAGGTGGAATGTAGAGAGAGAAACGGGGGAGAGAGATAGGAATGAGGAAAAAGTGCAAAAGCGCAGGGGGGGGGGCAAAGAGGGAAGGGGGGCAGAGAACAAAGGAGAGAGTGGAGAGATGGAAGGGAAAGAGAAAGAGGGAGCTAAAGGGGGTGAGACAGAGAGATATGAAAGAGAGGGAGGGTTGGGTTGAAGAGGGCCGAGGGGGAGAGAGAGAGAGAGGGGAGGAAGGAGAGAGAGCGGGTGGAGAAGGAGAGAGAAAAGAATGAAGGAGAGGGGACAGTAAGGGGAGCGGAAGGGAGAGAGAAGAGAGAGAGGAGAGAGAAACAAAGAGATGAAGAGAGGGCAGAAAGCAAAGAGAGGAAAGGATAAGTGAGAGTGATGGATAAAGAAAGAGTAAGAGAGAGTGTAGGAGAGCAAGAGAGAGAGAAGAAAGAGGGGCTGGTGGAGAGAGTGAGAAGAGAGATTGAAGGAGAGAGAGAGAAGAGAGAGAGAGAGAGAGAGAGAGAGAGAGAGAGAGAATGAGAGAGAGACAGGGGGAGGGGGCAGTTATGAGGAGAGAAGAGAGATGGGGCAGAAGAGAGGGAGTAAGGGAAGACTGGGATGTAGAGAGAGAAGGGGGGAGGGAACGAGAGATATAGATAAAGAATGCAAGAGCACAGAGAGGGGGAGAGGAAGAGCTCGAAAAGACAGAGGGAGAGAGAAACAAAGATAAGAGAGGAAGGAGGATTTGGAGAAAGAGGATGGGAAAAGGGTAGAGAATTTGAGAGACGAAGAGAAAGAGACGGAGGAGAGAGGCGAGTGAAAGAAAGAGAGAGAGAGTAGTAATAGTAAGGGGAGGGAGCAGAAGTGAAAGATGACAAACCACTTAAGTAAACATGTGTCTTTAGGTTCATTTGCAGGAGTCTGTTTCCTCCCACAGAAGAAGGTTAAAGTTATATCTGACTCTAAAAAGTTACACAGGGAAACTTTAACTGCAGCAGAAACATCACTGACTGTCCAAACATGAAAGTTTCTCAGTGATAAAATAATATAAAACACATTTAAAAGTCTAATTCAAACAGTTTCAGATGTTCTCAAAGCATCTACAGTACTTAGTGTCTAATAATAATAATAAAAGAGCATTTTCTTTCACTGAAACCTGGAAGTGTGTAGAGCTCCTGCACCAATGTTCGCTGCATTGAATCTAATGAGAAGAAGTCTAAAATGTAGCTTCTTTGGTTCATCTGTGGCATTAAATTAGGCCGTAAATATCCGTCGTCTAAAACACAACGCAGATAAACATTAGCGACCATTTTGGGGCTAAAACTTTGCTTTAAGTTTAGAAGCATAAACCACACTCTGAATCTGTCATTCTGTTCATCTGATTCACTTTAACCTTCTATATCATTAAAACACTTCCCTGATGATGTTTGTTTGAATATATTTGACTCTAAAGCCCTGGACATAAAACTTTACTCAGACAAACCATTTAAACATTCTGATCTAGGACCATAAAGTGAAAACATGAAGCTTTAATACGTGACAGAAGCTTAATGAGATCGCCAATACAACTGGAACAAAGATTTTGAATTGTTTAACATAGTAATGTTAAATTAAAATACTAATCAATACATCTGTAGCAATGAACAAGCTTGACTCACTTTTAGCTGCACAAATCCACTTTTTTCATCAAAATGGCGTCTGTCAGTCCGTGAAAATGGCCTGACTTTCTTCTGTTTTTGATCATGTGTAAGTCCCAGTGTGTAAAATAATCCATATTCTGTAAAACTCCGATAACGTTTGATAATCCCATTGATAATCTAATGGTATCGTTCTTGCCGGCCTGAGAATACACGGTGCATGCTGGGATAGCTTCACGTCAGCTACAGGAGCTCTAAGGTTATGTGTCTTTAGCTTTACTGAATTATATGAAAAGTTTAGGAAAATAATTTTTAGACAGGAAAATGTAGCGTAGAATGAGGAGACATTACCACGACACTAGAATCATGTACCTTTGTGGGAAGAGGAAGCTCCAGGTCTTCATCAGGAAGTCCAGACCAGTCGAACTCCAGAGACGCCTTTGGAATAAACACACAAAGAAAAAAAACATTATTAGATGCAGATTTTTACACTCATCACAAAGTAGCTCAGTCAATCCACAAAGATTTCAGAACAGGTCAAAGAGTTGACATCCCGCCAACTTTCTTGATATTGCACTTCCTGTTTAGCTCCTGTTGTACTGTACACTTCATTTGCTGGGTTTATTTTAACTGTCATTAGATCTATTTGAGATCACACAGTGAGAGAAACAAGCTGATAGTCTCCTTAACGGAGCTAGACAGGAAGAGCAGTGCCAAAAAAAGTGGGCAGGACAGAATAAGGTGAATTGAGGTTAGACATCGGCAGCATTTTATTTGAAAACATTCTGACTGAGGCAAACAAAAATTAGGGCAACACAATAAAGAAAATGTACCGGATGCGCACTATAGGAGTTTTGGCTCGATTTGAAGCCCGATGTTTCCCTCTACGAGCTCAGTAGGCGTGACCAGGCAGCACGGTGGCAGGGCGGATAGCGCACTGGCCTCACAACAAGAAGGTCGCAGGTTCGATTCCCGCTCAGGCCCCGAACCTTTCTGTGTGGTTTATATGTTCTCCCCGTGTCTGGGTGGTTTCCTCCGGGCACTCCGGTTTCCCCACCAACTGATAACATGCATGTTAGGGAACACTTGGTGGTAGTCGGAGGTTGAGGCGCCAGGTTTAGGTGAACACCTGGCGCTGTGAGTGCTTTGTGACTCTGTGTCTGTGAAATGCGCTGTACAATAAAGATTACTTCTTACTTACAGAGTAAGGATTTTCGTAAGAGATTTTTTATCTTTTCTCTCTATAATTCTGTGCATCACTGCAAATGTTTGTCAGGAGCATAATTGTGAGGTTCTCCTGGTGCATGTGCACATAAAACAAAGAAGAACATCGCTCATCATCTGTAAATAAATGTAACTCTTTGTGCTCATAGATTCTTTTTACAAGCACTATTACGTCATCTCCAACACACCTGCTCCTTCATGATGTGAGAAGCACCGACTTTAGCCTACTATAACATGGCCAACACGGAGTTTGTTGGAACTTTTTTCATTTCACGTCCACCATGCTGTGTCAGTGTAGCAGCTCCTTCGCTACTGTGACCTTTATAAACCTGCTTTAATCCACTGGCGTTTCATTGTTAACTTTGATATTATAGCTCACCAAGTCTGTGTCGTCTCTGTTCTTCCTGCGACGATGATGCGACTGTGAGACAAATAATCGTTGTAAATGTCCTTATGTCTCTGGCTTCTTCTTTTCTTCGGCACGTAAAAAAAATCTAAAAAGATTCTAAACTCCTCTGGTGTGCAGCTGGCTTAAGTTTTTATTTTACAAATTACATTTTTATGTTGCAAAAAAGAAACTAACAATAGTTTCTAATGTCCTGGCAACAGTGTAGTGCTTCACTAATTGGTTTGCAAACAGAAGTTGGAGATTTATGAGAACTACAATTTATATCCTATCAGAAAGACTCAAGAACATCATTTTTAGGAAGAAAAGGGTAATTACTGCAACTGTGGTGTGATTACAAAGTCTGATAGATGTGAGAGAAGCTGAATTCTGGTTGCTTGTTCACTTTTCTTTTCCTGTTTACCTGATATTTTGTTAGTTACAAACCAGCGTTCTGTAGAGTTGTTGTGGGTTGAATTTTTTTCTCACATTTAGTCTCTTTCCCCTATTTTTTATTTATTTGGAGCTCTTACAGGGAAAGGGTTTTATGTCTCACATTTATCACCTGCTTCATCTCTACACTAATAATCTCAAGTTTGTACCGACTGGAAGAAGAGAGCTTTCTCCTGCTGCACTTGTAAATGTATATATTTGTTATCAGACCTTTGCTGAGTTTTTACAGGAGAAAATGACTTTCATCTGTAAAATGTCTATGAACAACCTGCAGCTTGAACATGGAGACAGTGTGAACATACAACACACCTGGTCCAGGACAAACTGCTCCAGCTCAGGCTCCTCCAGGCTCTCGTCCCAGGCAGGATCAGGACTGTGGGCCCGGGCCAGAGCGCAGCGCAGCCTCCTCCTGAGACAGACTCCCCTCCAACCGGCCTGGAGACAGAAGAGAGAGAAAGAGAGAGGAGGAGAGAGGGAGAGTTATACCAGAGTGTGACCTGCTCAGGAGGGTCTCTCATCACTCACAGCTTGGAGGACCTCTGCAGGGGAAGTGTGGAATATTTCACACCTCACGCTGACGTTAAGCACAAGACACGTGAGAAAACAGGTAGGTCCGAGTTTAGTGAGAGCAGAGAGCAGCAGCAGCAGCAGCAGCAGCAACAACATGCAACAGGCCCAATGTTTAAAGAGTAAGAAAATAAGGGCTTGTGTTGTGCAGCACTCTCACTTCTGCAGCTCAACTACTACTTGTCTCTTCCTCTGTACTTTCTCTTGGTTTGTGTTCGCGCTGAGACTGAGCGGATGTTTGACCTGGAGCCGTATGATGCCACTGTCAGACTAATAATTCTGTAAATGTCTTTATGTCTGTGGCCTGTTCTGTTTTTAATGCATCTAAAAATTGCTTCAGGTGTGCAGAAGGCTTTAGAATAAAGTTTTTTGTGCACGGTTCTGATGCAAATTCTGTTGCCGGCCCAAGCTTTCCATAACAATGACAAAAGCACTGGAGTGGCTCAACAGCTCCTGCCTTGCGCTGAACACTGGAGAAAATGGTCACTATGTATTTTTCGAACAAACAAACTTAAAATGTCTTCCCAAATATTATGTGGATAATCGCATGATCAAAAAGAAGAGAGTTGAAGAGATTAAATATTTAGGTGTCGTAGTAGTCCCTACACTTAACTTTAAAAGACATGTTAAGAAGATCTGTAATGTCTTGAATTTTCAACATATTAGAAATACACTGTCACTAGAAGCTGCAAAATCACACTTAAATGCCATGATCTCAGGTCCTTGCACAATCAGGCCCTGAAAGTTCTTGATAAAAAGCCAAAAACGTCATCACCACTGCAATATTCTGGAAAAATTAAAAATACTAAGCTTCAACAACTTGATCAGGTCTGATATCCGCCTGGTGCATAAAATCCTACACGACGACGCCCACCTCCGCTTAAGACCTACGTACAGCCTCGCTCTCAACTCACAAGTAGAGTGTTAAGATCTGTGTCTAGAGGTGATGGAATTCCCAAAAGAAAGTCTGACATCTCTCAGTCAGCTTTTTCTTAAAAGCCATCGAGGAATGGAATAGATGCCAGACAATCTCAAGAATATTGCTGATTTCTGCAGCTTCTCACAGGCCGTCAAAAGTTGGATCCTTAAGCACCAAACTTGCTTGCACTATCAATACCAGACGGGTATTTTGCGATCAGTTACCCTCAGATCACTAGATCAATATTGAAATAATATTACCTTGTTCATATTTGCATTACCATCAGGTGCAGAGCTGAGTTACCCACGTGGGTTCATCTGACAGTTAATTTTTGCACTTTTTTTTGCACATAGTATTGCAATTTAAATATTATACCAGGTACTGTAAAATAACTGATCATTTGCACATTCGCTCCTCTGCACTTTAATAATACCCTTTGCACTTTATTCTACTTACTGTATCTTTTGTACTGTAACCAATGACTTTGCACACTGTATCTATAAGGTTTTGTAGTAAATAGGTATTTTGATGTTTGATGTAGGACTACAAATGGAAGTAAATCTGGTGCAGCCATTTTTTTAATGTAACTGGCAAATTGTCCCTTAAATAAATAAATAAATAAGTAGTTCTGCCTTAGACCTGACCTGGTATTTGCTTATTGACAGTCAGTCTTGGTTCAGACTTGGCTAGTTCTGGTCTGGTCTTTGTTAATTCTGGTTCAAGCTGCTTTGTAAATTTTGTAGAGCAACACAAATCTAACAGAGGCTATAGAGGGATTATCGGTCGATGCCACGTTCTGCTCTGCTGCGCATGTCGCCTGCAGAAAGCGACACTGGCCCTGGTTGGCTGGGGAAACTTCTTTGATAAAACAAAACAGGATGAGAGGCTGAAGGACGTCTGGCTCCTGAAGCTTGAGACAGTGTTTCCTCTGTGTTTTTTCACCTGAATGTAATGTGTTTGAAAACAAATTCATTCACAGATGTTTATTTAGCAGCAGAACTTTGGTTTTCATACAGTGATAAACTCTTGTAGTTAGCTGTCAACAGCGCTGGGGAGTGTTGCTGCTTACGGTTTGTGTTAACCCTTGTTTTACTCCATTTTCCTCCACTTTCATGTTTAAATTGTCCACCATTGCTACAGTTTTTTTTAGATATTTCAGTGATTTCTTGTTACAAACCTTAGATCGACTCAAATTTTCAAAAATCATAATTTTGCTGAACCCAGAGTCTTGTCATTTACAAATGTGCTGTCCTTATGTTCTGTAAAGCCCTTTTACTCCACTTTTTGAGAGCTGTGAAAATAGTATAGTAAAATGTTTATTTTTCAAACTTTAAAAATCTGTTAATCTACTTCTGTTCTGACTAAAAATACCAAATTTGAAAAAAATCCACAGTGTTTAAATATGTTTACAGACTTATAAAAAGCAGATTCCCAGAGGTGAAAATGTGAATCTAAGTGGATTAGTTTGAACCTTTTCTTCCAGCCTTGGACATGTTCAAACTCTTGGATGATTTTGTAGTTTTTGTGCAGAAGCAGTTTGTAGTTTGTTTCTTGTTCTGTTGGAGCCATTTTGTCCCATTGACTTCCATTAGAAAACTCTGAAAATCCTCCAGAAAACTTTAGTGTTTGTTCCTTTTCAGAAGAACTGAAATGTGTCATGTTTAGACTTTTAGATGAATTGTGTGTATTTCCAATGAAACAGGCCTGTGAAGAGTAAGACACAGTTTCCTCATGTGAACTATGGAGCCACCAGGAGACAGGACATGTTTGGATTTAGGAGGCTCCTGGGCAGGGGCGTAGCACCAAATTCTGGGCCCCAGGTGCAAACTCTGTTGACGGGCCCCTGATACATAATTTTTAGTTTTATTTATTTAGTCCGCTCTTATTATTTTCTTTCATTTGGGTTTTATTTCCTGTATTTATGTATGTTATATTTAGTGCTGCTTCTAGGGTTCATATCCAACGACAAAACAAGACATACGAATTTGGCGTCAAAACGATTGTGTTTGAACCACTGCATTCACAGCCGTAAAGACGAGAATAAAATGAAATGTGTTTTAAACTCACTCTCACATTTTAGCAAACTTGTTTTAAGCAATAAACTTGTCTAAATGTTGCCAGAAAATCCCAGTCACATTTTGACACATTATAAAGTTGCTGGATTGAGAAGTTATGACAATATTTGAGACAAACCTTGTGAATATTTATATTTATTGAACTGATAATTTTTGTGTCAAACCCTGGCTTTTTGTTTGCTGAAATCTGCAAACTCTTACTTATAACGTTATGATCTCTAGCAGTTAGATTTGTTATAGTTTAGACAATTTCTGTAATATTCCTCTTTATTCAGTGATTTTCTTTGGTCGATGTTCATTTGCTACATTTTATAGGAGAGATGGAGCTCCCTGATGTCACAAAAAATGACATTTAGAGAAAGTCACAGGCAAAACTGACCCGCTTTTGGGGCCCTTCCTGCCTTGGGCTCCAGAGAAACTAGTACCATTTACCCCCGCAGTCCGACACCCCTGCTCCATTTACAGGGTTCCCACTCATAACCCAAAAATATTTCCAGGACATTTCCAGGACAGTTCCGAAGAGTATTTTATGTACTCACGACATCAACAATATCAATATTTTGCCCATTTTGGCAAATTTATGGCAGCCCAATAGTTTGCAATTATGACAGTCAAGATATAACACAGTAGTAATATTTCTCTCAAATTTGGTTTATAGTCAGACGAGGACTAATTGTAAAGCAGTGATCGTTTTGACAGTCACTTTTTTGTGTTGTTCCTTGGCATAATAAATACAGAACTGTCTCGTCAATGGTGTAGTGTGAAAACGACGATCGGGGGGGTCTGGGGTCCTCCCCCAGAGATTTTTGAAAAAATAAGACAATTTGGTGCATTCTGGTGCATTTTACAGATTTCCAGTGGCTGGAGAAAATGAGAACAAAATCATTATTTAATTCAATATTAAAAGTAACTAAAATCTTATTTGTCAATTATTTCTAAAATTGTGTGCCGTGGTCTCTAACTTTTTCCTGCTAGAAAGCTACTTTTTAACAAAACAAAATATGCCTGAGCTACTTCTGTAGCCTACACTATCTATGTATTCATTTATTGCTCTACAGTTGGGCAGTGTATTCGGGCAGACCCATTCAGGTCTATTCGGGTCTGCACGATTCACGTAAAGAACCCCTGACGAGTTCAAAACGGCAAACTTCGCGGAAAGATGACAAATTGCAGCTCTGTGACTCGTTAATTAGGCACGAGAGAAACAATCAGCTGTGCGCGTTACGAAAATCTGGTTAATTTATTTGCGCACTATAATACATATTATCAATAGGTCTCAATAATTTTCCAGGAAACATTTTATTTTCCATGACATTTGGCTGTTTTTGTCATTTTCCATGCATTTTCCATGACTGGAAAATGGACTACTCATTTTCCAGGTTTTCCAGGACGCGTGGGAACCCTGATTTATTACTAACTGTATTTACAATGAATAAAAGGATATTCCCTGGGACAGAGCTGTCACCTGTATCAGCGCCGCCGCCCGCTCTCTCTCCTCTGAGTCTGTGGGGGGCGCCGTACTCTCCCGTCTGTGCTGGAACACTTCTTCTGCAGCGTCTTCACTTCTGCGTTAAAACAAACACACAGAGAGAGTCAGCGTCGTTCTCCGCCTGACGTCACGCCTCCTTCATCTTCCACAGAGCAGATTTACTCGTGTGCAAACATCTGGAGCGGCCCTGTCCTGGGGGGAACAACCGGAGTGGCGCTCAGACAAATGTTCCTCCCCGAGATGGAGGCGCATTAGAGAGGCGCGAGTTCAGCGTCTGCGGCTCTAAATCACGCCGAGTGGCTCCAATGATGACGGATGTGCGCCGCGGATATAAAAAGACTCGTATCACAAACCCGCCAGGATGTTTGCGTAGATTCGAGGACGTAGACGAGTAGACGGAGGAGGAATGTGCAGGTTTTTTTTAAAGAGTTTTAGACCCACGTCGGAGGAGTGTTTGTTTCCATAGAGACGAGTTCAACAGACGGTAAACTGTGAAGAAAAGAAGCATTATTAAAGAACATCACATCTGCTTTAAAGGCGTTTTGGGTGTTATTTTATTGCTTTTGTCTGTGTTTAGTGGCTTGTGTTCAGAGCGCAGATGAGTTTGCATGTTCTGCCTGTGTCTGGGTGGTTTTCTTTACAACTAACACCATGTTCCAGTCAGATACTTCAAACTTTTAGGTAAATAAGTAAATGACAACGATGTGGACCTGCAAGATATGGACATGAGTTAGATTTTCTTGGGCGCAAACGATAAGCTCTGGAAATTCACAACCTAATTGTTTATCGACTGTACAAATTCTGTAGTAAGGACATTTGTGCACTCGCTTAGTTGCTATATTTCTTTGTTTATTTATATGGGGATGAATACAAATGTAATGCTTATTTGAGAGTAACAGAGTCTATCTGTATGCGATCGGTCACAGCGGAGATTGGATAAGTCCATAATTTAAGCAGAAGTGTGAAATCCTTCTTGAAACTCATAAACGCATATAAAAGCATAGCAAATAGGTGACACTCAGACGTTGTAGGCCTACATACTTATTCTCGGATGAAGTAGAAACTCGAGAGACAGCAAGCAATGCACTTAAAGCTACGAAAAACCTCAATTAAGCATGTGACCACGGTCATTACGTGTTATTTTTCAGTATTTGGTTAAAAGTTATTAATATTATAAAGTTCGATAAAAACAATCTTGATTTGTGTGTTCGGTTTCTTTGCAAATTAACAAGTCTACGCATCTAATATTACTTATGCAGATTTAGAAATATCATGAAAGACATGTAGCCGCAGTTGTGAAAGAAGATGTCTGGATATTATTTGTGAACCATAAACACCCTGAAAAAATAATGCAATACCAATACAGAGTATTACTTGTGGATAAGAACTTGTGAGTGGTCAAAGTCTGAAGTCTAAAATAAGATTGTGACGGACGGACCTTGCAAATTGCACTTGTTATACAAAGTGATTTCAGGTAAAACGGAAGAACGTCACCGAATAGTTCAGGCACTATATGTAACAGTAGAAGTTGGACTTGGCAACTACAACATAGGACGTAGAGAAAGAAAAAGTGGTCGTCGGTAATAATAGCTATGCTCTGATAGTCTGTGAAAGATAATAGACTGCTTGATGCGCCGCGTATACACTATTTCATGAGATTGTTTAGATAGCATATATGCAAACAAGTAGATTGCCAGAATAATAGACGGTGTAGAATATGGTAGATAATGCTATACCGATATATGGTTAAGTGACAGTATACGCATAGATCAGCAGGATCTAGTTT
Organism: Mugilogobius chulae; assembly: GCA_038363315.1. Classification (NCBI taxonomy): domain Eukaryota; kingdom Metazoa; phylum Chordata; class Actinopteri; order Gobiiformes; family Gobiidae; genus Mugilogobius; species Mugilogobius chulae. The sequence goes on along the minus strand of JBBPFD010000725.1, from coordinate 186,899 downwards.
ATATCATGGTTTTAAGAACACAAAAGATCTACACAATTGTGTTTTGGAAGAAACTGTGGGGTGCATGGTGAGAGTTCATAGCCATGTAGTTTTGGGAAAAACTGTCCGTCTTCTTATAAGAAGTGTAACAATTAGTCGGGAGACGCTGTGTTGCATTTGAAATTGGTAAATATATTGAAATTGACCTTGTCAAGGAGAGGTGGCGATATTTTTTTGGGTGTTTTCAGAGGTATGGACTTGAAAGAAAAATACTAAACTACTTATCACAAATTTTGTTACTGTGGAGGGAAAAATGATACCAGACTCTTGGCTGAAGGCCTCACCTCCCGACAATAACAGTGGAAGGAAGCAGTCACTGTCAGCAAATGTTTCATTAAATGGTAAGAAAATAAAACTGCTAATATGGAAACAACATTTATGTGACTTGTGGCCCTGTGATCGAACGCAGTATTAGTGGATAGGTTATCAATGTATCATATTAGGGACGGCAATTGTCTGTTCTTCAAAAAATGGTGACTAAAGTTTTGTTGTAAAATAATTTAGACAGCATTGTGTTTAACATAAAGGGAGTAAGAGCTCAGACCAGTCAATAAGTACAGACTTGTGTGGACTATGAGTTGATGACTTGAGAACATTGATAAAACGACTGCAAGACTTGGGACTACAAAACCATTGCAGACTTGGCAGTCATTGTGATGTCCTTGAGTAACAATATTTAGTAATGGCTTTTGAATCACTCAGAATAAATCGTCAGTGATTATGTGTTACAATAACAACTTGAGAGTTGTTTTTGTCCTCAATATGGTTAGTTTAGGAACTTCTTTGGTCTTAAGTCGAAAATCAAGCCAACAAACAAGACAACAGAGAGAGCAAGTTACCAAGTCAGATATACACTAGCAAACGAATCTCAGAGCGAGAGCACTAAGGGCCAAGTCAAGATGTCAAGTACACAGAGATGAGGCACATCAGTCAGTCCAGGACAGCAGAGAGACAAGTCCAAAGTCAAGTCCCAAAGTCCAGAGAGACATAGTCTAGTAGTCAAGTCCAAGTCACAGAGAGCAAGTTACAGCAAGTCAGTCACAGAGAAGACAATCAGTCATAGTCCAAAGAAGTGGTGAAGAGTCACAAAAGATCAGAGTCAAAGAACTCAAAATATAGTCCCAGAGGAGACACGCAGTCCATAGATGATAAAATCACGCCACGACACTTGTAGAACAATCGGAGTCCAAGTCAAGTCCAAGACACCCAGCAGAGACAATGTATAGATAAATTAGCTATAAGTCAGTCACTGAAGTCGAACCAGAAGGAGACAACTACCAAGTCTAGAGACTTATATAATAAGTCAAGTCCCAAGTCAACAGTAGAAGTACCAAATATAACAAGTCACCATAAGTCCAAATAACAAGAGATGAAAGCATTTGTTATAAATAAAGTTCGCCCAAAGTCACAAGAGAGACAATCCAGGTCAAGTATCCAGTCACAGAGACGCACATAGTCCTGCGTCGTCAACCCTACATCTAAAAGTCACGTCCCAACAGTATCAGAGAGACAAGAGTGCTATTTTTCTCAGATATCACACACGTTACTGTCTCTGAAGTCCTATGGGGGCCAGGCATTAACTCCAGATATTATTGTCCAGTTTAAGATCATCAAAATAGTGCAGTGAGTGATTAATTGAGTTATGCTCTCCAATGTTTGAGTAATGTAACTACTAGGGCAAGGAGCTCATTGTTCTATACAGTCTCGTCCTTGTTGGCAACCAGGTCACTTCAGATTCTGGCAAATACTAGTAGACTAAAAATAATTCATGTTAAATTCCGTTTAGTGTTGTAATCTATACTGCTTTTACAAGACTAAGCATATTTTATCGTAGAAAGAGCACTGTTGCGTGTTTTCACTCATAAATACAAATGGACATACAGCATATTAATCTTTAGCTAGAAGTTGAAAGTGTTGTAGGCAGATGTTCGTGTGACCACCCAACTGTGGGCTGCTTTAATGAGATAAGACATTGTATACCGTCAGCATACAAGCCTCGAGTATCAACTAGCCCTTGAGTATCGATCCTCGGGAAAATAAATATGAACAGGTAATGCTTTGAATAACTAAATTATAATGTGGTATGGAATCATGATACGTTATAACTTTTCGCAAATGTAACGTCATATATTAAGTAAACTCTAGAAGAGAATACTAGATACTGTATGAGACTTCGCATAGCTGGATCCATGTAAATTATAATTTCTTGAGAGTGTCCTATGAAAAGACACTATTAATAATAATCATTGTCATTCATATCAATTCATAATTCGTTTGATGATTGTTAACTCGTGATGAAATATCGTCAATACAATGTAGCCATTTCCAGAAGTGACCACTGTGTTAACATGACGGTGTGATCCCTCAGTCGTCCAGGAGAGATACAGAAAGGCTTCAAAGTCGTCATCTGGACAGCGTTTTTGAAGATCAAGACTTTTTGACTCTTATTCAAAAGTCATTTTCAATCTGATGGAAGTGACCTCTGAGTTAAACCCTTCCCTGAGGAGGGGCTACAGCCTAAAACCTGTTCCTAAAACAGTTTGGTTGCCTTCCCCTTTATTGTTGTTCGCTTCCTCTGGTGTGTATAGTAGCATTCTTACTCCTTGGTCTAAAGGGAATGAATTCTAGACTTATGACTTATTACTAGGACCAGGTCAGTATACAACTGTAACTTGTTCACAGGTAACCAGAGCAATTACTGTGTGAATTATGCTTGGGGCTTGAAACAGTCTAGGCAGGCTCAGTCAGAACACTATAGAGGAAGCAGACAATAATAGAGGGGAAGCTAAAGACAAACCAAACTGGTTTAGGAACATGTTTTAGTGTGTACGTAGCTCCAGGGGGAGGGCTTAACTCAGTACAGATACAGCCAGTCTCAGATCACTTCCATCAGATTGAAAATGACTTTTGTATGAGAGTCGAAACATTTTGAATTTTGAAAACGCTGTCCAGATGAAACTGGCGGCACGGTGGCTGAGCGGATAGCGCTCTTGCCTCACAGCAAGAAGGTCGCGGGTTCGATTCCCGCACGGGCCGGGCCTTTCTGTGTGGAGTTTGCATGTTCCTCCCGTGTCTGGGTGGGTTTCCTCCGGGCACTCCAGTTTCCCCCACCAACCAATAACATGCATGTTAGGGTAATATCCTCCAGCTACAGTAGTCCTGACCAAGCCAAGCAACAACATCTGGAGATGGGTCCCCGAGCGCTGCACTGCGGCGATCACTGCTCCTGAGGAGATGCCCCAGAGGCATTGAAGGATCCAGGGTCAAATGCAAAGGACACATTTCCCTACGGGGACAATAAAGTATACCTTACCTTACCTTACCTTACTTTGAAGCCATTTCTACTATTACCACTGTGTTGTTTAAGATGAATCTATTAACTTTATTAGCAGGTGAATGTGATGAGGTTGTGGGTTAGACTTTAGATCTGTGGAATCCACAGAAACATAAAGATACAATTATAAACCAGAATATAATTACTTTGTGGGCTGCGGGGTTGGTGAATGTCTGTCTCTGCTCTGCTCCTCTGCCTCTTCTTTCTTCAGCCACGAGAGAGTTGGAAGTAAATCTCTGGTCCTCTCCTCTTTCTTCTCTTCTCTCTCCACTCTCACTGGAGCTGTGGTCATCTCTCCTCCTCCTTCTCTCTCCTCTGTCAGTAGAGTTGTGGTCATCTCTCCTCCTCTCTCTTTCTCCTCTGTCAGTAGACTTGTGGACATCTCTCCGTACTCGTGCTCAAACCTCTGTTCTTGGGCCAGATGAAGAACCTGGTCCAGGTGTCGACAGTAGAAGTGCAGCTGCTCCAGAGCGGACGAGGCAGATCTGTGGACACAAGACACGTTTCACATCAGATACAAACTCAATGTTACATACTGTATTTGTTTGACTTTTGAGTTTCACATTATGACACTCATTGATAAAATTCTGTCTTGGTCGTGTTCTAGTCCTCAGTCCTGCCCTAGCCCTTGAGTCCTAGTTTAGTCCTGTTTTAGTCCTGCTTTAGGCCTTCTTTAGTTCTGCTAAAGTCTCTCTCCCCTTTTTGTCTCTCTCTGTCTCACCCTCTTTCTCCTCCTCTCGCCTTTTCTCTCTCCTTCTGCTCTTCTCCCTCTCTTCGCTCATGCTACAATGCATCTTCTTTTTCTCCTCCCTCCCTTTCTCTCCTCCCCTTCTTCTTTCTCTCTCCCCCTGCTCAGTCATCTTCGCTCTTTCTGCTTAATCATCTTTGTCTCCTTCCACCCCTCATTTTGTCAAGTGAATAGTAGCACTAAGTAGGCAGCTCCTCTCATTCCTCCTCCCTCTCTCTGATTCCTCTCTCCTTCGGTGGTCCGGACATGGGCCTGCCTCCTCTCACTTCTTCTCTCTCTTCTCACACCTCTCTCCAGCAGTGACACATTAAAAGCTCTACTCATCATTCTGTCGTGTTGGTAAACTATCCGTGGTGCTCAATCTTCTATTCACTCTCTCTTTCTCCATCTTTCTCTCTGAGTCGGTGGCCCGGTCGTCACTTACTCTCAGTTTTACACGTCGTCCCCTCTACACTGTCTCTATCACTACTTTCTTTCTCTATTTCTTTCTTAACCTCCTCATCTCCTCATCGCTTATCAATCTTAGTCGGTGTCCGGTGCCTCCTCTCCTCTCTTTCTCTCCCTCCTCGCTCTCCTCCCTCCTCCTCTCTCTCTCTCTCTCTCTCCACCTTCTTCTTCTCTACCCCATCCTCTTACAGCTTCTCTCTGGTTGGAGTGGCCACGGTGCAATTCCTCTCTCTCTATTCTCTCCAATCTCTTAGGTTCTTACTCATCACTCTCTATCGCTCTTCATACTTCTCTCTGACATTTCCCTCTCTCACTACCTCTTACACCTCTCTTCCATGCTCTCTTAGGATTGGCCAGGTGCTCACCTACAATACTCTCATCTCAATGTGCCTCCGGCTCCCTCTCTCTTCTCATCATTCTCTCTCTCTCTCCTCCTCCCAATCCCGCACTCGCTTGCATATCTCAGTCTCTTCTGTCGGTGGCCGGTCCCTCCTCTCTATCTCTCTCTCTCCTCTCCCTCCTCGTCTCGCTCTCTTCTCTCTGTCGGTGTCCGGTGCCTCCTCTCCTCTCTTTCTCTCCCTCCCTCCCTCTCCTCCTTCCTCTCTCTCTCTCGTCTCTCACCATCCTCTCCGCCTCTCTTCCCTTTCTTGTCGGTGCCGGTGCTCCTCTCTCTCTTTCTCTCCCTCCTCCCTGCTCCTCCCTCTCCTCTCGCATCATCTCTTCTCTCCCTCTTCTCTCTACAACAGCTTCTTCTCTCACAATCTGTCCGGTTGTGTGCCCAGGTGCCATCCCTCTCTCTCTCGTCCCTCCGACCCTCTACTCTCCTTATATCTTCTCTCGTCAGCTCTCCACTATCTCTCCCCTCTCTTCTCTCCTCTGTCGGCTGGCCCAGGGCTGCCTCCATCAATCTTCTCACACATCTAGACACTCACTCATCATCCCTCCATTCTCCTTTTCACACTCTATATCTCCATCTTGATACCAGGTGGTCCGGTGCCTCCTCTCTCCCTCTTTATCTTACATCGCCCACTCTTACCTCCCTCTCCTCCCTCTCCTCTCTCTCTCTCTCTCTCCCCCCTCTACTCTCTCTTGTCTCTCTGTCGGTGGTCCGGTGCCTTCCTGAACCTGTTGTAATCAAACGCTCAGACCATGAGCAGCGAGGGTCACACAGGGACTTGCTTTGGCTCGGGGGCTCTGCTTTGGCGCTGCTCTGGGACGCCCTGCTGTGCCCTGGGACCCCTCGCTGTGCCCGGGACCCCGACTGGAAACCCCTCTGCGCCCTGGGGCCCGGCACAATGAGGCTGTGTGAGGAGGTTTGAGAGTCGGGATGAAGTTTAGGACACGCACACCTCCGACCTCCAGACCTGGGTCAGAGCTTCTGTCACTGACTCCATGAGACTGAATTTTGCATTTTTACTTTTGCACATGAGCAAATGCATTAAAAAGGAGGCCCCTATTGTGTATTTAGTAATATATAATATTATATATAATATTGTTTGTAAAATGATTCACATTTCTTTTCTGGATCATGTAAGATTGTGTTAAACCCTAAACTTTTTAAGCTTTTTCACTTGATTGTTGAGATATGGACTTGTAAAGCGTCATGAGCAGTTAAAATTATTTAGCTACAGCTGATTGTCCGTTTAGGACTGTGTTTGACTACAAATATTCTTGTTCGACTAAAGTCCCATCGACCAGATTAGTCGAGTCAAAAGGGGCATGGCAAAAGCTATGAAGTTAAAAATAAGAATGAATGAATGATTTATTTATTTATATAGCACATTTACACAGACATATCCCCACCCCGATAGATAAATTATTTATCTAAGCCAAAAAGTATAATAAAAAGTATAATTAAATAGTTATATAATGGGAGGTCAGACTAGTGTCGTAGTCAGGACTGAAGTTATCAAGACCAAATCAAGACCATCTTTGTAATTTTATACAATTATCAGGGTCTACATGATCTTATTGTGCAGTGCTTATTACAAACTGTAAATAATTAAGCAAGTAAGTAATCGTTATTTGTATAGCGCTTTTCACAGACATGGTCACAAAGCGCTTCACAGTGAGCTGTGTCTGGGACCATAAAGTCCTGGTGCAAGTTTAGCAAAACATGATTGTAATGACCAAGTCCTGTCTTGGTCTAGGTGTCCAGAGATAAGACTGAAGCTACAAACAAATGTATTTATCTGGGGTAAAACATATTTTGTGGTTGTATTATGTAAATATAAAGACCATTATTACCTTAATTGTTTGTTTGTTTTTCCTTTTTATTCTTTAATCTGTTTGAAATTGCAAATTTTTATGCTTTGAGGACGAACTGAGACTGGTATGTGCAGAGAGAGACTAGAGTCTAGAACCTCTAAAAATATTGGCACCAAATTGCTTGCTTGCTTACTAGTAGTACTAGAGACCAGTGTCAGTCTTAAGACCGGTCTTGAGACTGCTTATTGAAGGTCTTCGGACTCGGTCTTGTCTTGGTCTCGAAGGTGTTTGGATTTGGTCTTATCTTGGACTCGGTCACCAAGACAACATTTTGACACAGTTTGTAATAAGCACTGCACAATAAGATCATGTAGACACTGATAAATGTACAAAACTACAAAAGTGGTCTTGATTTGGTCTCGATGGACAGCGGTCTTGGTCTCGACCTATAAAAGTCCAGGTCTTGTCTCGGTCTTGGGACTCTGTGTGGTCTCAGAAAGATCTTGTAATCTCATCAGATTTTGAGTGAGAGACAGCTGAGTCTATCATTAACAGTGACGTATAGGAACTGTCTGAAGAAGCAGATGATTAATTTATTTACAAGAACCGTGATAAAACTGAAATTGTGATCTGGAAATCATAGTTCGAGTTATGAACAGAAATAAATCTAAGTGTTATTATTAGTCGTGGGTAAAAAAATCAAAAAGATAAAGTAAATACAATGAGTAAAAGTGCAAATAAAGCAGCATTAATCCAAAGTTCTCTCCGTCGGACTGGTTGTGATGGAAAAATCACTCACTTTGTCTAAACCCAGAGCCGTGACTAAAGATCCGCTTTAATCTGACAGAGAAACGTCAGATAAATATTCCATATGTTTGATTTAAAAGAGCCAGGGCCATTTTTGGATCTGCGTTCAGAGAGAAATGTCTTTTATATCAGAGCGGAGGAATAACTCATGTTTCATTTACACTGAGCGGAGTTAAATTTAGATGTTTGGTCTGCGGAGAGGCCACCTACCACCTCCAACAAAACTCTGCTCTGTCATTCTCTCTGTTAGACTCTCACAGGAAAACATTATTAAAGTTGTGATAATTGCTCTGAGCTGCTTCAGTAGAAAACATTTATGTCCAGGCTAAATGTCAGTTTGCCTCATGTCTTTCCCTCTCTCATCGCTTTTCATTCTTTGGTGTGATGATGTCATAGGTTTAGCAGATGGACAATAGTTTGATTTTTTTAATTAACCGCATTATTAATATTAATAAAAATAATTTTCAAGATTTTCAAGCCTTTTGATTTTATATTAGTGACTAGACTAGGGATGGAAAAGAAATAGAACATTTGAAGTTTGCAGCGATCGAATCCAAAGACCAGAATCGATCAGTTTTGTTCTGACACACACTCTGTAGTTGTATAATACAAATAATAATACAATATTTGCCACAATGTTTGAAGAGACAAAGACTGAACTTGTGCCAGACCTGACAGAATCTGCATGAATATCTAAATTATCTAAATATAGACACTAAATATGAATGTTTACTGTTCATAAACAATTACAACGTAAGTTCAGAGCACTAACAACAGTGGTTTTGTTGTAAATGTAATTTATTATGGTTTATTTTGTAAAAAAAAAAAAAAAAAAAATATATATATATATATATATATATATATATATATATATATATATAATATTATATATATATATATATATATATATATATATATTTAGTTAAATTAACAAAACTAACAAAATCAAAAACTGAATTGAATCGTGACTTAAGTGAATCGTCCCATCCTTAAACTAGACCCATTCACTTTTGTATAGAGGTTCTGCAGGTGACATCACAGCATTCTAACTGTTCATGCTGAGTGGCAAGGATGCATGAGAGTTAATGGAGAGAAAGGACATTTTCTCTTTTAAGAGTTGAATAAACAGCTAAAACAGGAAAAATAAACTACAGTTTGAGAACAAATTCAACCCACAACAAGTCTACTGAGCACTGGGTTTGTAACTGACATGTAAACAGAGAAAATCAAGTCAACAGTTGTAGCAAAGCAGATAAACTTTAGCTTCTCACATTCATCAGACATTAAAATCACACACAGTTCAACTCATTACCTTTTTCTTCTTAAAAAAGATGTTTTAAGTCCGTTTGTTGCAGTTAAAATGTCCTAAATTATCAACTGTTTTAGCAGACAAGTTTGTAGCAAACAAGCCGTTGCCACGACAACAAAGAAATACATTGAAGAAATGCCACTCATTCTAAATGTTGCTAAGCAAAATGATGTCAGTGCATAACCTCTATTGAAACAAAAAACTGACTTTAAACTGGATTCATTTGAGCTGTTTTCCTCAGACATAACTATTTCTTATTTGTTTTGTTTACACTATCACTTAAAGTGCGTATGACAGGTTTTTCAAATTTGGATTTATTTTGGTAGATTATCACCTGTTGTAATTATAAATAATAGTTTTACGTTAATCAAGAACAAGTTTGTGGAGAAAAATGTGAAAATACCAGGAAGTAGGTGGATTCATTTACCATTTAGTCTCCACCCGCTCCACCAGAACTCCAAAGAAAGACAGATATCAATTTCAGCAGGACTTTCATAAATAAATATTGTCCAAGCCACTCAAAGAGGAAATTAGGAGTGACAATAATATTCTATAACAGCAATATTTCTGCTCTGGATGCTCTTCAGATTTGTTCCTCCAGAAGAACATTTTAAGTTAAAAGCACATTTCATGAATGTGTAGAACTTAGTAAGAACACATTTCAACACAATGGCTGTCAGTCCTGAACATATAAAGTGAGCTGTTTTAATCAGTGCTGTTACCCTCCTCTCTCTCTCTCTCTCTCTCAGTGACACCGAGATCATAGCCTCAGGAGCGGCCACACTTGTGCACAAAGAGGCGCTCTTCACTCTCGCTGGATGACCTCTGACCTCTGAACTGTACCTGCTGGGTCACGGCAGGGTCACAGCAGGAGCAGACTGTCTGAAGTGGGTTTAGAGACGCGACACGAGAGAAAAACTCCACTAATAGAGACGGATCGCTCTGAAGCAGGATGGAAAAGACAAAAGGACACTGAGGCTGGACCAAAATATAACTACAGCACCAGCCCAACCCGGTCCAACCTGAACCTGAGTCATTCTGTGTGCCTCTGAGTTCAATCCCAAACTTTATATGTCCAACGTGGCATTTAGACTTCAGCTTAACAATACAAGCACATTACTGATGGGCTTTACATGAAGTAACATTTTGTCTCCAGAACAGAAGTACTTTTTTCTTGAGGCACCACGACTCTGTCATCACACACATACAATACATGGGCCTTCTCTTTCTAAAGAGAAAGAGTAAAGAAAACCAATGGTTGCACACTGCTGGCTCACACTGGCTCGTTCCAGTCGTCTCTAAAGTGTGGTTTAATGCTTCAGTCGTAAATCTCTATGGAGATTTAGTAGTGCCAGGCTAAAATAATTCAATATGTAATTGACAAAGTGGACACAAGTTACATCTGATAATCCTCCGTCATAAAACTTCACCAGAGAAAATAAAATAATATGGTTTATTCGACTATATACAATATTATAAGTAGGGGTGTCAAATTAGTGCATTAATTAAGATGAATGAATTACAGACATATTAATCAAGTTAATTTTTTTAATCGGATTAATCTATTTTTAAATCTTTAACTTCATTGTTTCCATCTGTGAGTTACAAAGTGACAAAAAGGGCTGTTCAACAAAACACTTCATAAAGTCTTCATGTGTATTTCCATCTGCAACAATAATATAATAAACAAACTGGATCAAAACAAAACAAAAACACTTAAGTTGAGTGTTTTTCTCAGATATTTTTAGGTGAGATTAAATAGATCATTAGATTGATTAATTACAGATCATAGTTAATTAATCTCATCAATGTTTTAAAGCGAACCCTGGATATAATCACATGTTTATCCTAAAACACTTATAATATCATCACTTATATAAATACAGGACAAATACCTTGGAAGTATTTGTAGTTTTATTAAAATAGTGTTTTAAAGAAATGACAAGGAGGCTGCCATTTTGCTGCGGTTATGACATAAAAATAGTGTTGTCATGAGTAACAGGTAACTAAGCAACATGAATTCCTGAGTTAAACTAGTCATTTTGAGTCGGAGTTTGGCCAAATACAGGAAGAGAATGTGGAATCTAGTGATCACTGAAGATAATCAAGAGGAAGAGGCAGAACTGGACCACTGTCAGTGGTGTTTTTGTGGAACTGTTCACCAGCATCAAACACAGGAGTAACCATGGAAACACTATTTTATGTCATCAACCAAATGGCGGCTCCCAGTGGCTTGAAAACAACATAAACAATGACAATTTTATAAAAAATAGTAAGCAGTTATATATTTGTTTGTAATTTATTTTAATAAGCATGACCAGTACTAGGTTTTAGCCACATTTGTCTTTATAACCAGGGTTCACTTTAATCGCTTGACAGCACTAATTATAAGATTCATTCATTCATTTTCTACCGCTTAATCCCGTTAGGGGTCGCGGGTGACTGGAACCTATCCCAGTGACTGTGGGCCTTAGGCGGGGAACACCCTGGACAGTGGCCAACTATTATAAGATACAGAATAAAAATCATTGGTCAAATCTGCTTTTTAATACATAGAGTGTTTTTCTTTTCATTTCTTCATAGAATGTTTGGGACATATCTTTAGTCAACCGTGCCCTAGAAATCTCTCTCTAACGACAGTACGAGACACCATACTGACTCTCTGTATGTGTCTTTGTGTTTGGAGGCTCCTGTACCTGAGGCTAAACTCAGGGACTTCACCCCACAACCTCCGGCTCCGGGGCAGGACGAGGCGTAGAGAATCAGGACTAATCTGCTCATTTAGACCAAAGTGAGGACGCTTTGTGGAGGGATTATGAGCCCGATGAAAAGGACATTCTACCGGCTCAGAGACACAGAGACGACGTGTGAGAGAGAAACAGGACGGACAGGAGGAGAGAAAGATGACGTCATGAGTCCAGATGGTGGGAAAGAGCCTGCTTGTCCCAGTCTGGAGATTTCTATTAGTGACTAGACTAGATTCACTTTTGCATTACAGCAAAAACTGACTTTAAACGTGCTGCTTTTTTGGTGAAATTGTCACATCGTAATTTCCTTTTTCTAAATTTGACGTACTGTATATAGCTTTTTCCAACCTATTACTCTAGTCTCAGAGTTTCCTAGTCCAAGTCTTTACAGCAACTCTGGCCTTATTTTTTTAAGTCTGCGCTTTTAGTTCATAAAAGGAATTTATTTTAGCAATTTTTCAGGTTTGATTAGGAAAAAATTTATATGACTGAAACATGGATTTTTTAGCCATTAAAGTCATTATTAAAGAAAGAAAAACACGATATGTCAAAATCTCTGACACTTGTTTTGCAGCAACACACATTGTTCTAATTAAACAATTCATTAAGTAAGTAATCTTTAGCAGCTAAGCAGCTAAACACCTGGCGCCTCAACCTCCGACCAACACCAAGTGATCCCTAACCTGCATGTTATTGTTTGGTGCCCGGAGGAAACCACCCAGGACACGGGGAGGATATGCAAAACTCTTCACAGAAAGGCCCCAGGCCCCCAGTTCGATTCCATGAACAGGAATCGAACCCCGCGACCTTCTTGTTGTGAGGCCAAATCGCTAACCACTCTGCCACTGTGCCACCAATTAATTAACTTTTATTGAGGTTTGAGTTTGCTTGTTTTTCTCTGAAAATCTGCAACATCGGGTCAGCTTTTGACAGCTGGATTTAGATTTTGATGAATAGTGTTTACCTCAAAGACAATAGGAAAATAAACAATCTACAAGAATCGTGATAAAATCAAAATTGTGATCTGGCTCTAAGAAAATCGTGATGCTATTGTTTTACCATATCGCCCAGCCGTAAGTCCAATAAAGTAAAAAGTGTAATAATGATTTAAGACAAACACAGAGGATGTTTTACCTGAGCTCTGAGTCGTGTCGCTGCTGAAGCTCTCGGATCTGCTGCAGCTGATTCTGACACAGAGACAGGAAACTCCCACAGACCGGACTGACTCTGGGACCAGGATCAGAACCGGGATCTGGACCAGAGCGTGTGGACAGTCCATCGATGCGTCTCAGTCCCGGGACAGTCGTCTGGAGGCTGCACCTGGAGCAGAAACAGCTTTACAGTCAATTTAAAGTCGAGGGAACTAACGCTTTTAGTTTTAAATGAGTAAACTTTATGCTTTCTACTAAATATTTTTATATGAACGAGTTGTCCAAAAGGCTAAACAGATGTAAAACTGGCTGTATGGCTGGAGGGACTGTGATCAATCATCTGATGTACGCAGATGACCTGGTAGTGTTCAGTCCAAGCTCAGCTGGTCTCCAGGAGCTGCTTAATGTGTGTTCTGTATACGGAGAACAAAATGATGTAAAATACAATTCTGCTAAAAGTGTCATTATGATATGTCGAACAAATGAGGACAGAGTGTTGGTGTATCCAGACTTTAAATTGTCTGGTAATATCCTGACTGTTGTACACTTTGTTAAATATCTTGGGCACATACTGACTGATTGTCTGTTGGATGATGATGACATGTATCGTCAATGCCGCATGTTGTACATTCAGGCCAATGTCCTGTCCAGAAAGTTTGCCTCCTGTTCAACAGGCGTGAAAGTGGTTCTGGAGCATATTGTACTGCTTTTTATACTACACACCTGTGGGTGAAATATAAGAAGACTAAAAGTGGCCTATAATGATGCTCTAAGAATTTTGTTAAAAAGCCTAGATGGACCAGCGCTAGTGAGCTCTTTGTGACCAACAGAATCGATACATTGCAAGCTATCTTAAGAAAGCTCATGTATAAATGTATGTGTCGGTTGAATATTTCTGTAAATGTGGTGATTTTACTGTTGACCAACACTGAACACAGTGATATTCGTTACACATCTGCCTTCTGGAAACACTGGTACAGCTGTCTGCTGTAGGTTTCCTTATTGTTGTTCTATCGTTCTATCATCTATCTATCTATCTATCTATCTATCTATCTATCTATCTATCTATCTATCTATCTATCTATCTATCTATCTATCTCTCTCTCTCTCTCTCTATCTATCTCTCTATCTGATAAATGCAGCAGTTTGTGAAAAAATGAGACCTCTGAGTACTGTCTGAACTGAATAATAATGAATTTTAGTTCCAATCAGGAGCTGAATGCTGCGCTCTGATTGGCTGAGCTGGGGTGGTCCTCTCCAGTTTCACTTTGTTGTTTGGAAAAAGAGGTTTACTGACCATAACTGCAACTAAAATGAAAACACGTTGATATTAATCATGTGTCAAAGGATGCACGGGAAGATGTTTTAAACATAAATAGTGTTTGCAGTGTGAAAATCAGCTACTGCACCTTTAAAGTAAAAAAAAACCAAATGATTTGTATTGCTCCTTATAGTTCTTACTTGTTTCTTTTGTCCTGTTGAAATGGAATTTTGCTCGTGGTGGAGCAAACAAAGACTCTTGTGGATGTTGTTGTTGTTGTTGAGTTAAATCTAAATGTTTAAAAATGTGTTTTTGATCAAACAAAGTGAAGTGCAGGACTTTAGGGTTTTAAATTTAGCCCCGAGGCCGAGGAAGTCCGAGTCAGAGTCTGGAATCTCAAACATCTCAGACTGAAGAGGGAGAGAGAGAGAGAGAGAGAGAGAGAGAAGAGAGGGAGAGAAGAGAGGGAGAGAGAGAGAGAGAGAGAGAGAGGAGAGAGAGAGAGAGGAGAGAGAGAGAGAGAGAGAGAGAGGAGAGAGAGAGAGAGAGAGGAGAGAGAGAGAGAGGAGAGGGAGTAAGAAAGGGAGAGAGGGTAGAGAGAGAGAGAGAAAGAGAGAGAGAGAGGAGAGAGAGAGAAAGAGAGAGAGAGAGGAGAGAGAGAGAGAGAGAGAGAGGAGAGAGAGAGAGATGGGAGTTCGAGAGAGTAAGAAAGGGAGAGAGGTAGAGAGAGAGAGAGAGAGAAAGAGAGAGGAGAGGGAGAGAGAGAGAGAAAGGAGAGAGTGGGGGAAAGAGAGAGTGAAAAAGAGGGAGAGGGAAGGAGAGAAAGAGAGAGAGTGTCAGTGAGAGGGGGAAGGAGGGAGAAGGAAAAGACAGAGAAGAGACAGAGAGAGTGAGAGAAGAGAGACAGAAAGAGAAAAAAAGGAATCACCAACTACATGCATAATATCGTAATTTTCTGACTATAAGCCACGCCCTTTTCACAATCTTCAAACTCTGCAGAAGATACAGCGATGCAGCGAAGTTATAGACTTTTTGTAAACAAGTGTGAGTACTTTTTTTTTTTTTTCTAGTTTGTGCAGCTTCTATTCAGATGCCCTCAATAGTTCAAATATTACACACGACAGTCATGTGTTCCCGAAGTTAGAGCTTCATCTACAGGCTGAAAAGGAAATGATTGCTTCATAGGTCAAATTAGGCCAATTTAGCCTCTCAGGAAGTTTTAAAAAATCTCCAAACCGCCCAAATATTGTTAATCATTTGTGCTTTGTTTGTGCTGTTTTGTGCCGGGCATATTTTATTTTTATTAGCAATTAATGTCTTGTTTGCAGCAATTGTATGACGTAAATTTTGTCCAGCTGTTTTTTTACTTTTTTAAGCTTCCTAAAAGGGTGCATTGCCCCATTAAAAGAATCGTTAATTGTAATTTTTGTGTAGCTGTGAGTGTGACAAAGGGTCAACTTCACAGAGGTAAAACTGGGAGACACTTTCTTTAGTCACTTTTTGAAAACGAGGTCCAACAGCTTTACAGGGTTCCCACTCATATCCCAAGAACATTTTCCAGGACATTTCCAGGACATTCGCAACAAGGATTTTATATAATCATGACATCTACATCATCAATATTTAGCCTGTTTTGTTTGTGACAATAGTCCACATTTATGACAATCAAAGCATAACACAGTCGTATGGCCGGTTCTCAATCAAAATTTGATTTTATCAGACGGGAACAATTTGCAAAGCTGCGACTCACTTTAACAGTCTCTTTTTGGTGTTTCATGAGCATCACAGTTACAGTATTTTCGCAGTGGTGTATGGAGAAAAACATGAGCGGGGGGTCTGGGGGTCCTTCTCCTAAGATTTTTGAAAACGAAGTCAAGAAAAAAATCATGTTTTTTGAGACTTTTTACCTCAGGTTGTAGAACTAAAATCAAAATACTGTTGAACCTCTTTTGTAAAATATATGGCACCAAATAAAACATTTGGATAAAGAGCCAAGTGAAAAAACGATAAATAGATGTAAGTTTTTGCAATCCAGGTTTGCAAATCCTATGTTTTTTAGCAGTTTTACATTAGTACAAAGGCATTTATTATTTTTTTACTACAATGTTTGTACATTGCAAAAATCTGGTTCATTTGTTTGGACACTGTTATACATTTATTTATTGGACCCAATAATTTTCCAGAAAAACATTTTATTTTCCATGACATTTGGCTGTTTTTCTCATTTTTCATGTGTTTTCCATGACTGGAAAATGGGCTAATCATTTTCCAGATTTTCCAGGTTTTTCAGGACGCATGGGAACCCTGCTTTAATGCTAAAACAATTATTCTCGATTTGAAGCTACAAGTGTGAGGCTCTTCTGCAGTTGTCTGTCAGTGGGAAACTAAAATCTGTGTTTAAACAGGACTCGAGGGAACAGAAGCCACAAACGCCGCCACGTTTCCTTCTGTCATTCCCAGAGAAAAGTCTCATCAGGAGCAGCAGAGTTTGTAAGTCACTGGAGAAAGATAAAACACACGACATGAACGAGAGAGAGAGAGAGAGGGCAGCTCGGATATGGGAACATCCAGAGAGCTCCAGTGACTTTAGAGGAGCTGCAGACGACATCACAGCTCTGTGAATGTCAGCAGTGAGTGGCAACAATGCATGAGAGTCAGTGGAGAGAAGCTACAATACAAACAACTACAATTTCTGCTAAAT
Organism: Mugilogobius chulae; assembly: GCA_038363315.1. Taxonomy (NCBI): domain Eukaryota; kingdom Metazoa; phylum Chordata; class Actinopteri; order Gobiiformes; family Gobiidae; genus Mugilogobius; species Mugilogobius chulae. The sequence continues at coordinate 170,147 of JBBPFD010000725.1, read as the reverse complement.
ACTGAGGAATGATCCTACTTGAAATAGGCATCACAGATCAAAATGAGAGCAAACGGGGAGTTCGGCAGGGATGTGTTTTGTCCCCAAACCTTATAACCGTCACACTGACAACATATTTAGATATAAGACGGGAAACATGATTATGAACACAAAAAATAAAGTAAAAATGACGAACAATAGGGGTTATGCACTAAACATCTTCCTCTCTCAGATTGACAGAGGTCGTTACATCCGGTGGTGTAGTTGCTATAGTGACACAGTTGTTAACTCCAAATGCAATGGACATCAGACGAGGGATTTTGGTTTAGTCCTGACACAATCCACTTTAAAAAAAAGTTCTCTTTTGTCATCTGTTGTAGACGCAGTGACGACAGTAACAGCAGGTAAAGTGCAGCTACTGAACCAGGTTTTCATAAGGAAAAGTTGTAAAAGTGAGTGAACTACGCGAAATGTTGCTTAGCAGACATACTGAGGCTCAATGTGCTCATGAGCCCGGGCAGAGGTGCTGTGGGTCGGGAAGAAGTGAGCACACGCACCGATCGCTGTTGACAGCCCCCAGCCCACAGCGCCTCTGCCTGGACTCGTGAGCAGCGAGTCTCAGGGCCCAGACACACAGCAAGCGACAAAAATGACGTGCGTGAACAAGCGAAACTACAGCCATGCGTCCACGCATGGGTGGCCACACCGCCAGATGCAGCAGAATACGTGTGCGCGCCTGTGGTGTGTCAACGCGAGCCACTCACCCTGTGTTTCTCTATGGGAAAGCTGTTCAAGTTTGTCTGTCTGTGTTTCGGCTCTTGTATCCGGTCTATAGTGAAAATAACCACATGAACAGGTCCATATTCTCCCTCTGGACCGGCTGATCACGGCAAATGCGAGGTTTTCAATAGTAAATATGAAAACTCAAGCAGGCAGTTCTATTGAAGCAGGGCTCCGTCACACAGCCCAGGTCTGTCCCAGGATCTGTACCAGGTCTGTCCCAGGACGCGTGGAGCTGATGGCAAGTACACACATACAACTGTTGAAGCCTGATTTCTTTGTATTCTCTGTATTCTACGCTTCTAAAATAGGTTGGATTCTTTCGCTCCCGATTCTCACGCGCACAACGCTCGCCCGACGTCACGCTCGCTACGCGCGTCAAGCACCGGGTGTGTGGCCGGTCTCATTGACTTTGCATGTTTTCTAAATGACACGCGTGCATCGTTGGGCTATTTTTAACGCGCGTAGGGCTGGCGTAGCGCGAAATACGCTTGCAGTGTGTCCCTGGGGTCAGCCTGTGCGCGGAGCTTCTGTTCGTGTAGCTAGTTTGGTCACTATTAAAAACTAATTCATATGAAAACCCATTTAAGAAGCTGCTCTTTTCCTGCTGTTACAGCCATTGCTGCAACAGATGACAAAAGAGAATGTTTTTTTTAAGAGGATTGCTTCAGGACTTCCCCAAAATCCCTCATCTGATATCCATTGCATTTGGAGTTAAAGAGGTCCTATTATGTAAAAATGTATTATTCAAAGATTTTAATCTTGTTATAACGGCCCTTCCCTTCACCATTAGTTTTACTCAAAGTTATATTTGAATTGAGTCCTGCATGTTTGAGTAATCTTGTTTTGTTCTTCAGCTGCAGCTCCACTGTTCTCACCTACCACCTAGCCCCTCCCACTTGTCTGGATTTACTTGATATAATTCAAAAGATTAATACTCAAAGTGAAGCATATATGGTTCAAAACTGTCCCAGAGACATTTTCCAACAATAATAATTTGTTATTTTAAGTCTGTTGCTTCTTACAGTTAAATTTTAAATTGAAGAGGCGGGGCTTATCAGTTCTGCAGTTTTGAACAGGAAGTCAATAAAGCTGCTTCTATTTTAAAACTGTTTTAGATAAGTTTTGTGTTTTACAATGAACAAAAGGCAAATTACTGATCTGCAGATGTTCTAGTGTCTTACTAAATAGTTGGAAAAAACACAATAGGTCTCCGTTAACAACTGTGTCACTATGGCAGCTACACCACCGGATGTAACGACCTCTGTCAATCTGAGACCAGAAGACGTCAGTGCATAAGCCCTATTTCTGCTAAATATTGAGTTTGCATGACGTGTAAAAAGATATAATCGGGTAAACAGTGGCAGATAAGCAGATAAACAAAGGGAACACTTCTCTTCAATTCAACTCATTATCTTTCTCTGCTCAAATAAGATGATTTTAGTCCTTTTGATGAGTGAATTATTTGTTGTGCGACGGTAAAAATGTCCTAAAACTCCAGCTGCACTGTGAGAATTTCTGCTAAAACAAAAAAAACCTCATGACACGGACAAAATCATCATAATACGTCCACTTGAATGACGTGTATAAAACATGTGCGCGTGCTTTATAAATGCTGCTCCAGATCTGGTAAATATCAAACCAGAATCTTGTGTTTTCATGTGGTCGTCGTTGCTTTCGTTCACTTTCTCTCCTCAGACGGCAGAGCTTCGGCTTCAAACACATGAGCTCATTGGGACTTAGATGAGCCAAAACAGGACCAGAACTAGGACTAGATCTGAGCCAAAACAGTACCAGAACGAGGACTAGATCTGAGCCAAAACAGTACCAGAACGAGGACTAGATCTGAGCCCAAACAGGACCAGAACGAGGACTAGATCTGAGTCAAAACAGGACCAGAACGAGGACTAGATCTGAGTCAAAACAGGACCAGAACGAGGACTAGATCTGAGTCAAAACAGGACCAGAACGAGGACTAGATCTGAGTCAAAACAGGACCAGAACGAGGACTAGATCTGAGCCAAACAGGACCAGAACGAGGACTAGATCTGAGCTAAAACAGGACCAGAACTGAGCCAAAACTGGACCAGATCTGAGCCAAACAGGACCAGAACGAGGACTAGATCTGAGCCACAGCAGGACCAGAACGAGGACTAGATCTGAGCCAAAGCAGGACCAGAACGAGGACTAGATCTGAGCCAAACAGGACCAGAACGAGGACTAGAACTGAGCCAAACAGGACCAGAACGAGAACTAGATCTGAGCCCAAACAGGACCAGAACTGAGCCAAAACTGGACCAGAACTGAGCCAAACAGGACCAGAACAAGGACTAGATCTGAGCCACAGCAGGACCAGAACGAGGACTAGATCTGAGCCAAAGCAGGACCAGAACAAGGACTAGATCTGAGCCACAGCAGGACCAGAACGAGGACTAGATCTGAGCCAAAGCAGGACCAGAACAAGGATTAGATCTGAGCCACAGCAGGACCAGAACGAGGACTAGATCTGAGCCAAAGCAGGACCAGAACGAGGACTAGATCTGAGCCACAGCAGGACCAGAACTGAGCCAAAACTGGACCAGAACTGAGCCAAACAGGACCAGAACAAGGACTAGATCTGAGCCACAGCAGGACCAAAACGAGGACTAGATCTGAGCCAAAGCAGGACCAGAACAAGGACTAGATCTGAGCCACAGCAGGACCAGAACGAGGACTAGATCTGAGCCAAAGCAGGACCAGAACAAGGACTAGATCTGAGCCACAGCAGGACCAGAACGAGGACTAGATCTGAGCCAAAGCAGGACCAGAACAAGGATTAGATCTGAGCCACAGCAGGACCAGAACGAGGACTAGATCTGAGCCAAAGCAGGACCAGAACAAGGACTAGATCTGAGCCACAGCAGGACCAGAACGAGGACTAGATCTGAGCCAAAGCAGGACCAGAACAAGGACTAGATCTGAGCCACAGCAGGACCAGAACGAGGACTAGATCTGAGCCAAAGCAGGACCAGAACAAGGACTAGATCTGAGCCACAGCAGGACCAGAACGAGGACTAGAAATGAGCTAAAACCGGACCAGAACGAGGACTAGATCTGAGCCACAGCAGGACCAGAACGAGGACTAGATCTGAGCCAAAACTGGACCAGAACGAGGACTAGAAATGACCCAGAACCGGATCGAAGTGGGGACTGACAGTGGACAGTGCAGTTGGTCATAACACGCACATAAAAGTTTGAGAAATGCTACGAGTTTTGTCTGCGCTATTAGAATTTGTGCTAAAACAAAAAAAACGTTATGACACGAATAAAATTAGCATAATACGTCCACTTGAATGACGTGTATAAAACATGTGCGCGTGCTTTATAAATGCTGCTCCAGATCTGGTGAACATCAAACCAGAATCTTGTGTTTTCATGTGGTCGTCGTTGCTTTCGTTCACTTTCTCTCCTCAGACAGCAGAGTTTCGGCTCCAAACACATGAGCTCATTGGGGACTTAGATCTGAGCCAAAACAGGACCAGAACTAGGACTAGATCTGAGCCAAAACAGGACCAGAACGATGAATAAATCTGAGCCAAAACCGGACCAGAACGAGAACTAGATCTGAGCCAAACAGGACCAGAACGAGGACTAGAACTGAGCCAAACAGGACCAGAACGAGAACTAGATCTGAGCTAAAACAGGACCAGAACTGAGCCAAAACTGGACCAGATCTGAGCCAAACAGGACCAGAACGAGGACTAGATCTGAGCCACAGCAGGACCAGAACTGAGCCAAAACTGGACCAGAAATGAGCTAAAACCGGACCAGAACGAGGACTAGATCTGAGCCACAGCAGGACCAGAACGAGGACTAGATCTGAGCCAAAGCAGGACCAGAACGAGGACTAGATCTGAGCCAAAGCAGGACCAGAACGAGGACTAGATCTGAGCCAAAGTAGGACCAGAACGAGGACTAGAACTGGGCCAAAACAGGACCAGAACAGGGACTAGAAATGACCCAGAACCGGATCGAAGTGGGGACTGACAGTGGACAGTGCCGTTGGTCATAACATGCACATAAAAGTTTGAGAAATGCTACGAGTTTCGTCTGCGCTATTAGAATTTGAGCTAAAACAAAAAAAAACGTTATGACACGGATAAAATTAGCATAAAACGTCCACTTGAATGAGGTGAATAAAACATGTGCGCGTGCTTTATAAACGCTGCTCCAGATCTGGTGAACATCAAACCAGAATCTTGTGTTTTCATGTGGTCGTTGTTGCTTTCGTTCACTTTCTCTCGTCAGACGGCAGAGTTTCGGCTCCAAACACATGAGCTCATTGGGGACTTTAATGTAATAAAGCTCGGTGTTTACACAGATCCAGGCGCGTCGGAACCGAAACGGCGACGCTGGGCTGTGGTTCTGCTGCTGCTGCTGTTTCTGTAAAAAGACGCATAAACATGTGACGAGTTCGAGCAAAGACGCAGAGACACAGAACAGCCGCCGAAGCAGGAGTTTTACGGGAAAAACACTCGGGGCAGATTTAGATGATGTAAGGCAGGAGTAGAGTGACATGGCATCGCCCGAGCGCCGCAGGAGAACACAAAGAGAAAGAGACGACAAACTAAAACAAACACAATGTGTTATTGTGACAGGCTGAGGGACATTCTAAATATCAGGAGTGAGTGGCAAGAATGAATGAGAGTCAATGGAGAGAATTTATATTTTCTCCTGTAAGAGTCAGAACACAACTAAAATGGGAAAAAGCAGCTACAGAATGATAATACATATAAACAACCGCAATTACCATTAAATATTGAGTTTGTATGTGACGTAAAATGAGAAAATCAGGCAAACAGTGGCAGAAAAGCAGGAAAACAACAGGAGCACTTCAGTTTTTCTCACATTGGTCACTGACACAGACTTTAGGAGCACACGCAGACAAACTCAGCAACTTTCTCTGCTTAAATAAGATGTTTTTCAGTCTGTTTGACGAGTGAATTATTTGTTTTGCAACAGTAAAAATTTCCTAAATTTCCTAGTGCAGCTAAACAGGAGGTGCACAGCTAAGAAAAATGCGGAATAAGGTGAAAACTATTTGACTAGATGAGTTTTATACTGTACTGAACTCAAGATATTCCCCTTCATGTTCATTTATGTACAATATTTTAGTAATGGACCTAGATTATTTGGCTTGTTACAAACTTGTTTTAATATGTTCTTATTTCAAGACAGTGGAAAAACTCAGTGTGCTTACTTTGTCTTCTTTAAATAAGACTTGTTAAAACTCTTGTTATGAATGAATTAAAACTTAATAAATTCAAATTAAAAGTGAGTTATTCTCCATCACTTAGGACTTTCATTCATTCTTAGCAAAACAACTCAGATTAAAGGGGGGTAGCTGAATTTCTTATTCCTTCTTATTTCTTACTTTATTTGTAAAGGGACAACACATTAACCCCTTTACATTACGAGGGCCCTTCGAAGGGCCCTCCCACTTTTTCTTCAAAAATTGTATTTTGTTCAGTGTCTTAAAAAGCATACTATGAAGAACCTGGAATGGTTAAATATAAAAATCCCATTGTATCCCTTTTATTTAGAGCAAAATCAACCTCTGAGATGATTCAGACTGTAAACTACTGTAAACCTCCAAATAAAAAAAGTCCCCAAAAATTCAAAAATTTTAATAAGACTTTTGCATTGGCTCTGCCTAGATTTTTTGAGTAATTTTGGGTCCTAAAACTCATTTTGACCTCAGCGACTTTCAGCTTTTACAGAGGAAATGTCAAAATCTGCCAAATCTAGTGTCATTTATTTCTCAGCTGTAACACCAGCTTTACCAATCATTATATTTACCCAAAAAAATTTAGGCGGATTTTAGATTTTGTTTTTTCTTTTGCTTGGAGAAAGTTCTCACTTCTGATCAGAGCCTGTTGGACTGTCACAAACGCAGTTCTGGCGCCCTCTGCTGTCCTTTTACTCAAACAAACTCAGATATAGAAGAATGTAAAGTCAGCTCTCAAACATTCCAGGTTTAAGCAGAGGAAATACTCGGGATCAGAAATCTAAAGGAAGTTCTTAAAACCTGACGCAGCAGAACATTAGAGCTTTAGGACACATTATAGACACATTATACACAGATTATTTACATTATACACATATTATTTACATTAGACACGAGACGATAGAGCTTTGGGGCCTATTATACACATATTATAGGAGAATGTGCCACGTGTGAACTAAAGCCTTTGATTCCTCTCTCTCTCTCTCTCTCTTTCTTGTTTAATCAGCTCGTTCTCAAAGTCAAAATGTAAAGTCAGCCATCGCTAAAATGACAAGAATTCAGAATTCAGTCCTAAATGATGCCGCATATTTCACTTTTAATTTGGGTTAATGAAGTTTTAGTTCCTTTCTGAGTCTTAACAAGAGATGTTTGGTCTTGAAATAAGAACATGCATACTGTATTAAAAGAAGGTTCATTAGTAAAATACATATGAACATGTAAATAGTCACAAAATAAAAATGGAGATCAATATATCAAACTATTAAAAATATAATTGATTTGCCAGAAAACGTCTTAAAAGAGGTAAAAAGTTGAATTATACAATATCAAAAAAGATAAAAAGCATACAGTTATTTATTAGTATTCTTCGACTGAGCCTTGGGTCATTTACCTTCATTTGACTAAAATATATATTTCATGCATTAATGAAATTAATGTTTTTTATTTGGGGTTGCGTAATATATTCATTATTCAACATTAGATTTGTTTCAACATTGTAAAATACCTACTTTTTCATAAGATGTTTGTGGAAAAATAAAATACAAGAGACATCTTGACACTGATAGAACTAAAAGACCAAACACTAATCCAGGTCTAAACAGTAAAAAACAAATACTGTATATTTTCTGATGTTTGCAAGTAAGGCTTGGCGATATGGGAAAAATTATTCTCACGATTTTCCTGGAGACGGATCACGATTTCGATTTTATCACATTTCTTGTGACTAATGTCTTATTACCTTTGTGGTAAATACAATCATCTGCTTTTTCTGAAAGTTCCTACTTTACTGTGATTGGTTAAATCCAGCTGTCACTCACTCAGAGCAGAACAAAGACTGACCAGTGTGGGCAGAGTTTCAGAAAAACGTGACTAAGCCTTTGAAAAAAATCCCAAGACAAGCGACTTCAGCCCATAGATAAAGTTATTCAGATAATGGATTAATTAGAACATTGTGTGATAATACAATGTTGGCATTTCTTACACTAATATCAGATTTTGAAAATCTGCTCAAATCCATGTTTCATTCATAAACAAACCCGAGAATTTGCTAAAATTCACCTGAAACTAGACTGAAACTGCAGCACAAAAGACCTCAACACATGAGCTTCAAAACTCATCAAACTAATAAAAACAGACAAACAAACTCGTTATAAAGACTAGATCTTGGCAACAGATGCATTAAATAGAGAAAGTGGAAATCATGATTTGACAATTTCACCAAAAAGCAGATTGTCACAACAGTGAGCTCACCATTCGATTTTATCACGATATTGCCCAGCCCTATTTGAGAGCTTGGATGTGGACCGGATTCAATAGGCTGGAGGTACTGATTTGGCCCCAGGCCTATGTTGAATATCTCTGCTCTAGAGATAGTTTGCTTGTCATCGCTGTAGCAACAGAATCCGCACCAGGAAATAGGTCTTGTGCAGCAATCAGAAGTCTTGCTAAATGTCTTTTTAAAATCTAGGAAAACCTGTATTTAAATTTCAGTTTAATATTCAAGAAAAGTGGGCGAGACAGAATAAAGTGAAGCATATTCTACAGCTCAAACATTAGTGTTTTAAAAAAGCACTTTTCCATCACATGGAACAGGTTTGTCTCCAGAAGGTTTTAATCAGAAGTTTTTAATGCAAAGTCAGGAAATGACGAGGAAAGTGCTTCAAGATAACGATTCATCCTCTTCATAATATTATTATTTTACAAACCAAGAATGTTTCCAAAGCGAAGCAAACGGCTCTGATGTGGAGCAACATAAAGGACTATGTAGACTTAAACATGCTTAATTAAGAGGCTGGTTTCATGTCTGTGTCTGGTTCAATAATACAGGTTTACAAAATAACTCTTAATCGAAGAAGCTACTTGGATGACAAAACAAATTCACTCCAAAACTTTAGAATTCAGCCTTGTTTTGACTTTGATCCATAATTAACACGGCACATTTCCCTGACAGAAATTGGCTTTGGACGTCTACATTCATACTGTGACTCTGTGGATCTTTTACTGTTTTAAACTCAGACCTGGAGAGACTTTGAGCAGGATGTTTTCTGTGTAAATCGTTGGTTTCTTTTCTGGCTCAGGAGCTGCTGCAGTAACTGGATCTGAGGATCAGTTTAATCTCACTGGAAGAATTCACACTGAGCTAAAGATAAAGCCTCAGACCTGCTTTCACCTGACGCCAGGGACAATATTTACCGTGTTTTAATTAGAACTGACAGAAAGTGTACTCAACTACTCTTTTAGGGAAAGATTTTGCTGAACATTTTGCTTGTTTTGACCAAGTTTGACTGTTTGGTGACATTTATATTGTATTTTGGCATCCTGATCAAAATGGTTATTAGACTCATATGTCTCTTATATGTATCTCTTATGTTGTCACAAATGTAATGCTGTAAATCCTTAATTTTATATTGTAAAAGCAGTTTAAATCAGTATAGTCTGAGGGCTGTACTCTGGTGTCCTTTATGTTCGCGATGGCCAGATTTTTCACACAAGTAGTGGCATAATGCTTCAGATTTCTTTAGTTTTATGTAGTTTAGTCTCACCTCCAGTCGGGCTCCTGCTGCAGAGGATTTCCTTCCACACAAACGTCTCGTATGAAGGGACACGACTTCAGACTGTCACTGACTGTGCTCAGCTCTGAGGAGAACAGACACACACACTGTCAGGACAAGTCTTATGAGGCTAAACAATTGTAGTTTTTATTAGTGAGCTAAAGTGTGATGTGGATTTAAACATCAAAAAGAAGAAAGCACGATGATCCAGAACATTTATGAAGTGCAACGTCAATATGTTTTTAATCATAAACTAGTCCACTGAACAAAGCAAACCTTTAAATATAGAACATGTTACGTATTGTGGACTGTTCTGTACCTGACAAACAGTTGAAGCGAAGATCCAGAGTCTCCAGGGAAATAAAGTCGGACAGAGACGGCAGCTCGGTGAGACTGAAGAGAGACAAGACAAGAAAGTAGCTTCATCAAGACACATCTTTACTACAGGTAAAACTCACTAGAATGACATAAAGACACATATATTGTCCACAGACTGTCTCCACACAGGTGTTTTTGAGGCTCAGAGGAAGAGACTTAACAGGGTTTATGCTAATCTCAAAGGAAAGGTACATTTGGTGTTTATTTAGATTTTATTGATGGAAAGGAGAACACATTTAACTGTTTCCCAAGTCCATAGGTAACAAATGTTGAGTTTGAACCTGTTCTGAGCCACGTTGAGGTGTTGCATCATGGGAAGCCAGTTGTGCGTCAGACTGTGGAGGGACGAGATGTTGTTGTTGTCCAGATGTAGTTCTCTGAGGAGCGCCTGGTTCTTCAGATCTGGAGGCTGACAACACAGACAAAAGTTTTATACTGTCCATGCTGAGTATAAAGTGTGTCATTCTGTTTTGTTTGATTATAGCACAGTGACTACTCCTGAGTGGTTTTGAAATAGGCTTTATATGTTCACATTTACAAAGAAAGTGGTATTTTTTAGTTTTGGAAATGACTAGCTTGTACAATGACTCCGAAAAGCAATACAGGCGCACATTCAAAACCACAAACACAGATTCAAAACACAAAATTTTGCCTTTGTTGTTGATTGCTGAAATTGTTTATATTTTTGCTGTTTTACAGTGAAAATGCAGCTTCTGACATAAGATTAGAGCTGTGCAATATATCGAGTTTTATCCCACGGTCATTGAGAATGCCAATGCTAACTGTCGTGCGTTAAGAATGCATAACGCACAGGTAGTTCAGGCAACAGCCAATCACATTCTAAATCACTGCTCTGTGGCCGTCACCATAACAACGGGTAAATAAATGCTGCCAGTTGAGAAAGTGAGCCATAAATATGGTTGATTTCAATGTACATTTTTATATTTTTCTACCATCAAAATTTTGAAGAACTAATTTACATTTGTTGTTTAAATTAACAGCTTATGCATTCTATTTTTTCATGGCAACAGTTGTTATAATTTCATTAAGCCGGGCTCATCACTATAACAACAGACAAACAAATGTAAACAACTTTTGTCAGTCTGGAGGAACTAGATTTTTGCAAAACACAGAAACAACTAATATGTCAGACATTAACATATCATAAACAAAATTTTAATGTCCACAGGTGAGTTATTCCACTTTGTAGCCGTGGTATAAGCGCAATAAACAACTTGGAGCCGTGCGTTAAGCAGTTTAACTCACTCCGCGGAGGAACACCACTCCGCTTCAGGTCGTGGTGTTCTAAGACTCCACGTCGTGCGTTAAAACTGCATAACGCACGGCTCCTCGTTGTTTATTGCTTACTTAGATAATATCGTGAATGTTGTTTTGAGGATATCCAAAATTGAATATGGAGTATATCGTGCAGTAAAAATTAGCTAAAAAGAGCTTATTTGCATTAAAAAATGTCTAATAATGCTGTACTTTTTTAAAGACAACGCAAGTTTAAATAAATACTGTTTCATAATTTGTACATTAATCAATTCAAAGAGCTTTATAAAGCAGGACAATTATTTATAATGGCAGATTTCTGCACTTTTGTGATTAATTTGACAAATAGTTGTTTAATAATTAAACACATGACCATCTAAATCGAGAAAACAAGGGACTATGTGAGCCAAGAATTTGTATTTTACATGTTTTGAGTAGATTTTGGTTGGTTTGAACCTGATTGTCAACAGAACAAATATAAAATATATAATTTGCAAAAAAACAACAACACTCGTTTGAAATTATGGAAAAAAATATAATTATTATTTAAGACAGTCAAAGGTCCTCGAATCACGATAAACAAGACGCCATTCAATCAATTTTAAACTGATTAGAATATTTAGGTTTGTCGTTTTTCCAGTGGAACTCATTTGAACACAGATTTTAACACATTTACGTTGAACCGACAGAATATCGTCCAAATATTGTTCTCGAGATTTGCCAAAAAATTTTCGAGATATTCATTTTTGTCAATATCGCCCAGCCCTGCATACTGTAAGATCTTGTCGCACACACAAATTCAAAGTTCAGTTTGTAGTCTTTATTCATGTGTCGCCAAAATTGGTATCAAGTATGAAGTTTATCCTTTAGTATCACAGTGGCAGAGTGGCTAGTGCTCTGGCCTCACAGCAAAAAGGTTGCGAGTTCGAATCTGTGTGGAGTTTGCATTTTTGTCCTTGTGTCTAGGTAAACTAGAACGTGCAAGTTAGGGTAAAATCCTCCAGCTACAGAACATCTGGAGATGTTTGAGCTCTGCACTGTGGAGTCACTGAGAAGATGCTCCAGCGATTTAAAGGATGATCAAATGCAGAGAAAACATTTATAAAGCTTTGAGTGTATAGTGATGCTGATTGGTATCTTGCTCCATTAGACTAGCTACATCTGGTGGTTTTCCAGCTCTTTGAACGTGTGCACTTGAACTCTTCTCACAGAAGAGCGCGGGCAAGTGCGTACCATGTGACTGCGCTGACAAAAATCAGAGGAGAGCTGCTTGAGCAGATCAAAGCAAAACTAAGTTTAAAAATACAAAGCTTTTTGTTATTTTTATTCAAGGTTTTTAATATAATAGTCTCATTTTACATATATGCATTTATCAGTATTGCACATGAGACAAAACAAACACCTACAGCTTTTCTGACCAATAGATAGAGGTTGTCTTATTTATACAATATTAAAATAATCAATAAAGGTTTGATAACTTTCATAAAAAAGGTCTTCTTAAGTGAGAATTTTTTCTTTTCATGTTTTAGATATTGCATTATATATCCTTAATAAATGTAGATGAGCTGAAGGAATTTTGTTCTTACAATTGGTAAAATTAAACATCTGCCCAATAAAGTAACATAGTTCAAAACAATCTTTTGTTTGCGGTTTAAACATAATCCAGGAGTTCCTGGATTAACTCCTGGATTATGTTTTAACCCAATCACAGGATCCAATGAAAGCCTAACCTTAAAATAGTAGAAGTCTTCAAAGTAGTCATCAGGACAGTGTTTCCGAAGATCAAGACGTTTCGACTCTCATCCGAAAGTCATTTTCAATCTCAGATTTTCGGAAACACTGTCCAGATGACTACTTTGAAGACTTCTACTATGGATCACTCGTGGATGAATGAGGGACTACACCGCCTTGTTGCCTAACCTTAAAAATCAAAGACTAAACTTCAAATATCTTTGTCCACTAGGGAGTAATTTTTGTACAATTCCAAAATGTATGAGACAATGAGACAGGAGCATGACCACAACGTTCACAAGAAGCGTAATACAAAGCTATTTTTGAAGAAAAGTGGAGTATTTTGAACCGGATAAGAATGAATATTATACATTTTATAATAGCTCTGTGAGTAGAACTAGTAACACAGATAGTTGTTTATTTAATGTTTTGTGTTATTAGTGTGTGAAAAGCACCTGTGTGAGGCTGTTCCCGCTCAGCTTCAGACTCCACAGCAGAGCACAGCGGTTCAGCTCCTGCACACACACCAGGAGGTTCCCGGACAGATCCAGATGGAGCAGAGCGTTCAGAGCTGAGAGACCTGAGGAGCTGGTGAGCTGGTTCTGTCTGAGAGAGAGAATCTGGAGACGGCTCATGGACTCCACAGCTCCTGGAAACATTAGGTAGAGTTTACTATCTGTGCACTGGGAGCTCAAATATATAGTGTATTTACAATTATTTATGATCATTCAGTCAAATGTCCTCAAAATCATTCAGTCAAGTTCTGTCTTTCCATCCTGTCTTGTCCTGTCCCAAGTTCCAAAAACACTTGTGGATACTTCCTTTTCATTCCTTGCAAATCAAAAAAAAAAATCAATTCTTTTTGGGGAATTTGCCAAGATGTGTCTAAAAGCAGAGAGCGGACTTCAACTAAATAATCACTCCAGCAAGTTCAGAGTTTCACATGCAAGGTAAATACTTCATCAGAGAAAGACAATGGACTTATAAAAGTGAGAATTATTGCCTCAGTGCTAAATAATAAATAATATAAATATAAAGTAGACATTTCGATAAAAATACATTAAATGCCGGGCCGATTGTTTTGTAAAAAGCTTCTGTTTGCAGAGTTATTTTAACAATACCTCTTTCCCTGTCAATGACGTCTATTTCCCTTATTGACCTTTTATTCTACATTGGTCTCTCTGATGCTCGTGCTGACTTTGTCTACAGTTCAGAGATTCACCAGCAGAGGGGGACAGTGTGAGCGCTAGAACCCAGAGGAGGTCACATTTACACATGACAGTCGGCTCTGTTGTAGGTTCACAGCTGCTTCTGGAGGTCGTATTTCTTTTCAAACAGATCACAGACAAAACATGTTGGACTAAAAACACAGTTGAGTAAGTTTAGAGCAGATATTTGATCTTTAAACTGAAGAAAAGACGATCCTACTGGACTAGGACTCTGAGGAGAACGACACATGCAGCGAGTCTAGAAACGTCCTCTTCTGTGAGCAAGTGAAAAGTGTCAGAGGAAGTCAAACTACTGGATTTATTCAATCTAATCTCTGCTCCATGAAAGAGGCTGAATCTACAGAATCTGCATCAGAAAGTAGAAAACGTCTGTAACGTCTGTCTGTTTATGTGTTGTGACTGTTTTACCGAGTCGTGTGATGCGATTGTGGGACAGATCCAGTTCTCTCAGGTTCTCTGCTCCTCTCAGACCCTTCGTGGATCTCAGAAGGTTGTGTCCCAGTCGCAGAACTAACAAACTCTTCATGTTTTCACAGTCCACAGAAGAAATCTCGTTTTCCTGAAAGAGATACAAGTTATTTATTTGTGAGGTTAATATAAACATGCAGTTGTAGCGCTGGTGTGTTTGGATTCACCTGAACGTCGATGTAGCTGAGGCGGAGCAGGTGTTTGACGTGTTCCAGACTTTTGAGTCCACAGCGTCTGAGAGTGAGAGAGCAGAGACTGACGCAGGAGGACAGAGAGGACAGACTGAAGCTGGAGACGTCCTGCAGGTCCACTGAGGTCAGCTGAGGGGAAACACAGAGGAGAACAAACATCACTGAGGAGAACCAGAGAGAGAAACAAGAGGTAATACAAAAGTGAATGAGTCTAGTCAGCAAAAGAAAGCACCAGACTGGAAATGTTGGCCTCGTGTGCATAACTTCAACTTTAAGAAGAGGCAAAATAGACTCTATGTCACTCATTTACATGGTTCTTTACATAAAAAGAATACACTGTGTATTCTTTTGATAGCATTTGATACTGTATATGGTAGTCTTGAGCAAACTGCAGCCCGGTGCCCAAATGTGGCCTGCGACCTTTTTCAATCAGGCCCCTTTTTTGAGAAACAGAAATGCAAGAGACAAAAACCTATAACATTTGGAGATTAAATTTACAATGGTATGAGAATAAAGTCAAAGCCATAAAAATATTAACGTTTTACAAGATTAAAAATGTAATTTAGATCATGAACTTTGTTATAGATAAAAAATTCTGTTGTGTTTTTCTATGTAAACATTTGACTCGTCCAAGTGCTGATATTTAGATTTTTCTTGTCAAATTATCATAATAAACTTCTAACATTTTGAGATTAAGCAATCATTTTATGAAATAAAGTTGAAGCTTAAGAAAGCAAAATTTAATATGAGAAAAAGAGTCTTTGTTTTTTTTTTTTAGAATAAAGTTGACGCCATAAAAAGAAGCTATTTTATGGATTAAACTTGACGTTTTATGAGATTAAAATCATAATTTTACAATAAAAATTAATATTTTGTTGGACACTATTTATCTGTCCCGGTCTTGTGTTTGCATTAATGAGAATCTGTTGTCAGTCCGGCCCTCCACCACGATTCTGGGTTGAATATGGCCCTTGAGTCAAAATAATTGCCCACAACTGCTATACGAGAAAGAGAGAGAGAAAAAGAAAGTAAAAAAAGAAAGAAAGAAAGCTAAAAACAAATTGTCATGAATGAGGCTGGATGTTATTACGGTTATAGGAAATAAATAATAATATATGACACGCTTCAATTGAGATTCTTGTCACTTTCTATTAGTGACAAGACTCATTCACGTCTTTATTAAATGTTACTGGCCTGCAGAATGTCATGTCAAGTGAACTTTTATTACTACAGACAATACCTACTTACAGTATGTGTATCTGTTTTCCTGGCTCTTACCTGTGTGAGTTTCACTGCTGTGTCCTGGAGCAGTGTTTGAAGTGGCAGAGGAGTCAGACGGTCCAGCCCAGCCTCTGCAGCAGCTTCTCCTCCTGGCCTCTCCTCCTCAGCTCCAGCCCTGCTCCTTCTCCTGGTCCTGGTTCTGTCCTTGGTCCTGGTTCTTCTCTCGCTTCTTCTGTTTCTGTCTCTCCTGATTCTGCTCCAGGGCTCGCACTCTCTCATCCACCTCAGCCTCTTCTGCTCCGTCTCCTCCGGCAAACACAAACCGGACCAGACAAAACCTCCGATCCACGAACTTAACCCAGTTTCACCTTCGACGACACGTTCTGCGAACTGACATTGTCTAGACTTTATCATCTTTACAATCCCATCACAGCTTTTCTCGACAATCTTTTCTATTATCCTGGTTTGATCATTTTAACACCAAACAATTCTTCTTTCTCTGTAGTTTAAAATGTCCGCCTTTTTGCAGCTGTATTTGGACATTTCTGTAGCCGAATCGACCAAATCACTTTCTCTTTGCCTTATTATTAGCTGGAAAAATGTCGTTTTGTCCAGTTTTCTTCGTCTGGTTTGCTCTTTCATTGATAAATCCTGTTAATCTTTGGTAACAGCAGTTTCAGATGAATTCTGGTTTGAAAAATGTTTATTTCTTGTAAAGTTATGGCAGCTTGAAGGGGTTTTGACGCCGTTTTGTCCAACTTCTTCGGTCGAGTTTTTGTGAATCTATGTGTTTTTTGAGGAAAGTAAAGTATTAAAACTAAGGATTTCTTGTTTGAATCAACTTCTTTAATGTTATCTGGTTTGTGAAGGTCTGTTTATGATTCAAACTTTTACACAAAGTTTGCTAGATTTCCTCACTTACGATATTTTGCGATTCTGTGACGTTTTCAAGAACAAGTGCTGTGTAAGAATTAAAAACTGAAGATTTTTGTCTGCGTTACTTCTCTACAGAATTGTACTTGTTTGTGGTTCAACATTTTTATACAAGTTTGGCTCTGATTTTCTCACTTAACTTGTATTTTGAGATTCTGTGGACACATTTTCCAAGAAACAAGAGTGAATTGAGTTTGATCTCTTGTCATTGCATTATTATTAGTATTGCTGGTCATTTCATACTGTTCGGCATGAATTTTGGACAAATTCTTACAAGTTTGCTTCCCAGAATCTTTAAAATTGCCTTCACATTTTGTATTTGAAAGTTCGTCCTTGTCGTCTCTCACTCTGGCGCCGTTTTGTCTCTTCTCTTCCATTTCTTCATCAACGTTTTGTGATAAATCCTTGTTGACGATGTATCTTTAACCGGTTTGGTTTGGGTTTGTGAAGAATCTACATCATTGAAAGATTTCTTGTCTGCGTCAACTTCTCTGATAGAATTTGTAAAGGTTCTGTTTATAATTGGACATTTTTGCAAAGTTTGGCTCATACTGTCCTCATTTGACGTT
This sequence comes from Mugilogobius chulae, assembly GCA_038363315.1. Lineage (NCBI taxonomy): Eukaryota > Metazoa > Chordata > Actinopteri > Gobiiformes > Gobiidae > Mugilogobius > Mugilogobius chulae. Next base: position 152,576 of record JBBPFD010000725.1, on the reverse strand, counting down.
GGAGTTTGCGATTCTGTGACCACGTTTTCCAAGAAACAAGAGTTGAATTGATCACTCTTGACTGCATTATCCTTACTATTGCTATCTTTTTTAACCGTTTTGATACTAGACGTTACAAATCTTCTTCTGCAAAGCCAAAGCTAGTTGTAGCTGTAGTTTTGCGACTGCTTAATGGATTTTCTTGACAAGCCGTTGATACATTTGGTAAATCATTGGCATTAAAAACCAAACTGCTTTCTAGTGCACGACTAAAGCTAGTTACAGTTGAATTTTGCCCTTTTTGCAGTCCTTTGGTGGAATTTCTTGACAAAATGCCGCTGACACATTTGTTGAGTTATTGATACCAGACATTGTACAATCTTCTTCTGCAAAGCTAAAGCTAGATTTAGTTAAATTATTGTTTTTCCTGCTGTTGTTTGGTGGACTTTCTTGACGAACCATTGAACAGGCTTCTTGTGTAAAGCTAAAGTTAGTTGTGGTTGTATTTTTGGAGTCATTCTTTGAATTTCCTTGAAAAACTGTCGATAAAATTGGTGAGTCATTGATACTAGACACTGCATCTTCAACAAAGCTACTAAAGCTAGTAGTGCTTGTATTTTTGCGACTGTTTGATGGATTTTCTTCACAAGCTGTTGATACATTCGGCAAATCATTGATATAAAACATCGTACAGTCTTCTTGTGCACAGCTAGGTCTAGTTAGTTTTTTGCTTAATTTGGATCTATTCTTGGTATTTTCTTCTTTCTTCGTTGATATCTTTGGAAAATGATTGATGCTCGACATTGCACAATCTTCTTCTACAAAGCTAGAGCAGTCATAGTCGCATTTTTGCAGAAGTTTGGTGAAGTTTCTTGACAAACCGTTGATACATTTGTTGAATTACTGATACTAGACGTTGTACGATCTTCTTCTACCAAAGCCAAAGCTAGTTGTAGCTGGATTTTTGCGACTGCTTAATGGATTTTCTTGACAAGCCGTTGATACCTTTGGCGAATCATTGGTATCAAACATCGAACACTCTTCTTGTGCACAGCAGATCTAGTTACTGTTGGATTTTTGCTTGTTTTGAGCTATTCTTGTATTTTCTTGACAACGTTGATACATTTGGTAATCATTGGTATTAACATCGAACATTTCTTGTGTAGAGCTAAGCGTTTCAGTTGTATTTTTGATTCTTTTCGTGCAGCTTCTGACAAACCGTTGATACATTTGTTGAATTATTGCTACCAGACGTCACACAATCTTCTTCTGCAAAGCCAAAGCTAGTTGTAGCTGGATTTTGCGACTGTTTAATGGATTTTCTTGACAAACAGTTGGTAGATCCGTGGTATTAAACATCCTGCAGTCTTCTTGTGCACAGCTAGATCTAGTTACTGTTGGATTTTTGCTTGTTTTGGAGCTGTTCTTGGTATTTTCTTCTTCCTTCGTTGATGTATTTGGAAAATGATCGTTGCTCGACACTGCACAATCTTCTTCTACGAAGCTAGAGCTAGATTTAGTCACGTAATCGCGTCCTGTTGGTGAATTTTCTTGGCAAATATTTGATACATCTTGTAGATTATCAGTGTTAAGCATCGAACAGTCTTCTTGTGTACAGCTAAAGCTTGTTACAGTTGGATTTTTGCCATTTTTGGAGCCATTATTCAAGCTTCTTTGACAAACATTTGGTAAATCATTGATATTCGACGTCAAACAGTCTTCTTCTGTCGCATTGTTCTTGGGATTTTCTTGCCAAACCATTGATACATTTGTCGAATTGTTGATACTAGACATTATACAATCTTCTTCTGCAAAACCTAAGCTAAAATTAGACATTATTTCTTCATTATCCTTGCTGTGTTTGGCAAATTATCGATACTAGACATCGTACAGTCTTCTTGTTTAGTGCTAAAGCTAGTTCCAGTTGGATTTTTGAAGCTATTCTTGGGATTTTCTTGACAAACCGTTGATTCTTTTGGAAAATTATTAGAAGAACGCTTGTCTTCTGCAAATCCAAAGCCAGTAAGGTAGTTTTTGTGTCATTTTTGCAGTCATTCGGTGGATTTTCTTGACAAACCGTTGATAAACTTGACTTATATTTGCTACCAGACGTTGCACAATCTTCTCCTCCAAAGCTAAAGTTAGTTGTAGTCCTATTTGCTTGTATTTCCACACTTCTTTTATCGCCGTTTTGAAAAGACAATTTGTTTGCACTGCCTTCTTCTTCATCAAATCCAAGTTTCTGTTTTGTTCTTGGGTTACTTTGGCCACATTCGCACTTTTTATGTCTTCTACGTCTTTCTTAATTCACCAATATTCGATTGTTGCACTAATTTTAAACTTCTGAGCAGAAAATTACAGCTGATTCCGATCTTCTTTTTGCCTTTTTCTTTAGTCAAGTTTGCTTTTTCTTCCTCACATTTTCCTTCTTGCGTTTCAAAGTCAGATTGTTGCTTTTTGACTGTTTTGTGAAGAAATTCCACCAGATTTTCTTGTTGAAATCCGTGTTTTTCCAACGCTTTTTGTTTAACATCGTCTCTCATAACTTTATCTCTGTTTTCTTGAGCTTTTCTACTCGTCAAATCTGATTCTAAACTTGTCGTCTTTGCACAGTTTGTCTTCTCTACCACTTCTTGATAGGACTTGGGATTAGTTTCTGTCAAATTGTCCATGTTCGTACTAATTCCATCTGCTTTAGTTGTGTCTGGAATAAGATTTAGTGCAGCTGTTTCTTTGCTTCGTGTTTCTCTTGATGTTCTTGTCTAGTTTCAGAGTCTGGGTTGCGTTCTGCTGTGTCCGTTTGAATGGTTGTGTATTTTATTTGCCGTTGGAGTCTTTCTCTTTTGCGTTCTTCTTCTTCTTCTTCTCGTTGTTTCTCCAGTTCAAACTTGATCTGCTCCCGCCGCGTTTTCAGGCTCTCCTCCTCCACTCGCCGCCTCAGAGAGTTCAACATTTCCTGAAGAGAAAATAGAAAGAGGAGTTAGAAGGGTTTGAGGTCAAAATATCTGCAAAAACGACAAAACAATCGAGCAGCAACAATTACAGTATTTCAATACGTGTGAGCAAATTTAGTCTTCAAATATTTGTTTAGTTGTTTTAGGAATCAGACAATAGGTAAATACTGACATAAAGTTAAAAAAGCCTTGTTATCGATATATTCAAAAATTATATTTTTTAAAAATATAATATATATAATTATCTTTAATCACACATGATAAAGATAGACCATTTAACAATTTTTCAAGTTCATAAGTGCTTGAAGTTAGTTGTGTTACTATGATTTGAGTACGTTTTTACTGTCACTTCGGATATGTTTGTACATAGTGTCATTTAAATTATTTCAGATGTATTGCTGACAGTTTTTGTCAGACATTTAAGAGAAAATATATTCTGGATCCACGAGGATTAAGCTTAGACACTACAGTTAAATCTTACATTTAGAGATCAAATGGAACATAAATTATTTGTGCACAAATGACCAGAATATTTAGGACATAAACATAGAGTTTGTAGATGATGAAAGAGTAAACCTGCTGCAGAAGCATCTCCTGTTCCAGTTTGTGTTGAGCTCTTTGTGTTTCCAACTGCAGCTCCGCCTGAAGCTCCTGGAAACACAGAGAAATGTCAAAACAGGAGCAGGACAACAACTATTATACATCTGTGGTCTGTGAGATACTATGTGGTGTGAGGAGGCAAAATGATTCCTATTGCTTAAAATGAAACGATTAACTTGGGTTTAGGAACAGGACCACACCAACTTTATCACTGGCAAACCACGCTTCGCTCGCCTCCTCAGCCACGCTTCCAATTACCCTCTACTTATACCGTGCTCTCCCAACAACAGGTCTTGTGTCAACCTTCCACCCCATATCTTATCTGTCCTCCTGCTGAAGACATCCTCATCTACACCACCATTTTATCTTTCCATTCATAATCAACAACTATCGAAATTATAGTCTTTTTTTGTGGTGTAATCCTTGCTAGTGAGAATTCTTCTAACAGGTCCAAGAGTTGTGTAAAAGGTAGGAGTCTCAACACTTTGTTCTCCACAAGAGGATTTTGAACCTGAATAGCTTGAGTCACATGTCAAGTCTGTGGGTTACGTGTGACTCATAGTTACAGCTATTATAGGTTTTATCTATGTAACTGACGAATGACAATTAGACACACCTGAATCTCTCTTTCTTTCTTTTTTGATTAATTACCTAAATTTACTAATTATAATAAAATGTTAAAACAGTGTGACCTGCTCTGCCTCTTTCAGCCTCCTCAGCTCCTCCTCAAACTCCTCTTCTCTCTGTCTCCTCTGCTCTTCCATCCTCTGCTCCTCCATCCTCTGCTCCTCCATCCTCTGCTCCTCCATCCTCTGCTCCTCCATCCTCCGCTCCTCCATCTTCTGCTCCTCCATCCTCTGCTCCTCCATCCTCTGCTCCTCCATCTTCTGCTCCTCTTGTTTCTCTCTCTCCATCGTCTCTCCTTCGTTTTGTTTCTGATTCTCTTCTGTCAGATGAATCTCTAAAACCTTCTCTACGTCTGAACCATCAGCTTCTGAAACACACAACATAAAAACCATTAGACAGACCATGATTTCACTATGATTTTCCTCTTTTCCTCAGTTTCAGAACGTGTTTCCAGTTGAACATGAGCAGCATATATAACATAAAAACGCGTAAATCTAACTTGTCTTTAAGATCATTAGTTGAGGTTTAGTTTACAACATAACTTACAAAACATCTAAAATTAAACTACATTTTCCATTTATTTAAAACAACATTTGCACCTCTACTTCTGGCCTGAGCTGGTGATAATATGTTCAGTACCTTCAGTGTGAGGACGGAGAGAGAAAAAGGATTCTTTAGGTCGAGGAGTCAGGAAGCTGCTGATCTGTTCACAGCAAAAGGACTGAAAGAAAACACATTTGTTAAGTTAATATAAAATACAAAAAATAAATAAATCAATATGTGTGTTTCCATTCACCTGCAGCTGTTGTTGAGCGTCTAAACGTTTGTTTGGAGAAGAGAAATCCACATCACTGTCCAGCTCTGTGAAATCTAAAAAAAAAAAAACACAAAAGACAATGTTTATAGAAAATATAGTGACACATCTGTGTTCAGAGCGGGTTGTGGCCATTAGAGGGAGCAGTTACTCTGTCATAGAAGCAGTGAGTGTACTTATAAAAGCCTAAAGGTTTAGTACTCTGAAATAGTATTTTAAATGTTAACAAATCATGTATCGGCTGTCAGACGTTAGAGCTCGTCAGACTTAACACCAGAGCGTCTGTGAGTGGAGACTGTGTGGTTCCAAAGTTCAGAACATCGTTTGGACAGTCAAGTGTCTCTTCTATTGGATCCAGACTGAATTCTCTCCCCACAGAACTAAAACTACAGACAGATCCAAACATTTGAAAATGTGGCTGAAATCACAACAAATCCACACATGACCATATTTATTCAAATGTACGTTTTTAGTGTTTATTGCTACTGTTTCATTCTTTGTATCTGTGTTTAACAGCTCCTGTGGACAGATTTAGCACTTATACACTTAAAACAATGCATCTGGTTCGTCCAATAATTGCTATGTCCATATTAAATAAATTAATAAATCAAAATGAAATGAAGGTTGCGGTTAAGATCCATATTTTTAAACTTCTATTAAGAAAAGTGGTAAAAGAATTTAGTTTGATTGGGAAAATGTTTACTTTTTTTGTTTTCAAGAACAAAACCTGCAACAAGTCAGAACATTTTAGGGGATCTCCCAGTTTAGAGCCTAATTACGGTACTGGTAGTCAGAAATAAAGTTTGCATTTTGATTGAAGAGATGAAGATTTGGATCTCGGTATTTAAAACCCTCCGTACAGTCCTGGTGAAAGTCAAAAATGACGTAACCTCAATGTCTGAATATATATGCCAAGAACAAACCACACCCACAAACCCCATGAGTGCTTCTGTACAGTTAGATAATTTGGTGCACCATATATTATTATTATTTTAGTCTTACTGGTGTAAAACATGTCCTACCTTCATCCTCCTCCTCTTCATCATCATCGTCTCTCAGGATGAGTCTCTCACAAAGCACAGCTCGGCTTCTGGAGTTTTCAAAGTAACTCAAGAGAGAAGCTGGAACATCACCTGGAGCCTAAACAACCAGAAACGTCAGAATATGATAAGAATAAACTAATTTCTGTAACTTAAGTTTGAATTTTAGTTTAACATGAATTGTATTATTTGTCCTGGAAGAGTTCATTTCAGTTATATTTTTTCCACTTTATTTAACACACAATTCCACTAATGATGTTCCAAAGTATGATTTTAACTATTTTTCTACTGAATTGTAGTTTACTTTTTACCTCCAGAAATTACACTGCGCAGCTCAAATGTCACAAACTTTTTACAAACTTGACTTAGTGTACATTTAATTAACGTTAATTTCAGAGTATGACGCTGGCATCACTGACAAAAGTAAATCCTTTTTAGATTTAACTAACATGAACGAGAAATGTTAAGCTCATAATCTAGCTAAATTTACTTATTCCAGAATTTAAACACAGTTCTAGTTTCTTTAAAGTTAAAGCTAGCTAAGTTAGTTGTTGATGTTGGTGGTGATGTTTATAAAGTTTGAACTAACTTTAGCGAAACTGACATTTGTTTAAAGTACAAAGTAAAGTGAAATTAGCTAACTAGCTAGCTAATATTACGGTTGAAATATTTAAATATAAAAATTACGACGTAGAATTCTTAACTCATTAAAATAGGTAAAAACAGAAGTCAAATGTGACAAGTCTAATTTTGAGGTTTAGTTAGTAATAAAACGATTAAACAACGACACAAACGTACCTCTTCTTCATAAAACGAGTCTGTTTCCTCAGAATCTTCAGTTGTGTCCGTGTTTGACCCGTCCGCCTCAGTCATGGTTTTTACTTACAACAACTTTATGGAAAATCACGTTTTTGTGTCCATTTAAGGTCAAGAAACTTATAAACACGTAAATAGTTGTGTTAACGAGTAAATTTCACCTTCGCATTGTTTATTGTCGAAAACCAAAGGCTTAAAAGGCTGTTTTCCTGTTTTTAACTGATAAAAAGTGCGTAGTAGTGAGTGTAGTGACCTGAGACCCGCGTGCGGTCACCATGGAAACGGCAGCGGCTCAACGGAAGTGTACGACGGACAAACAAAACGAAAGGCATTCGTGTTAATATTATAACAATATTAATTATTAAATATTACAATAGTACACATATTAGGTTTTTAGGCTCGAGAGTTCAAATAAAAATAAATAAATAAAATATTAGGTAACAAAATAATATATTTAAAGACCTACATGTCATTATCCCAGACGAGGAACAGGGGGCAGTATTATACTAAGAGATCATTATGCATCAAAGACTACTACCTACTACTACACTACTACACTACTACTACTACTACTACTACTACTACTACTTACTACTACTACTACTACTACTACTACTGACTACTACTGCTACTACTACTAACTACTACTGTACTGCTACTACTACTATACTACGACTGCTACTACTGCTACTACTACTACTACTACGAACTGCTACACTGCTACTACTACTACAACTACTCTACTACTACTACTACACACTACTACTACTACACTTACTACTACTACCACTACACTACTACTCTACTACTACTACTCAACTACTACACTGACTACTACTGCTACGACTACTACCTACTACTACCACTACTACTACTACTACTACTACTACTACTACTGAACACTCTTCAGGACTTATGTTTTATGTTACAATATCATTACTATTGCATTTGCTTCTTCTTTATAGATGTTCCATTCAAAACACTATTTTAGCTCTAACTTTATGGTAACTGATTAGCTGTAGGCCAAAACTGAATTCACAGTGCAAGGATAATTCTATCACAAAACAATCAGAAATCAAAATTACTTTTCTAAGAGACATTTTATTATGCAATGGAGTAAAAAAAATGAAATAAAAAGTTAGTATGTGTTGAATGTAGACCTATTTATGTATTATTAATAACTGGCAATGGTCCTAACTTAAAAATATATACTTTATATCAGAAGTGGGACATGGTCATTGTTTTTGCAAGTCTCAGTATTTGGCCTCTGCTTTTATCATCATTTCTACCGCTTAATCCATAGGGGTCGTGGGTGACTGGAGCCTATCCCAGTGACTTTGGGCCTTAGGCGGGGAACACCCTGGACAGTGGCAACTCGTCGAGGGTTAGACAGACAAACATTCACTCTCTCATTCACTCACTAAGGGAAATTTACAGTGATGCCCAATTAACCTAAACATACATGTTTTGGAGGTGGGAGGAAACCGGAGAAAACCCACTGTGACACGGGGAGAACATGCAAAATCCACCCAGAGAGATCGTGAGATGTTGAGATGGTCCGACAGAGCCAGAGCTCTAACCACTCTGCTACTGTGCACTCTCCTCTGCTTGTGGTTTCTTGTTTAAAGTTTTTATATCTGACTGAAAACATTTTGTAATTTTGTACGTGTATTTTGTTTATTTATTTGGATCCCACATTAGTCTTTAAGCAGACCCCAGGACTAAGACTTGAGTTGATTCTCCATTTTAGGAAGTCTCAAGTATCAAAATAGTGACTCGAGCCTACACTTCTGCTAGATTTGCTTCACTGTGAACCCTTTTTGAAATCTAAGATTAAACACCAAACGATCGTGTCCTTACTGTCCGTCAGTAAGATCGTGTTCCCAGAGTGAGAAAGTGCAGCCTGTTCCTCTGAGTGGGTCTGAGGCTGTAACAGGGTCACGTTTTTGGAGCTCTGAGGTGGATCACAGGATCTGAACAATCCAGTCTTTTTGTCCCAAACAAAGCTTTAGTTTAACGTGTTTAAGTCATCTGCAGATCAGAGTGACCTGCTCCGACTCACGCCCAGCAGCACATTCCTCTCACCAGCACAAATATGCAATTGTTTAGATTTACAACACGATTTATGAACTTATTTTTACTGGAAGTGTCTGCCTGGTTCACTGTCATGCAGTTTCTTCTTTCTTAAGCCAGTCTCTCACCCAGCAGGCTTTGGGGTTTTGTCTGTTGGCTGTTCTGTTGAGGGTTCTTGCTTCTCTTCTGTATAATTGTGTTGTGAAATAAACTACATTCACTTAGAACAGGCCTAGTGCTTGATTTATTATATTTACTGTCTGAAAAACAAGATTTGCTTATGTATGAATCTAGAGTATTTTCTTGTTTCAATTCTTTTTTTTTTTTTTTGAAACATATCTTTATTGTTTTTGTTTTCATAAAAATCTTAAAAAAAATAATAATACACCATTGTCTCAAATTAAATATGCCAAAAACAAATTTGTGAAAAAATAAAAATACAAAAATAATAAAAGCACACAAGTAGTAAATGATAAATAATAATAAAAATAATAATGATAAAAAAAATAATAATAAAATAAAGGGGGGGGGGGGCAGACATTTGTATTACTTTACACTACATTTGCCTCAGCATTTACATGATCTTCATGGAGATTATAAGTCTCAAGGAATGTGTAAAAGACTGTCCAAATGTCCCAGAATGTGTCCAGTTTATTCCTTGAAATATAGGTTATTTTTTCCCAAAGCCAAGATCGATGTTAGTCCACTCAACCATTGTGACACTCCCACACACATTTTGATCCTTCCAGGATCTAGCGATGCAGCGTTTAAGCCTCCAAAAAACCAATATTCAAACACGTTTTTTGTATTTTTAGAAAATGTAAGCCTCTCAGAATAAACATTGAAAATACATAATGTTGGCTCAAGGGGTATCGTTTTCCCAATAACTTGACTCAGCACATTCAGTATTTTTACTCCAGAAGTTGTTTACTTTGGGGGCACTCCCACATACAATGGAACAAAGTTCCCTTTTCAACTCCACATTTAGTACATGTGTCTGGGATGTTTGGGTTGAAATGATTGTGAATTTAACTGGTGTAATGTACTGTCTCGTTAGCCATTTATATTGTAGAAGTTTAGACTGGGGTGTTTATTGTTTGCGTTTGAGCTAATGTGCATGCTTTACGCCAGTCCTCCTCTGATAGATCACATGTAAGTCGTTCTTCCAAGCATTCAAATATCGAATGTGCTGTGTCGCTAGAGTTGTCCATAAATTGTTTATATAACACAGAGACCTGACCCCTTCCTTTAAATGCTAGTAATAATGTTTTCAAGAGAAGATAGCAAAGGAGATCTCAAGCTATTGCCCTGTTTGGACCTGACAAAGTTTCTCATTGAAGATATTTGAAAAATGTTTTGATGGAATACCAAAAGATTCTTTTAGCTGCTCAAAAGACATAAAGGTGTTTTCTTTGTACAGATCAGACACCTTTGTTATACCTTGCTTAGACCAAAATTTAAAACCTAGATCAGGCCCTACCAGGGGGAAAATTTTCAGTTACCAAAAATTGGAGTAAAATATGATAGTTGCTGTAATTCCCCCATATACTCAAAAACATCATACCAGATTTTAATTGTATTCTTTAAAAATGGATTGCAGTCTTTTTAATAAGTTTCTTTTTTATCAGCTGAATAGAGGTATAAAATGTGGTGGAATATTGATAGATAGAGACTCAATCGAGACCCAAGCCGGTGCCTGATCTGGAACAAAGTAAAACATTGCAGCTCTCACCTGAGCAGCCCAAAAGTACCAAAGAAGGTTAGGAGTTGTAACCCCCTCGATCATAGGGAGATACAGTAATGAGAGCCTGAGCCTAGGTCGTTTGTTATTCCAGAATAAATTTGTAAAGAGTTTTCTCAAGGTTTGAAAAAAAAGATGCTGGTGGAGATAGGGGGAATTGACTGGAAAAGATAAAGATATTTGGGCAGAATGGACATTTTCAGTATATTAATACGGCCAATCAGAGATATAGGTAATTTCATCCATCTGTTTATGAGCTGTGTAATTGTCTCAGTGAGAGGATCATAATTGACTGTAATAAGCTTGTTATAGAGGGAGTAATTTTAACCCCTAGATAGGGAAAGCCCGTTTCTGATACCAGAAAGGGAGTTTGAACTGGGGGTGTTGCCTCTCAATTTCATTTAAAAATAATATTACCGGATTTACCATAATTATTTATAACCTGAAAATATACTAAATTTATCAATTAAGTTTAATATAGAGGGTAAAGATTTGTCTAGGGAAGAACAAAACAAAATTATATCATCTGCATACAAAGCTATACGATGATCAATATCACCAATGCAAATACCAGATATAGAGTCATTACTACGAACTGCCATAGCTAAGGGCTCGATCGCTAGAGTGAACAAGAGGGGGGATAAGGGGCACCCCTGACGGGTCCCCCTATGAAGGGCAAAAGGTGCTGATAAAAGGCCATTAGTCAACACCTCTGCTTGAGGATTTGCGTAAAGCAGCTGTATCCATTTTAAAAAAGTTTCCTTTACACCAAATCTTCTCAAGACTTCAAATAGATATTGCCATTCAATCCTATCGAAGGCTTTTTCTGCGTCCATTGACAGCAGAGCATTACCTACACATTCGCCCTTCTCATGAATGATATTTAACACCCTCCGTATGTTATGAAAGCCTTGCCTCCCTTGAGTAAAGCCATTTTGATCAGGATGAACCATAAGTGGTAGAAGAGGTTCCAACCTTCTTGCCAGCAATTTAGAAAGTATCTTGAGATCATAATTCAAAAGTGAGATTGGTCTGTATGAACTACACTGAGTTTCTGGTTTACCTGGTTTAAGTAACAGAGTAATAGTTGCGATATTAAGTGAAGGAGGAAGGGATCCACGAGTGAATGATTCCCGAAACATTTCTAGAAGGGGTTGAAGTATTTTCTCTTTGAAAATTTTGAATATCTCTATTGGTATTGAGTCAGGCCCGGGAGTTTTGCCCCCTTTCATGCTCCCTATGGCTTCTGCAATTTCCTCAGTAGTGATATTAAGTTCAAGATTGGTTAAGAAGTTTTCGTTCAAAGTGGGAAAGTCTAATTGTTCTAAGAAAGTGTTTTGTTGCATTGGGGCTTCATCGGAATAATCAGATTTATATACATTTTGATAAAAATTAGAGAAAGTATCATTGATTACATTTGGATCCATGCTAACACAACCATTATCTGTGAGAATTGAGTTTATTGCCCTTTCTGCCTGAGTCTGTTTAATGCGCCAGGCTAGAAGTTTACTAGCTTTTTCGCCTTGTTCGTAGTATGACTGCTTCAACCTAAGTAAGCTTTTTGTAGCTTTGTTAACTGACAGAAGATTGTATTTGGCTCTAAGTTTGTTAAGTTCTGAGAATAACAAATCAGAGGGATTCCTATAAATTTCATCTTCTACATCTTTAATTTTATTTTCTAATTGTTCCATTTCTATTCTAGATGATTTATATTTAAAGTTTGTATAGCTAATCATTTGCCCTCGTAAAAAAGCTTTGAAAGCCTCCCACCTCACACTTGCCGAAGTTTGATTGGTATTGAGTTCAAAGTAATAATCAATTTGTTTTCCTACATATTCTAAAAAATCTGGATCCTTCAGCCAAAAAGACTGAAGGCGCCATCTAGAAGTAAAGAGAGGGAGATTTGGTAAATTTAAATGGAGAGAGACGGTGGCATGATCTGATATTACTATAGTGTCATAACGGCAGTTAGATATCATAGGTGTTAGGGCTGCGGAAACCAAAAAGTAGTCAATTCTGGAAAAAGTGCGATAGGTACTTGAGTAACAGGAAAATGCAACCTTATCTCTATACATGTTTCTCCATACATCAACCAAATTAAAATCTGACATACATTGCAATATTTCCTTTCTTGTTTGCTGATGTGTATTATCCATCCCAGATGATCTGTCAAGTTCAGGTTGCAGTGTACAATTAAAGTCACCCCCAACAATTGAGTAGCCAGAAAGTGGTGCTAGTAGCAAAAACAAATTTCTGATAAATGATGGGTTATCATTGTTACATCCATACACATTAACAAGATTAAATCGGGCTGAGGCTATCTCACATTCAACAACAAGATATCTGCCATACTGATCTGTGAAAGTGTTAATAAGTCGAAAAGGTACAGAATTATGAATAAGTGTAACAACACCCCTAGATTGAGAATTATATGAAGAATGGAGAACCTGACCTGGCCATCTTCTTTTTATTTTAATAATATCTTCAGCAGACAAATGTGTCTCTTGTAAAAACACCACTTTCGCTCCCAATTGTCTAATCCTGGACATGACTTGTTTTAACTTAACTAGCCTGTTCAATCCTCTCACATTCCAAGTAATAAATTGAAGGTCAAATAATTTGGACATCAAAATTATTGAAGTATTGTATATGTCTGCTGGGGAAATGGAGAAGAGCGGAAAAAGACACAGAAAACAAAAATAAAAACATACATACAACAACTCAACAAATGTCAATGGTGTAATGCAAAACTCAGAACCCCCCTCGGAACAACAGAACAACGAAAACAAAGGTGCATCTACAAATACAACAAGAAAGCACCTGACCCACACCAAATATCTACTCCCTTGAGACCCTAAAAAAGGCCAAGCTCTGGAGCTAAGCTGGTCCACTGGCTCCTCCGCCATAGAGGGAACAGCCAACAGCCAAGAGTCAAAGAAAAAACAGAGCCCCTTATTAATTGTATTAATCAATTAAAACTACCAAATAGTAAAATAATAATAATAAATCAAATTTTAACAATATAATGTTCAATATTGTTAGTAAAAAATCAAAATCAAAATAACCTCCATTGTAAAAGCAGAGAAAACAAAAACCTATGCATATGTAATAATCACAGGCAGTATTGACTTTACCACATAGTAACTAAAATAGGTGCATGTGCATAAAAGGAAAGTTACCACAGTGTACCTCGCTTATGGATACCCGCCTTCTTCTTTGAATTGCTGGGCGAACACGTTCGCCTGTGAAGCATTGTCAAAAACGTGTCTTTTTCCTTTGTGCGTAACCAGGAGCTTTGCGGGATGGATAATACCAAAGCGTAGATCTGGGATGGAGAATGATGCCAACAGCTTTTTAACTGGGTCGTACGTCTTGCGTTGCTTGAGGAGTTCAGATGAAATATCAGGAAAAAACATCACCTTCTTTCCCTCGTAGAGTACGGTGCCCATTTCCCTGGCGGCTCGCATGACTCGGGTTTTGTCCGCGTAGTTCAAAAACTTCATCACCACCGCTCTGGGACGCGGTGCTGGTCCGGTAGCCGCTGAGTCCGCTTCAGGTGGCCTCCCAATTCTGTGCGCCCTCTCGATGATCAGCGGTCCGGGAAAGCTGACAGTCCCAAGCACCTCTGGAATCCATTTGACCAAAAATGAACACATATCACGTCCCTCTGCTTTCTCCGGGAGGCCCACGAGGCGAAGGTTGGAGCGCCTACTACGATTTTCTAAGTCATCCACCTTACGTGTCAGCGCCTCCAATTCACCTTTCAAAGTGCAGTTATCTTTCTTTAGGGTGGCGATGTCATCCTCATTGTTTCCAATTCTGTCTTCAGTTTGAGAGACGCGGGTAGCAATCAGCTGGATCTCGTTCTGCACTCCCCGTATCGCATTAAGCAGGCTATCAAATCTTGAAGCAAAGTCTGTCTGCATGGATTTAATAGCTGACATGACGTCTGGGTGAGAAACCAACTCACTACTCACGCTAGCCTGGTTAGCTTCACTAGCATCGGCCGTTAGCATAGCTCCCTCGTTAGCTTGCTGAACAGGGGAATCCGACTTCTGCGTTTTTTGCGCGTTTTTCTGGCCTTTTATTGGCATGGCGTGGTTCCTTGGTTAGCACGGATGATGCACTCAAAATTTGGAGGTTATTTGAAAATCTTAGTAGTTAAATTCCAAAAGTTTTAAGGAGCGGCTCTGTCCCACGTCTTCTCAGCAGCGCGCCATAACCGGAAGTCTTCTTGTTTCAATTCTAGTTGCTTTTTTTTGACTCTTTCCAATGTTGTATTTTTCATATTATAGGCAACAATCCCCTTTGCTCTAGTTCTAGTGGCAAGGTATTGATTTTAAGACAGTTGAGTATTTATTCACTCAATATAAAGTTTAAAATGGTCACTTTTTACAGTGTTTTCCTTTGACTTGATTAGATCCTGTTTCAGTCCTGGTTTAATCCTGTTTTAGACCTCGTTTGGTTCTGGGTTTAGATCTGGTTTAATCTGATATACTCAGCTG